>VXBB01002017.1:0-89289 GCA_013399915.1 Illadopsis cleaveri | reverse complement strand
CCACAGCCTCTCTGGGCACCCTGGCTGTGGCTTTTCATGTGCCTGGTGCTCATCTCCTTCACATTCATCCTCTCAGCCTGCTCAGGCTCCATCTGGAGTGGCCAAATCACTTCCCCAGCCTTTCCCAGATTTCTCTGGCTTGGCTGGAACCCTCATGTCTCACCTGAGCAGGGAACAGAGCAGGAGCCTCCCTGGGGGAAAGGCAGTGCAGGAGCAAAGCTGCCATAGCTCAGTAATTGGAGCAGGTAAATCAGGAGGTAAAACATCTCCTGTTTTCATGTTCAATAAAGCTCTGCCTCTCACCTGTCTCGTGCAGCCTCATTTCCTGGGCTATGGATCTGCAGGGAGCAGCCGGTTGCTGGAGCCCTGTTGGCACATCTCAGAGGTCTGCCATGCATAATTCCCTTTTTTTTTTTTGAGTTTTGTCTCTTTGTTCTTTCTGCTGTTCCCATGCCTGTTCACATGTTTGATAACAGCAGGATTTGTGGAAGGGCAGGAGCTGAGCCAGACCCCAGTCTCCCTGCTGAACCATGAACCACTCCTTTTGGATGTTATTTTAAGCTCAGTTCATTCCCTGCTCTCCTGCACCCAGTCTGATCTTTCTGTCTGCTGGACATTGTTTTAATGGAGCACTGGGCATTCCGCAGGTGGTAAGAAGCTTGTCCTTGTTGTTCCTGGTGTATAAAAGCAGAATCACCCTTCCCATTTTATAGGTAGAGAACATTTTCCCTGGTGATGTCTCCTGCCAGTCTGCTTTCCCAGAGCAGAACAACTTCCCACTAAAGCTGTGCAAGCTGGAGCAATGGCTAGGAAAGGGCTGGGTGTTCCCTCTCTGGGGGACACCTGCTGGGGCACTCAGAAGATGGAAAGCAGCTTGCAGATCCCTTCCCCTGTGTAAGAACAGGGAGTGATGAATGTTTATCGGTGCTGAGATGATGGAAGATGCTCCCCTCAGGGTTATGGCACTGCTGCTCCCAGACCTAAGGCCATGGAAGCAATAACACACAGGATATCGCTCTCCATGGTTTTATGGTCCTTTTCATCACCAGAAAGGTGCTTGGTTCAGTTGGAAGTTGATTAAACTTGCAGGGAAGGATCGTGATTTATGCCTGACCAGTCCTCCCAACCACTTTGTAGCCACTGTGTGAATTAAGGCTGATTAAAATCGAGGGAAGGTTCCCTTCTGCCTCACACTGGGTTTTTGGATTGGGATGTTGGGAGCATCCATCCGTGCCTGTGCTCCACCAGGTCCCTGGCTGCCAGGCACTGATGGGAGAGGAGGGCATGGGCCAAAACACAAGAGCAGGACACTTATTATTCCAAATGAAAAGCTGCTTTTCTCATTAAAGCTGAAAATTATGGTCTGCAGATAACTCTGGTGGTGGTTCACAGAATCAATAAACCCCCAGTTTGTTTTGAAAGCCAAGTTGCCGAAATGCCAAAATACATATTTTGCAAATTGCTTAATTTCCATTTGAAAAGATCAAACCTTATTTCTTCTGAAAGCTGAGAGGTGGGGTGGGGGAGGTGACACACACACAGCAATTTCAATCTTCTTTTTCCTGAAAGATCATCATTTGATGGAAACTGAGAGCAGTGGAGAAACTGCTTCCTTTTGTTTTATTTTGCTTTTTAAACAACCACCCTGCAGGGAAGCTGATGGTCTGAGTTATCAGGGAGTCTGGGCTGATTCCAAAAGCAGCCAGAGCTAATATTTGGAAGCAACATTTCTGGCTGTCAGGGCACCTTCCCTTGGCAGCTTCTGCTTTTTGGAGGCATGATGGTCACCGAGGCTCTCGTGGATGCTCCTTGCTTCTTAAAACCCTTGTTCACACTGAAATTTAGGATGTAAAAGCTCCTGTCAGGGATGCAGGCTCACAGGAACACTGTGGAGTCAGGGGCTGCAGGGGAGCTGCAGGATGGATGAGGACTTGGAGTGCTGAGCCTGGAGACTTCCAGGGAGTTTTGTGCCGAGCTGAGTGCACGGGCTGGTGTCAGGCATGCACTTGGCATGTGGGGCCTTGTAGCCCTGGTTCCTGCCTGACATGTTTTGGTTTCTGAAATTCCTTTTTCAGGGAATTTTCTGTAAACAAGAGACATGTTTTGGTAATGGCAAATTGTTTACATATTTCCCCTCGGAGGGGCTTCTTCTTGATGTCCCTCTGGTCTGAGCAGTGTGATTGAAGAGGTTTGTCTTTGTGTCACCAATCAAACTGGTCTGTGTGGAATGGTATAAAAGGGGAGACATTTTCTGAGAATAAGGGAGTCACTTTTTCAGCCTTCTGAAGTTGGAGTGCTTGTGTGTTGTGGAGTGCAACAGCGTCAGGGCCTGGCTCAGCCCAGCTGTGGAGCTGAGCGTCCTTCAGCCCCTCCAACGTGTCAATAACATTCACATCAGCTGGCTGCTGACTGCTCAGGAAGGGAGAAGCAATGCAGGGGGGCAGAGGAACAGCTGGAAGGATAATTTACCTCAGAGGTGCCCGTGGCACGCACGGCCCTGCCCTGTGCCTCCACACCCAGGGACGCCTCTTTCTTTCCCATAACCACTTGAAAAATAAAGATGTATGATGCCTACTTGAGCAGAATAGATTGTTTTCGATTGCTATTCATCTATTATTTTAGAAAGTAAAATGAATAAAACTTATGCAGGTCACAGACATTAAAGAGCATTTTTATATCAGTTTGGGAGCGCTTGTCAGCTTTGATTTATTAAGTAACGTTCCCTGACTGGCTACTGGTGTGTGTTGTCAGTCTCTTGATAATGGATAGACCTCACAGCTGAATGCTCTGTGATTAGACTTCTCAACTATATATTTTTAAATAAAGGCATTGCTTTTTTGGGTTTGCTCATTTCCCTCTCTTAGGCAATTTCATTCATCTTCCCTTGCCCTCCCTCTCTCTGCTGTAAATTTGTTGTTGTTGGAAGCTGTGAGGATGCTAAATGGGACACATCTTAGAGGGTTTGGGTTGGGATTTTTTTTTTGTTCCCCCTCCCCCAAGCTTGCTTCCAACTTAGCTTGATGGATTAAATGTCATGGGGGGACAAAAGTGGGTAAGAGAAGCAATAGAACACCTTTCCAGAGTGAACACAGCACGTGCTGCTCTGTTACTACGGCTGTGTCAGCATTTTTACTGTCACACTGCTCTTCCCTGGGGCTCAGGGATGGAATTACCAGGGCTGCATGGAGAGGTGGACGTAGGAGCCCTCAACCTCTCTGAAGGGACCAGGGTCTGAGCAAACCCAACACTGCCAGCCCTGGTCCCTCCTCCGTGAGGTTGCAGGGAGTTATTGGGAATGTGAAGCCTTGCCTGGCTGATGAGGAGTGCTCAGGGAAGTTCAGAGGCGCTCTTGTATCTCCTCTCACCACAACAGTTTGTTTTCCCTTTGGAGGATGGCCCTGTGCTGCCTGGCTGAGCTCAAATCCCACTGCTGGGAGTCTCTCCAAGGGTGGCTCGGGAGCCCCTTGGCCGCCAAGGGCAGGGATTTGCAGGGCTGGCTCTGAGCTGCTGTTACCAGGCACGTGCTGGGATCTTCTCCTGGGAACGGCAGCAAATGGGACTGAAGATGAGTATCCTGGGCTGAAATCCTCAGCTAGAACTGTAATTATGCTTTCATAAAGAGCTGAGCTGGAACGAGGATGAGATTGTTTCCCCAGGGGCTGCAGGAGCATTGGGACTGACTCATTAGCGTGGAATTGCAACAGCGCAGGTGGGAGGCCACCAAGTGCCTTTGTAAATGACTCTTGCAGATCCTTCAGGAAGGGCAAAACTCAACAACTTCCCCAGGATGCTGGGATGAGGCGGTGACCTCTGCTTTTGTGTTCCAAGGCTTTGGTCTCAGACCAAAACTGATCCGTCTGACTTGGGAAAAAGCAGAATGCACTGATAAGAAAAAAAATATTGCACTGCTTTCATAAGCCTTTTCACTCTTGTATGACTCCAAATATTGCTTTTGATTTAAAGGTTAAAATCTGACAAGCAAACAGACCTTAAAGATCTTTTCTTTCCTCTCCTCTTTTCACCCCTGAGTCCTTCAAAACTTGAAAGATGATAAAATCTGTGTAGGACCATCTGTATGGGGAGAGGGGCAGCAATTCCTTTGGGAAGTGCTTCCTGCTGCCCCTCCACTGCTAGCTGGGGACACGTTGGTCACACAAGGACTTGGTTTCCCCAGGCTGCATCAGCCTCTGGTCCCTCTCGCAGCAAGATCCAGGCCTGGGCTGAGTGACTCCATGGGGGAAAGGTGGAGGGGGTGAGGAAGAAGAGTGCCAGGAGAGGACAGAGCAGGGTTTGGAGCCACGGTTTTGGAAGGACAAGTGACGTGTCTGTGGTGATTTGATGTGATCGTTGGCTGCAGGAGGCCCCTCTCAGCCAGGGTGTGCTCCCAGCAATGTCTTTGCAGTTCATTAAGTGTCTCCCGCTGCTGTTTCTCAGCCTGAAATGGCCTCAGTGGCTTTGCATGTTCCAGTGACACTGCCATTATCTCCTAATAACACACACATTCATTATGAGGCCAGATTGTTCATTTACACCTTGAAATGATAACACTACTGCTCACTTAACAAATCCAACCCCAGTGTGCTCCGAAGAGGCTCATTAGGGGCATTTTTGGTTTCTCCCTACTGACTGTTGTTTGTTAAGCTGCCCTGGTGACAGGCAGGTGGGAATGTCATGGACAAATAAGTGCCTGAGGCTCTCGTGCCAGGAGGGTCCCTGCTCTTGGGGAGGTGGATTTGCCATCGGGGAGAGGAATCAGCTGCCAGGCCCCCCAGGTGTGAAGAGAAGGGTCTCCACTGGGATGGGGCAGCAGATCAGGGCCAAACTCCCTCAGGGTCAGTGGAGTTAGTGGGGAAGCACCCAGGTAATTCCACTGATGTGTCCCAACCTTGGCACTGGGGGAAGGAGTTCTTGTTCTGGCTCTTGGCATCAGCAGATGGGTTGGTTGTGCCACCTTTGGCTCCATGAGGAGCTCCCTGCCAGGCTCATCCTGTGGAGAGACGTGCCATGTTTTAGGTGGGAGCAGGGCTGAAATCTCGCAGAGTATTTCCCATGGCCTGAGGGCAAACAGCTTCAGCCCTTCAGTGCTTTAGACCCAACTTGAATGCAGGAAAACTTCCCTGTCCTACAGCAGAATCCACCCAACCAGGTCCTTTATTCCTCTTTTTTGTTCTTTTTCTTCCTCCAAATAAAAATGTCTACACTTTCTCCAATTTACCAGGTAAAATCCTGGAGCATTTCTCCCTGACAATGCGTGAAACACCATTCTCCAGTTTCCCTGTGCCAGTGATGGCTCTCCTCCCAGGTCCTTTATTCCTCTTTTTTGTTCTCTTTCTTCCTCTGAATAAAAATGTCTACACTTCCTCCAATTTATCAGGGAAAATCCTGGAGCATTTCTCACTGATAATGTGTAAAACATCATTCTCCAGTTTCCCTGTGCCAGTGGTGGGTCTCCTCCCAGCTGAACGTCCTCTGCGTGCCCTTCTCCAAACTTGGCGCCCTGTGGGGAATTCCTGGATTATCAGCAGGAGTTAGGACTTCCAGGTTAGGGGCAGTGAGGGAACATGGACGTGCCAGTGGATGTTACCAAGGGGAAGCTGCTGCCTGGCCCCCCAGCCCTCCTGATTCCCACATGGCTCCTGCTGGAGCACCAGATGGGCTTTAATCGGGACCGCCGCGGCGCCGCAGGGTTATTATTGAGAGACATCTAGTTCTGGATGAGAGAAGATTATCCAGGGTTTATTTCCAGCTGATAACACTCTGCCCTTCCATAACACCTTTTATCTGAGGATCTCGGAGCTCTTCACAGACTCAGTTAATTAAGACTCACTTTGCCCCCTGGAGCCGCGGGTGAGACCCGGGTGAGGAGCTGCAATTAGGAGGGATCGGCTCCGGCAGGCAGATAAGGCACACCATCTCCTGCCTGGTCTTATTTGCATGTTTATCTTCCCTGTGCAGTTGAGAACAGTGAACCCGGAGGTTGCACCGCCTGCCCGAAGTTCTCATAAGGTGCTGCACTGCACTGGAAAGTTGTGGATCCCCTTTTCCAGCCCCAGCACGAGCTGGATGCAGAGATGTGTCAGTGGTGCACGATGCTGACTTTGTCCTCTAAGTCTCCCTTTTCTCCTTTCCCAGCGCTGGTTTTCCATGGGCTCCACACCTTGGCTCTGCTCGAGTTTCCTTCCTGCAAACTCAACCTCCAAGTCTTCCTTTGCTCAAAAATAACAACAAAACCCCTCGCAGGCCTCCAAAAAAGACCTTTTGCTGCTTCTCCCCACAGGGCCAGATTCCTCAATAGTGATTTCTCTGGAGAATAGCTGGGCCTGAGGTTTCCTTCCCCTCCTCTTTTCTTTCCTTTACTTTCCCCTAACTAAAAATCAGGAAGCTCTAAAATCCTCTTTGAAGTAACACTGTATGAAGAGGATTTATCCTTGTCCACTTAAATATTCATGACAGCTCGCATTTCTGTTCAAAAAGACACTTGTTTATTTAGATAAGATTTAATTTATTCATAATTTACCTAAATTTGCAGGAGCGTGCATGTACATTTTAGCTTATAAGTAGCGTAATACATAAAACATTATTGAGGCATGCAAATTACACAAATACAGCATTGGAAACTGCCTGCTTGTTTTAGGCAGATAACTAATTTCTTACCCTGAGTAGAGACACAAACACAATTGCCTGGGCTTGTTGCCTGGGATTTGGCGACTCTGAATTATGCTTCCCTTAATGCAGGAGGCACAGCTTCAGAGCAGGGCCGTGGCAAAGCCCACTTTTCTTGGACTGTGAACTGTAGTAATGCCAAAGCCCTTTGCTGGAATTGGTTTTTTTTCCAGTCCTCTCTCTGGGGACTCAGTTTGGGTTTGTGTCAAATCTCAAAGTTCCTTTTTGTTTCCTTGGGATGGGGTTAGAATTTCTAGCAGGGCGTTGTCTCACCAGTGCCTGGAGAGGTGATGCAGGGTGCAGATATCCCTGTTCCACACCATCCTCTGGCAGTGTGGGATCTGCTTTTCCTGTGGTGGAACTCCTCGGAGTCAACAGTGACCCTAATTAATCCCTGCACCCCTCAGGGTGATATGGCCACTTGTGGCTTTCCTTAGGGCAGAGCAACAAATGGCCCAAAAGTTCCTCGTAGCCCCCACACATCCCATTTTCTACTTGCTTCCAGTTAATAATTGCACAGATTAGCAACCACACAATGTGCTAGGCTGGGGAAACGGGCTGGGCTTCCTCACAAATCTCCAACCCCCCTGTGCCATAGGACAGCAGCACGGGGGCTGAGGCTGGAGGTGCAGCAGGGGATTTGGGGCTCTGGATTTGGCAGCTGGGAAACAGGCACTGACTTAGCAGGATCACTGCTCTCAGCACCGTCAGAAATTGTTCCTAACAGGAGCAATTCCGCTCAGGAATGAGATGTTTGCAGCTGTCTGTATGGAATGTAGGGTTTGTGTCTGTGAAGCCTGTAGGAGATCTCTCAGGGACCCCGCTGTGTGGGGCTGTGTTACCCACAACGTGTAATTAAGGCTCTGTGACACCTCCCACGAGACTCTGCATTCCCTGCCTCTGCCTGTGCCAGGCTGCAACTGTTTGGGCTGGAGCTCCCAGGGCCAGATGTCCTCCCGGGCTCACAGGCTTTGTTTGTTTGTTCTGCAGGGATGGACGAGGAGGGATGGGGACAGCAGGGCTGCTTGCTGCTTTCGTTTTTCCCTAGCTGAAATCAGAGCCAACATTTTCTGTCGTTTCCAAGACTGAGTTTAATGGGGAAAATACATTTTCCCTGGGTTTGCCTGCTGCAAAAATCACTAATGAGTATCTCCAGAGCCTGAGCACTTCGGGACAGGGACAGGTGGTTTTGGTGGACCATGAAAATGCTTTATTTTAATCTTGGAAAAGCCCTTGCACCTTGGAAAAAAACCCTTTTCCTGACATTGGGAAGAGCCTTGAGTCTGCAGGTGGATAGGGAGGGTTGAAACTGCTGGGGAATTCCCCCCTGGGAGCAGTTTGTGGTGGCACTGTCCCCTGTGTCATTTGTCCTCATAGCCTCAAGGCTGCCAGGTAAACCAGAGCAGGCCCAGCCTTTTTCCATGGTCCCGCTGGGTCATGCAGTGAGGAGAAGGAGGTGGGTCTGCTGCATTTGCTTTGTAAGATAATTTAATTACAGAGGCTTAATTACATAGTCACGGCACATTTGGATTTCCAGCAGGTCATGCCCTCACGGGATGGACAGAACTCACCGAAGAGGCTGAGCTGGTTGTGGTGAGCTCCAGGAAAAAACCTGTCTCAGAATAATGGAAAGCAAAAAAAGACCTAAGGAGAAATGCTGGTATTAAACAGCTCCTGATGAAAGGAGCTCTGCCTGTTGTGTGGGCTGCAGATCCTGGGATGAAGTGGTGCAATGCACAGGGAAGGCTTTAGTGGCCTTAACCTGGCAATGCTTAATTTAGTCAGAGATGGTGTTATCTGACCACAATCTTCCAATTGCTGCATCCCTGTCTGCAGAGAGGTTTCACAGGAGGATCAGAGGTGTTTTTATATAGCCACAATCCCCATTTTGTCCTTTTTTCGCCTGGCCTTAGCTGGAAATCCTGCATAGACTGTGCTTTGAAGTGAGAATTTTATGATGGAGTGGGCAGACTCCAAAATCTGACTTCGTTGGGACCTGTTGGGGCTGTAGAAATGCAGCAGAATTGTACATGTGGTGCTAGGCTGGTGGGAATCATGGAGCCCCAGAATGGACTGGGTGGGAAGGGACCCTAAATCCCACCCAGTCCCACCCCTGCCAGGGCAGGGACACCTTCCACTATCCCAGGCTGCCCCAAGCCCCCATGTCCAGCCTGGCCTTGGACACAGCCAGGGATCCAGGGGCAGCCACAGCTGCTCTGAGCACCCTGTGCCAGGATCTTACCTCCCTCACAGGGAACAATTCCTGCCCAATATTTAAATCTCTCCTCTTTTAGTTTATCTCAGCTTATAGTAATTTTAGTTTTTATTAATGCCATACATAACACTCCTCAAAAACCTGTTGAGGAGAAGATGTTGGCCGTCCCCATGGCTTTGGAGGGAGCTGAGATGAGGGAGTTTGTGTTTAGGAGTGGGGTGTGTGAAGAGTGTCTGAGCAAAAACTTCAAATTTCAAATGATTTCATTGTGTGAATTTGACCACCATGATGCCTGCCCTGTGTAGAAGGGGAAATGCAGTGTTTGGCTATTCCTGATCACACATTAATTAAGGGAAGAGATGAATATTTACTGACCAGCACCGAGCAGGGTGTATCGGAAAAGAACACGGCATCGATTGGAGTGAAAAATAAATAAATAACAGAAATGTCCCCTCCCAGCACCACCTGTAGATGTATTAGGGAGAAAATATTGAACTGGGCTCTCCTGGCTCCCATGCAATTGATGCAATTTATTTTCAATTTGTCAAATGTGGCATTGGAGCAGCAATTGGTTTTGGTGATTTATTAGGAATTTTCTAACCAGGGCACTCTGTCATTGGAGTTACTTCACTTGTGTTCAAGTAGATTTTTGTCTTTTTGCAAGCTCAAGCTGTGAAGCCAAGAAGGTGAGTTTTTCTATATTACCCCCCTGCCTTTTTTTTTTTAAACCAAAAGGGAAAACTGAAAGAAACTCAGCCAAAAAGGGAAATGGGGAAAAAGTAGCAGAATTGACATATTTTAAACATCATGACAGGGTGGGCTGTTTAAATTGCCTCTGTGAATTGATTTAAAAGCTGTTGGAAGGCATCTCTATTTCATTAACTGTCTTTCTCCTTCATTTCAGTCACTGGAGTCATTGCCTCTTATTACCTTCCAGGTTCGTGATATCCATCCACATGGTTATTTTAGTTATTACTATCTGTATACAGAAAATGTAAGAGGCAATTTTGGGACAGAAGCAGCTTGGGAGGGATGTGGGGATAGTAAAATAAATAATTTGATTTCTGTGTGACACCCACGATTCAAAGTCATCGGGATTACCAAAGTGTTTGTGCTGGGTGTGCATTTTGGTCAGGACCTGGGGGAGAAGTGTGGGGGTTTGTGGTATCCAATCTGGATCTGGTTATGAAGTTTAATAACTTGAACACATTGAATAACCAATAATGAACCCACAGCAAATTTTCTCCTGGGAATTAGGTGCTGCAGTGTGCTCATGGTATTTTTCACCCCTTGTGACAGTGCTGGTATCAGGAATTTGGTGAGTTTGAAGTGTATTTTCATTTGCCTTCCTCCCCGAGGTGGAACTTGGGGAGCAGGAGAACCCTTTCCTTATCCTTGGGGACATTGATGATCCTGTCCCCCAGAGAACATCGATGCTCCCCTTATTTAACAGCTGAAAAGGTGCATTGTGGTACCTGCAGAGGCTGCTGGATGTTACCAAGGTCTGTGGGGGGAAGAAAAGAGGAAAGCTTTTGGGATGCCTTTCCCAAAGCTTTTCTTTTCAGACCTAAACAACACAGCAAGCTCCAGATTATTTTCACATTTTCAAAAACGCTGGAGCTTCCAATCTGTTTTCCCAGAGCTCTGCGGAGTCATTAGCTGCTTACAGCACTTAAAAGAAAAATGTGGTGCTTCGGAGACTTCGCTTCTGTTTGCTGTCTTTACCACCAACTAATTGGTTGGATAACGAGCAAATATTTTTCCTCTGTTCCTCAATTTCCAAGATTTTGACTTGCAAGCAGGAAGAGCAGAAGCTGCTGGTGGTTGGCAGGCAGTGAAGGGGGAACAAGCTGTGGGGAGGTGGCCACGCTCGGGATGGGATTGCAGGGCCTGGATCCAGCTGTCCCCACCGTTTGTGCCTCTTCTGCTGTGCTTTGACATCCACAGCTCTGCTCTGACTCATCCCTGAAAGCAGCTGGGGAGGGAAGGGGTGAAGCTCTGCAGGGCAGGGTGACCAACAGTTCCCATTCGGTGGGAACAAAGCAGCCTTGATAGGAGGACGTCAATGATCCTATTAGCAGGGTAACTGTGGCGAGGAGAGACAGCTCCTGGCTGCATGAACCAGCATTACCTTGATTTAAAGGCACTGTTTGTGGCTTTAAATGGAATTCTCTGGCCTGGCTGGGGTTGATTCAGCCCTGAACAAGAGCTGTGTGTGCTGCAGAGGAGGCTGTGTCCTGCTCTGCTGCAGAGCGCCGTCGCTCACTGTGAGGTTCCCCAGGGCTCTGAGCACAGAGAGGTGTGAAGGCAGCAGCCACGAAGAGCAGGGACACCCTGAGTGCCCCGAGGGAACAGAGAGCTCACCTGGGACGTCTCAAAGGAGCTGATCCTTTGATCCAGCTCAGGCTGCATCAAGGGAAATACAGGTTGGATATTAGGAAGAAGTTTTTCACGGAAAGAGTGATTAAATACTGGAATGGTCTGCCCGGGGAGGTGGTGGAGTCACCATCCCTGGATGTGTTTAAAAAGAGACTGGATGTGGCACTTGATACCATTATCTAGTTGAGGTGTCAGGGCTGGGTGGGACTCGATGATCTTGAAGGTCTCTTCCAACCTGGACATTCTGTGATTCTGTGATTCTGTGTGATCCCCAGCACAAGGACAGTCCTGCAGTGAACAGCAAAACTTCCCATGCAGGTGACTGGGCATGACTTGCAAAGTGTTCCCAGACTGAACCTTCACCCAAATTCTGGGACCTGGGAGAGGCACCTTTGCCCTGGTTTCTTGCTGGGTTATCTTGCAGATAACTAATTCCTTACCCTGGGTAGAGACACAAACACAATTGTCTGGGCTGGTTGCCTAGGATTTGGTGACTGAATCATGCTTCACTCGGAATTATGCTTCACCCTGCATCACCCAGGCCCAGCACCCAGGAGCATCAGGTGCCAGGGTTTTACCCCATCCTCTGCTGCTGCTGGAGTGAAGCCAACTCTGAGCTGGTGAAGGATCTCAAGGGGCTGAACGAGGAGTGGCTGAGGAAACTTGGCTTGTTGGAGGAGACTGAAGTCAGACATTACCAGAGGCTGCAGCTCCTTCTGAGGGGCAGCTCCGACGTCTGCTCCCTGTGACCAGGGACAGGACCCCAGGGAATGGCTGGAGCTGGGTCAGGGCAGGGTTTGGTTGGATTTCAGGGAAAGGTTCTTCCCCCAGAGGGTGCTGGGCACTGCCCAGGCTCCCCAGGGAATGGGCACGGCCCCGAGGCTGCCAGAGCTCCAGGAGCCTTTGGACAGCACTGCAGGGATGCCCAGGGTGGGATTGTTGGGGGAGGAGTGGGACTGGATGATCCTGGTGCGTCCCTTCCTACTCAGGATATTCTGTGAACCCTCCTGACTGCCTGGAAGTGTTGCTTTGACTCCCTGCTGCCCTTTGAGTACCATGGATGTGTGTTCCCAGAAGGAAGGAAGGCAGGAGGCTCAGGCTGAGAGCAGCACCCTGGTTCCATCTCACCTGCCCCTCACACCCAGCTTTGGGAATGGCACAGGGAGGATGTTCTGTGCTGGTTTAGCTTTTTCCCGTCACCATCTGAGCTGTTTGGGATAACCTTGTTTATCCTCCAGTCAGTGTTCTGTGCTCTGCATGAAGGGAATACCAAACTTTGGGAATTTGCAGGACCAGTCTGACGCTGTAGGACCACAGAGCTCCTGGCCTGAGGAGAGCCAGGTGCTGTGGGAACTGGCAGTGGTCAGAACATGAATTCTTGGGCTCCAGGCAGTGGCTTGAAGCCTGTGAGAAAGCCAAGTACAGAATTCTCTCACTCTGGCCTGAGAAATCATAAGGAGGAACCCAAAACAATCCTTGTAGCTACCGTCCTCCTGACCCTGGTGTTTTTCTAACTTGTTGTTTACTTGTAAGAAGACAGTCGAGAAGTGTTGCTCTGAATGACCAATCACATTGATTGCACAAAAACACTGTATAAAGGAGTCTGTCTCTCAATAAACTGGTGCTATAATGCCTCCGAAGAACCAGAGTTCTACGTATTGTTATGTGAGCCATCCCAAATCATAATGATAAGGTGCTGCCTGTGGCATCCCTCAGACTCACCTCTCACACCCCAGTGGCAGCAGATGTGACCCCATTGTCCCACCACCTGTGGAGGGACCCCATTAACTGTGAACATCCCTTGCAGGCCCCAGTTTCCAATGCCCATCACTGGGAAATGTTAATGCTGTTTCCTGGAGCACGTGCTGGATAATGGCATTTCCCAACATCTGCTTTCATTTACAATTCACAGGCCTTTTTTTGCACACAACTCTTGGTGCCAGTGGCACCTCGAACTTGCAGGGTGGCAGAATGGGAAGTGGCAGTCTCCAGCCCTAACAAGGCACATCCTGAAATTTTATTAATGAAGATTTGTAGCTGCTCCCAGGACTCGGTGACTGCCTGCAAAGGCTGGTGACAGGATTCATGGGGTGAAACATCCCAGTGATAAATTTCAAGTGGGAGTGATGAACAAGCCATGGACAGTTCATGAGTGGGTTTTTCATGTTGGCTAGGGAATAATTTGGTTTCCAGTCACAGCAGAATGTGTTATTTCTCCTCTCTCTCTCCCCCACCAACCTCCTAAAGCTGCTGCAGGACTGAGCTCGTACAGGAGCAAGTGTTGCAGGCACTCACCTCGTTTACAAGCCAAGGTTGATCAGCCTTGAAAGGAGGAGCTGGTGAAGCCTGAAAGCTGGGACGTGCTTTGGGCAGAGAGGAAAGGGCTGTGGAGCCAGGCAGGGTTTCTGCAGGTGAAGGCAGCAGTGATAGTTATGGCAGATAATCACCCCGCTCCATCTGGGCTGAAAAATTTGCTAATTGAGGCAGGACTGTTTCCCGTGGGAGAAATAACCTTCCTGTTTTCAGGGCTTTACTGTGAGGGTCAGGGGTCCCTTAGGAGATGTTCCTCGCCTAATCCTAGGGCTGGTTTAGCTGAAATACTATCAACTATTTTCCTTCTATTTTCATCCATTCCTGGCACTCCCCATCTCCAGCTTGTTACAGGCTTGGCAGGGAGAAGAGAATGGGAGAGAAATCTTTCATTTCCATTTCCAAAGCCATGCTTCACTCCCGAGGAGCAGGCGCAGACCCGATGATGCTCACGGAGCTGTCTCTGACAGCTCGATGCCAAAGGGAAACCTGGGCTCCCATTTCCAGCCCTGTCCCCCCTGGGCAGAGCTGAGGAGTTCCTGGGGATCAGCAGGGAGAAGGAAAACAATTTGATCAAGGGGCCCTGGAGTCAGGCACATGGAGAAACTGGTCTGGTGGGGTTTTTCAGCTTTCATCAGTGTCAAGCTGATTTTATTTTTAGAGCAGTGATGATATTAAAAATAAAAGGAAGGGGAGTGAGTAAAGCACCTACAGGTACATGGGGCAGAGCCTCCCTGAGCTGCTCAGCTGGTCCTTCCTGACCAACTCAAAGCTTTTTTAGAGCTGATTATAGGATGTTTCACAAGGCGGATGGGGCCACAGGTGCATTATTTTGCTGTGCGTGGCCACACTTACCTGTTGGCTCAGCAATATCCTGCATTTTGCATTATTTGGGAGTGGGGGGAACATTCTGTGCCATGGACAGTGTGGTGTAGGGGGAAGGGGAATCCCAGGGAGAGCTGCTTCACTCTGTCAGTGCGTGGGGACTGGGCTTGGTGACAATCCCACAGCTGCCAGCGAGGACAGCAATCCCAGTGAGCCACGTCCTATCGCTGCCTGGGACCAGCCTTAGGGATTTCTAGGGAAGACTGGGAAAAAAGCTGCAGCAGGCAGAGGTGAGGGTCCCTGCCTCCAGACACGTGCTGCCCTGACTCTTAATTGCCAAAAACTGCTTCAAGGCCTGAAGCCTGAGCTGTTCATTGTCTGTCCCAAACTGCTCCTGCCTTTCAGCACCAACTGACCTCACTCACCATCAGCACCCAAACCAACCTTGGGTTCCCTCCAAACCCACCAGGGTCAGGTTCCTGCTGCCGCACACACCAAGAGAAGTGAGCTGGTGTTTGGGGGAGACACATCCCCTTTTTCTAGGCAATGAGTGGGGACTGTCTCCAAATGTGTCCCTCGAGTTTTTGAAATGTTTTTCATCTGTGAGAGAAAGGCAGGCAAACCTGTGGGTGGCAGAGAAGTTGCCTGGAGAAGTTCTGCTCTCTTCTGCTTTCACTCAGCCCCAATTTCTTCCCTGCTAATGATGGCCGTATGCACATATGTGAGACTATTATATATTTATATTTTTATCATCATTATTATTGTGTTCTGAATTGCCCCAGCAAAGCTACCCTGCTTTCTGTGCCAACGAGTATGAAAATAGGAGGGGTTTTAGACTTCTCTGATGTTTTCCTTGCCATCCGAGCAAAAAAAGTAGCAGGAAAGCAATAAAATAAGGCTTCCAGTCAGGACTCCAGCTGCCAGGAGAATTATTAGTCTTTTGCAGCCTAGGCTCAGGAAAGGCTTTTTTACATCCCAAGCCAGGCAGGTGAGACGAGACACTGGTGCTCAGTGGTGCAGGGCAGGGCTGCCTTTCACAGGGCAGCTGCAGCCAGCAGTGAAGAGGGCAAGTCCTCAGTGATGCCAGCCCCTCCCTGAGCCTCATGTCAGGAAAAACAAAGGAAAAACAATGTATTTCTGTGATTTTGCTCTCCTTTGTTGCAGAGCTCATGCTGCTCTGGTGCAGACAATGAGGCTGTGCAGTGCAATCGTGACTCTGTGCTGGCAGAAATGCCAGGGTGGTTTAATGAAGAATCTTGAGCAGGGCATAAAAAACCCCCACATTAATGCTGGCTCGGAGCCCACAGAGGTGAGCTGGTCCTCTTGAGAGAACAATGGGTAAAAATTGGCCTGTACAGCTCTTACCCAGCCTCAATTAATGGAGATAATGCTCCACTCGCAATCAGCCACTTCTGCTTTGCCACTTCCCGTGACCTCGCTGAGTTTCATGGCATTGGTGGTGACACAAACACGAGTCCTGTGCCAGGAGAGCCCAGGCCTTGGCTGGGAAACAGGAAAGAGGGAGCAGAGCCATGGCTTGGTGGCCATCCCAGCCAGTCCACAGCAGAGGTGGGCGAGTAGAGGCTCTTCAGTGCAGCCACAGGTGACTTGGGCTGAGCGCAGCAATCAAGAGCTTATTTATCCCAGCTTGGAGTGTCACGCTCTGGTAACCAGGCACTTCTTGTTGCTCATCTCAAAATCCCAATCGAACGCCTTCATTATCACCCAGCAGTGTTTCCTTTGTGGATAACAAGTCACACTGCGAGCATTAATGGAGCGTCGGATGGATTTGTGTTGTGGGACTGTTGTAAGCGCTGATTGAAGTTCTGCCCGTGATTAGGGGACTTAGTCAGGTGTGAGGGAGGGAGTCTCTGCTGCCTCTAAGAGCTGGGTCTGAGCGCCTCTCCGAGGGGTGTTATCAGGGTGTTCCTTACAAAGTCAGCTTAATGAGTTCCATGCATGACATTCCAGGTTTGCTTCATCCCCTCTGGCACCCGTCACTGGCGTGTGACACCACCCCCACAGGAACTCCAGACACTGCCTGGGATTTTAGCAGCTGTCCAGAGGGGTTGTGGTGGAGCATCCTCTTCTCTGTGGGGTGCAGACCTCATTCTGCAGAGGTGGACACAAAGGAGGGGGAAAGGTCTGAGCTCATCTTCTCACCTGCTCAAGAACAAGAAAACATTCCAGGGACATGAGAAACATTCTCTTCTTGCCGTGTGGAAGAAACAGGACATCAGGTGGGGTGGGAGCTTCTTGTCCAGCAGCTGTGGGAGTTAGGAGGCAAAGTTGCTCCACCCCAGCTGAACCCTGTAATTCCTTAATTGGGATGAATGTGGAACTGGGGGAGAGTCTGGTGGCACAAGGTATCAATTTTAACAATGAAAAATGATAGGAAGTGGCATCCTCCCTGTCTGGCAGGCTCCCAGCCTCCTCCCCTGCACACCTCATTATCCCCTTCCACTGCTTCATCTCCACAACATTCATCCCTAACGATGGCGGAGGGATATTCATTTTCTGGAGTGTTATTTGATTATTACCAACCCAGCCCCAGTTCCCTCTGGAATGGCAAAGGGGAATATTTCCAAGACATCATGGCTTGCTCAGTCTGGACTGATGGGTACAAGCTGAGGGTGAAGGATGTCCAGAAGGATGTCCTGCCTGGTGTGTGTAATATTTCCAATTCAGCCTTTCCATCAGTGTTTTTGGCCAGATTCCCATTTCCTTGGCTCCAGGAGAAACTTTAGTAGAAGAAGGGTGCTCAGACCTGCCAGGGAGTTGTAGAGCTGAGTTGTGGCTTAGACAGAGAGCTGGGAGGTGCAGTAAAATGGACAAAGCTGGGGGTTACACTACAAATGTGTGTCCAGGTGATAAATTCATTAAATGACCCTGCAGGCTGTGGGCTGAGCAGGCTGTGAAACTGCTCCTCTTCTCCCCGGGGAGCCTTGTGCAGAATCTCAGGGCAGCCCCTGACACTGTGGGGTGTCCTTGTGGATCTCCTTTCTCTCCCCAGACTCTCCCCCTGGTTCCCCAGGCCCTCCAAAGGGTTCCCATTCCTGTGAGCCCCGTGGGCTGGACACTCCCTGGCCAGTGAGAGGTGCCAATCACAGCTCCCGTGTCCCCCGGCTCCAGTAATCTCTTCAAAGGCTCCTAACAAGTTAATAAGGATTGATCTGCTTCTCATCAGATCATCTTGGCTGTTCTTAATGAACCTGGGCATTTTCAAGCCTTTCTTTCCCCTTAAAAAACGAGCTCCCAAATAAATACTCTTGTTCCAGTCGATGGGCAGCTGGTTCCCTCTCCATTCCCCCAGACTTAAGGTTTGGATTGAAGGAGGCGCCCCTCAGCTTTGTGGTGGCCACGTGTGTTGGTTTTGGAGGGAGGCTTAAGTTAAGCAAATCTTATTTTTGGTCTTAAATAAAGATGGATTTAATTACAATTAACTGTCTCTCTGAGGGGTGGTTAGAGAAAGCCGGCTCAGCCCTGATTTTTCTATCTAAGATTTAGTTGTAAGCCCTGAGAAAACACCCAAATTTTAATTCTTTCCTGGACAGGCTTAAGCCTTGAATAGTAAAAATAAAGGTGGGAAGAGCAGTTCAAGAGGAGCCCTCAGAGCAATGAAATTACTGATTTTTTGTCCAAAAAATTATTGCCTTAGGCAGCTGGGATAATCCACCCTGCTGCCTGTAGCATCGCCAGGAAAGAGTTTTCAGAGTAATGGGGTCTTTGAGAGATCACTGATGGTTCTGGTGTAAATGTCCACCTGCTGCTGGAACTCTCTGTTTCCCATTTGACCCGTTCTCAGGGAATCCACAGGGCTGAAGTCCTGCCCTGTCATTGCTTCCCCTGTTTGGTAAATCCCTTGTACACATGTTGCCATCTGGCCCCTAATGCTTTGTGTCAGTTTAAGTTTCCCTAAGCTCTTATTGACCATTTCTTGTGTTATCTGCACACTCCCTAATTCCTCCTCTCCTCTCCCCAGGGATTTGATCCCTGACTTAGGCAAATCCTCATCCTCTTCATTTGTGAACACAGATGCAAAAGTAAATATTGTAAGTGTCGGTGTCAGCTTCTTATCCTCTTCTGCCTCCAATTTCCCTCTGTCAGTCTTATCTGTGCTGGATCCACTTATCTCCTGTGTCTGCATAATGGTCTTTTCCTTCTGTGTTTTTGTAAAAGCCGTGAGATTCTCATCGTTAACTGTCGTTTCTCCTTTAATTATATCCCCGTGTGTTTACCTTCCCCAACCCATGCCCCTGCTTCTAACACATCCTCACTTCTAAGCAGGTGAGTTTGCTTTGTACCTGACTTTGATTAAAGATCGGAACGTCACAAAATCCCGTGTTCTGGAGACTCAGAACCTGGGGCTGTTTGAAGCTGAGCCTGAATTCTGTGTGGAGCCAGCACTGCTGTGGGCACTGCTGTGACTCCTGGGGTGGGGCACAAGGGAGGTGTGGGACATCACACAGCCCTCGAGTGATGAACTGAGAGAAATCAAGAGGGGATTTATCGCTGAGTGTCTGGAGTTTCCTGTCTGCGAGATGGGGAGAGTGATTCCTACAAAGAGCAGGAGTGGTGTGGTGAAAGCAGGGCAGAGGCAGAGCGGGGCTGCCCTTTCCTTTGTGATTTTTTATGGATGCAGGAGCATTTTGGGACAGGCCACAGCCAAAAGGCACAGGGAGTTTAAGCCAAAACACAAACATCAAACTCCCCAAGTGGTTTGGAGTGCGTTTCTCCTTGGAGAGCTGCAGCCTGTTGGGTGCTCTCTGCTTTGTGCTGACATCAGATCCACCCCAAGCCCTGGGATTTATGGCCTGATCTTGGCTGATGTTATAACCTGGATAAATCGATTTATTTTACCTGGAAGTGCCCCACAATAGTGTTTATTACATAACAATTCCTATCAGGAAAGTGTCTCAGTGTATGATGTACAGCAACACTAAACGCCGGGGTAGCGGGAGGGCCCTGCTTTTTGCAAGCTGTAGCAGTTTGTAATTTCAAGATCAATATGATGATGTGTTTTTTGAATTTTAATGAATAAACTACACTGGTGTTTGGTGTTTACCTGCTTTCTGATTTTTTTAACAAGTGGCTCTAGTGATAATTACCAAAATTCTGTAGTCACAGAAGGAGGGAGGAGGGCTGGGGGGGAACCTGGATCCTTCAATAACTCTCCAACTGGGCAATTATCTCCATACTGTATGTGCTGCTTTTCTATAAATGTTGAAATTCAGTAATTACCACTAGAGCCAGCCGTGACATTTCGAAAGCAGATACATAACAAATAGGGATGCCATGGAGTCATTAAAATTCAGATATCAAAACAGCTCTCCCTATTCTTCTTTGCATGAATCCAGCTCTTTGTTTCATGAAGAATTCAGTTGCCAATTAAATACCTTTTCTTTCCCTTTCCTTTTTTTTTTTTTCCCCATTTTCTTTTTGCTTTTGCAAATGAATTATAATCTCCATGAAAGGAGGCAAATTGACAGTCGTGACAGTTGGTGCTTTAGGAAAAAACATGGATGAATTTAGTCCTTCCTGAGGAACCCAGCCAGCACCTCCCCAGCTTTGGAAATGGTGAGGTTGTTTCAGAAATCATGGGAGAGAGGGATGTTTTTCCAAGAAATTCCCCTTCTCTCCTTATGGCACCTTTTTTTCCTGCTCATCCTAAAAGGAAAAACGTCTTCCAAGGTGTCCAATAACTTTGGGAAACCTCTTTTTGCCTGTCCCACCAGAGCTGTGGTTTCATGGTAGCTCAATTATCCCCCAAATTGTTATTCCTGCTGCAGTCTCGTAGCAATCCCTGGCATCTGGCAGTCGGAGCTTTTTATTAGCTGGTGTTTTTTTAGTGGTTTGGGTTTTTTGTTTTTTATTTTTTAACAATGTTGTCTTGTTTACGGGTTTGACTCTCGGAAGACAGGATGTGATGCCTCCCAATCAGTCGCTAATGAAACGGAGGGATTGACAGGCTGGAATTGATCCTTCCTTTGTAATCCTGGAGCAGGCAGACAGGTCTGACTGTGAACCTGTCAGGGGTTGTGTGTAAGACAGGTGTGATGAGGAGCCCGGGCGCTGAAAACAAGGAGAACAGCGCCTTCCAAAACCTCACGAGCAGCAAAACCTGTAGGGTTTCAACTCCTCCCTCCCTGCATCTGAGTGCTGCTCGTGTGCTTTGCCAGGAATGTCTTTTGGAGACAGCAGGATGGATCTGTTCAGAGTGGGGCTGGTATGTGGAGTCAATCCTGGTCCTTAAGCATGGAAAAGCACCACGAGCCTAAATAGTCACAGTGTCAGAGTCATGGAATGGGTTGGGTTGAAGAGACCTTAAAGCTCATCCCATCCCACCTCCTGNGTCCTGGACAATGCCCTGACCTCTCTATTTCAGGCAAATTATTTATTGCATCCTTTCTCCAGGAAATCATTCTTCTGCGACAGGGAGATCTCCTCTTGCATGGCACGAAAGGAGGAGCTGCAGTAGTTTGGACAATTTAAGGAGGCCTCAAGTCCATCTTTTGGTTTTCCAGCAGTGGCCAGATTTGCTTCTCCTCCACCAGCTCCTCTCTGGGAGCAAAGCCTTGGATGAGCCCACTCAGGGGGAGCTTGGCTAAGGTTTATTCTGCAGCCTGGTGCTTATATGTTAAGGTGAAGAGGAATAATATTCACTTCAAGGAGAGACGAGGCCCTTGTGTTGACTACATTATCATTTATACGAACAAAAAGAGCTTAAAATGTTAGCATATCCTTTTGAAAACAGAGCTTTGCATCCTATTAGGAGCAGGAAACACAACCTGCGGCGCATTATATTTCCAAGCGTTTCCTTTTGAACACTTACGGCTGTCGCCTGCGCAGGGAGCATCCAGCTTGAGGAATAAATTGGGAACAGCTCCCCGAGAGCTGATCCCCCAACAAAGGGATGGGAGACGCCGCTCAGTTAAAACCCAGCCAAACACAAGGCTTGGATCTGTGTTGGGTGCAAGCTCAGGGAACTTGGGGGATTGAGAGTTGCAAATGTTTCCTGGTGTGGAGGAGGGGATGGGAACACGCGTCCCAGCTTGGCTTTGGAGGGTGGGGGGATTGGAGTGAGATTTCCTCATTTCATGACACTGTGGATTTCGGCAGTGCGGTTTTTAGCCTGGCTGGAATAGAGAGGAAAAACAAACTTATTTTGACCACTATGATTTGGAAAAAAACCATTTCAACATCAAAATTGCTTCCTGCTGGTATAAGGTGGCTGGGGGATTTCAAGGGGATAAGCTGGAAGTCCTCAGTTCCAGGTGGAGAGAGGTGTGCAACATGTAGCACATGGCTCATGCAAGTGTGTGACACCTAAACTGGCCACTGAGATTGTGCCTCCCATTCCCTAAATCTGCTCCCCCAACCCCTGCACAAGGCAGTCAGTTCTGCCTGCACCAGTGCAAGCAGTCTTTGTTTGAAAGAAAAATTGGGAGAAAGCCCTAAATCCCAAACAGAAAACCTCCAAAAGCCTTTCCCTAAAAAGGGCTTTTGGAGATAAGCCTTTGCTTTGCCAATTTGCTGATGTGAACTTGTAGCCCCACTGGAGTCTTTGTAGAGCCAAAATCCACCTGGAGGGGAAGAACCAGGATATTCAGGTGCAGAATTGCTTTGTCAGGCCGCTGAGTCTGCTGCTTGGAGCCTTCTGTAGCTGCTGCTTCTGCTGTGGAAGGAAGTCCCTCATGTGCCCTTCCCATGTTGCCATCTCTGCTGAGCTGCACAGGGAGGGAGATGCTCTTCCTGTGCCAGCTCAGGTGCATTTTTGGGGTGGGAGGGGATGTGTTGGGTCTGCTGAGCTGGAGTTCATTTCCCACAGGAGCTGTCCCAGTGCTGTGCTCCCAGTGGCAGCTGCAAAGGTGTTTATAACACACCCATGTTCTGGTTTGGGCACTGTCTGTTAACACTCCCCACATCCAGGGGCTGAGGTGGGCAAATCCCAGGAGAGGACATAGCCAGGCCAGCTGACCCACGCTGACCAAAGGGATATCCCAGACCCCCAGCTCAGATCAAAGAGTGAAGGAAGGGACGAGGAGAGGGGGGCACTCATTATTTGTATTTGTCTCCTGGAGCAGCCACTCCATGTGCTGAAGCCCGGCTTCCCAGGTGTGGCTGAGCATCCCTCGCTGATGGGAAGGAGAGAATAAACCTTATTTTTCTCTTTGCTTGTGCATGCAGAATTTGGCTTTTGCTTTAGTGATAACTGCCTTATCTCAGCCTGTGAGTTGTTTTCCATCTTATTTTATCACCCTTGTCCAGTTGGAAAGCTGGAGCAGCTCTGTGAGCACCTGGTGTCCAGCCAAGGGCAACCCACCACAGTGGATTGTGAAATCATAGAATCCAGGAATGGTCTGGGTTGGAAGGGACCCTAAAGATCATCTCTTGCCATGGGCAGGGACACCTTCCACTACTCTAGGCTGCTCCAAGCCCCAATGTCCAACCTGGCCTTGGACACTGCCAGGGATCCAGGGGCAGCCACAGCTGCTCTGGGCACCCTGTGCCAGGGCCTGCCCACCCTCACAGGGAACAATTCCTCCCCAATATCCCATCCATCCCTGCCCTCTGGCAGTGGAAGCCATTCCCTGTGTCGTGTCCCTCCATCCCTTGTCCCCAGTCCCTCTCCAGCTCTCCTGGAGCCCCTTTAGGCCCTGGCAGGGGCTCTGGGCTCTCCCTGGAGGCTTCTCCTCTCCAGGTGAGCACCCCCAGCTCTCCCAGCCTGTCCCAGTTCCTGCTGTCTCATCCTGAACAAATGTTTCCTTTCAGGCTGGGGTCCCAAACATCCTCACAGAGCAACTGTCCTGAGTTGCAAATGCAGACAAAGCTTTAAGACAACACCACTTTTATTTCAGTAAAGGCCCTGTGTGTCCCTGTGTTGCTGGGCAGGTTCTGGGGCTCTCCAGTTGTTGTAGCACTGCAGGGTGTGTTGGCCAGCAGATCCTGGGTGGAGCAATGGGCATGGACAGGTCCTTCCAGAGGTCCAGCATGCACAGGGTGCAGGGGATGAGGCAAGGAACTGGTACCAGACTGGAAGCATCTCTGTGGGGATCCGTGTTCCCCCTGCCCTGGCCGTGGGCACACGCCCCAGCTAGCTCCACGAGTGATCAGGTGAAATGAAGATGTCTCACTGTCCTTTCTCGTCAACACTGATACATCCGAGATCCCAGTGATAGGCAGAGCACTGTTCCCTCACCTGTCCACTTTGATTAATTTGGTGCCTCATTCCTGGGTTCTGTGAATTTGTCTTGGTTCTGCTCTTCCCCTCGAGGCAGAAGTTTCTCCCCCTCCTTTTAACCACATTCTGCTACAAAGCACTACCCAGGCTGCACAGAGAGACCTACAGGAGATGATGTGCAAGCTTCTGTGCATTTCAGAGTACAAAATCCAGCCATGAATCCTCTTTACAAGCCTCCAGGAAGCACTGCTAACACCAATGCTCTGGTCGGAGAACCAGGAAAAGCGCTGCAGCTTCCAGACACTTCAAACCCGGCGCTATCAGGAGGGCTCTGGGCTCACACAAAGTACTCCCAGCTTTAACACAGAGCAGGGAATAAAAGCTGGAGTCCGTTGGAAAGGTTTCCTGTGTGTGCAGGAAGATAATTTATGGTAATGAGGACAGCAGCGAGTTGCTGTAAGTTACAAGAACTTATCACTGCTCTCTGCTGTTGCGGCACATTCCCGGGATTTGGTCTCGCCAAAGCAGCGTGAATAGATTTATTTTGCATTGTTAGACTGTCAAGTCACTGCAGAGCAACAACTTCCAAATGATAACTTGTGCAGCATGCAGGAGTTGGGAATTACACGCTTTTAGTCCCTGCAAAGAGCCAGGGTGGGCTGACAGCTGCTCGGCAGGAGCCTCTTCCCAGTGCTGCTTCCCAATCCCTCTCCGTGTTCAGTGCACATGGTCAGCAGCTAGACATCAGTTCCATCCTCCCCGCCCCATGAGGCTCTTTCTAAGGATTATATCGATTTATTTCTAGTGGTAGAGCATATCAGAGCAGCTGAAGTAGAACCATGGAGAAGAGGGAGCACCTTTTGCTGATTCCTACATGACATTGGCTGGGCTGGGCTGGGGCTGGTTGGGTTTGGAGCAGGGGAAGAGGCCCAGGCAAGGGGAAGTCTTGTAGTGGGACCTCTGGAACATGAGTCCCAGGAGGAGTGGCTGAGAGGACTGGGGTTCTTCAGACTGGAGAAAAGGAGGCTCAGGGGGGACCTTCAGGTTTTCCACAGCTCCCTGACAGGAGGGGGCAGCCAGGTGGAGGTCGGGCTCTGCTCCAAGAATAAGCGACAGAACAAGAGGAAATAGCCTCAAGTTGCACCAAGGGAGGATCAGGTCAGTTATTAGGAAAAATTTTTTCATAGGAAGAGTGGTTAAGCATTGGAGCAGGGAAGTGGAGGAGTCATCCCCCCAGAAGTGTTCAGAAAAACAAGTGGATGTGTCATTTCAAGATATGGTTTAGTGGGCCTGGAATTCAACTTGGTCAAAGGTTGGACTTGATGACCTTGGAGGTCTTTACCAACCCTACGGATTCAATAATTCTGTGATCTCCTCTCCCTGCCTGGTGGATCAGTGTCTCACTTCCTGGGCTTTGGCTCGTGTTGCTGTCCCTGGCCCTGGAGATCTGAGTGTAATGGTGTTGGGGGTGACTTCGGCATGGAAACCACCAAACTCTGGCCCCACAGCCACAGGAGCTGGGGGATGAGGATGTGGGTGGTGTTTAGTGGTGTCACTGGCCACAGCTGTTGGTGACACCCTGGAAATGTCCCCATCACAGGGTGTCCTGCAGCAGGACACGTGGTCCAGCCTTTATACAAACCTCAAGGGGATGGAGAGCATTCCTGTAGGACAGGGGCTCCTCTCCAATGTGGGATAAAAGGAAAAGAGTGACACATGGAGTCGTGGAGATGAAACACAAAAAGAAGCCTGGGAGGAGAGCTCAGACTCACATAATTGCTCTTGAGCTTTCCTGAAAAGGTAAAAATAACATCTGGTTCTACTTGGTTATGACTACGTTGCTTTTTTTTCCCTTCGCTTTGGCTCTTCTGAACATCCACACAAGTTTATTTCTTCTTGTGGTGGGTGTTGTGCACCAGGTCTGGTCTGAACCTTTTTCTGGATTCCTGCAATTATTGGGTAGGGTGTAACTTCACAGAAATTGGTGTTGCAGTGCCGCCTGCCTTGTGCTAGGGAGGTACAGGCACCAGCTCAGGAATTCAGAGCACCCTGCAATAGCCTTCAGGCTGGAATATTTTGCTATTATTTTTTTAATATTCCACTAGAGTTTGAGACTGTATCAAGAAACTTCTTTTGAAAAGGAAATAAACCCATAAATTATAGCATAGTCTTTGCAGAAAGGCAAAAAGAATACAAGATTGTTTAAACGAATTATTTGCTGACCTTGACAGTTTACTTGTAATGTTATTTAAACATTTGGGTTTGCAGGGCGGAGGTTCTTATTTATTTATTTAATAAGCTGCCAGCTTACAAATTGCAAAACTTTCGCGGCTCCTCTTATCTTCTACAGAACCACTGAGATGGCAAAATATATTCTTGTGTCTCAACAATTCCGCCTGCATTTGCATGAGGAAATTGGAAAGCGAGTTGTTTTCCCTCGTCTGCATGACAATACCCCGAGCACAGTGCAATTCACCCTTTAATTTGGGATAGTTAGCGTGGGAGAAGAATGGGCCCAGCAGTTTGACACGATTCTGTTGCTGAGGTTGTCGCCGTAATTAAAATTGATTTATTAGTAAAGGCAGCAAAATCTGTGCTTACCTGTTTATTCAGCACCTTGTCAACCTGCAGAGCACAATAGTCGGGGTCACCGAGGTCAAATCTACTGCAGAGCTGGAGGAGCTTCGCCAAATTGAGTTTTCAGGGAGAGCCTTTAATTAGTGAAACATTTCCAGATGGTTGATGGTGAAAATACCAGACCCAAAATGTGTCCAGGACCTCCACTGGCTCTGCAGGAGCATGACCTGGACTCCATCAGGACATCCTTACCTGAATCCAAACATGGGTTTTGTGGGATAAAACATTCCAGGAGTGACTTAATCCTTGTTGCATTAATTTGGCAGCAGCGGCACATCACTGCTGATAAGAGCTCAGGGCAGTTAATAAGCACTTGATTGGACTGAGGAATCTCTTGAATGCAGGGAAAACGTCTGAAATGAAGCTGGGATGGAAAGCAGCCCCTGTGGTTTGTTAGGGTTTTGTGTAGCCCTGGTTTCATGCCTGAGATGTTTTGGTTTTCGGAAATTCTTTTCCTAGGGAATTTTCTGTAAACAGGAGAAGTGTTTTTGTAAACTGTACCTTTGTTATTCATTCCTTTCCCTAGGAGGGACTTCTTCTTGATGTCCCTCTGGTCTGACCGATGGGAGTGAAGAGGTTTTGCCTTTGTTTCACCAATCAAATTGGTCTGTGTAAAATAGTATAAAAGGGAGACACATCCCAAAAATAAAAGAGTCATTTTCAGCCTTCTGAAGCTCAGAATCTGTGTCATTGTGGTGTAAAACAGTGTCAGGTTTTGTGCCTGGCTGGTGTTTCTGAGGCTAGTTTAATGTTCCAGGTGGAGTCTCCAAGCATGGGCTGTGACCCTTGTGCTCCCAGACTCGTGGGATTTTAGTCAATGTGTGAGAAACGACCGCTCACTTTAAAATTTTAGAAGGTCTATTGAACCTTAACAAATACAACAAAGGACTGAATAAGGAAAGAGGACTGAATAAGGAAAAAGGACAGACTGCTGGGAGTTGGTGACCCAGCAGCGATGAGCTCATTTACAAAATGGCTGCTACTCCTTTCATGCCCCTGGGGGGATTGCATCAGGTAACCCTGGCCCTGCCCAAAGGCTGTCTGTAGCCCTGGTTTTGTGCTTGAGATGTTTTGGTTTTCCAAAATTCTTTTCCTAGGGAATTTTTTGTAAACAGGAGAAGTGTTTTTGTGAATGGTACTTTGTTTTCATTCTTTTCCCTAGGAGGGACTTCTTTTTGATGTCCCTCTGCTCTGACCAATGTAATTGAAAAAGTTTGTCTTTATTTCACCAATCGAATTGGTCTGTGTAGAATAGGATAAAAAAGAGACCCATCCCAAAAATAAAAAAGTCATTTTCAGCCTTCTCAAGTCAAAGTCTAGNTGTCTCTTGTTTACAGAAAGTTCCCTGAAAAAGGAATTTCAGAAACCAAAACGTGTCAAGCACAAAGCAAAACCACACATACCCACAATATTCATCCCCTAATTGCAATAGCCAATCTTCATATTACCAATCTATAACAAATGGAGAGACAGCCTCAGGGATGGTTTGTCTCAGCTGAAAACAGCCATTTGAGGAGACCTGCCTGCTAAAAGTGCTCATTTCTTTCTTTTGGCTGTAAAAGAAATCTCAGGTGATGGATTCATCCCTCAGTGTCTGACTCAAGCTATCCGGCCTGCTTGCTCCAAACAGCATTGAAGCTTTTTGGTGCTTTCTGAGTATTTTAAGAGGAATTGAATTCCCCAACTTTGGCTGTATGTCACTGGATTAATCCTGGAGCTGGAAACAATCTGTTTGGAGTGAGACAGTGCCATCGGAATTATGAAGCTGTTGAGATAACGAGGAGTGTGTTGGACAACTGGTTTGGTCACAAAGGAGCTTTGAAAGGCAGATTTAGGCCGATGCCAAATAGGCTTTCAAAATCCCCCTATTTGCTCTTCAAAATATGCAGGAGCAGAGATTTTATGAGTAATCCCTGTACTTCTTCAACACAAAGAAATATTAATATTAGATAGGGACCCACTGACTTTGTAAAAGGATAAATAAGGGCAGAAAGATTGAATGGTTGGGGAGAACTGTGTAGCAAATGAAAATCCATTTCACTTGCCTTCAACAAGCACAGGCCAAGGTTGGAAAAAGGCTGGAGTTTTGGAATGCTTTAAATAAGGGTCACTGAGAAGGAGCAGGAGGAAATATGTGTTCACATCCTTAATGGCTGCAGTTACCTCGAGTGTGATTTTTTTCCTTGTGTTCAAGTACTGGGGGTGGCATAGATTGAAAGTTATATTATGAGGGGTTGAAGTTTATGATGTGAAAGAGAAAAGATACAGCAGTAAAAAAATAAAACACTCCTGCAGTGCTGCTGCAGAACTGAGGCTCCTAAAAAATACTAATAATACTTGATAAGAGTTCCCTTTAAAAGAAGGGATTTCTCCAACCATAGAGTGCCATCCCTGCCCACTGTGGGGGACTGGAACTGGATCATCTTTAAGATTCTTTCCAACCCAAGGCACTCTGTGATTCTGTGATACTGCCAATAGAATGACTATGAGACATCTATTTTCTGCTCCCATCCAAAACCAACCTTTGGTGACACCAGGGGTGTCAGGGAGGGGTGGGCACCTCCTCCCCTCCATCCCATGGAAGAGACCTGGAGCTGGGAGTCGCTGCCCACCAGACCCAGCCCGGAAAGGGGAGCTCCCAGTGGAGCTCAGGTGCTGGAAATGCCCAGTGGTTTTTGCTGGAAATGCCTCTGTGTAGTGAGAAATGTTTGCCATTTATGATATTTCAGGGGAGACCTGACTTTATAAAGCATTCATGAGCTTGGCCTCCTGGAACACGATTTTTTCCCCCTGCTTATTAGGAAATATTCAGATACTGCAAACAAATGTCAGTCTGTAGAATATTCATAAAGTCTCCTGTTCAAGTGGGTCCCCCAAGTTGCTGCTGGCTGGAATACATCAACCTAATGCTGATTGCATACATTTAGGGTTGAATAAAGACATTCCACTAAATAAGTGTGGAATGGCTTTTTCAAGTTCTGAGACTCTGGGAATTGAAAAGGCTCACACAGGTCCCGGTGCCAGGGAGCTGCTGATGGAGGTTGTTTTTCTGCGTGCTTGGCCATCATTTGGAATCGAGGGTGGAATATATCCCCTCTGGCTCTGGCCATCTGAAATTCCTGCCCTAAGGTTTTAGCTGGCCTCCCCTCTTTAGTTAAGAGGGGCAATTTCGGCCTGAAACGTGACAAAATGACAACATTTTGAAACATTGTGAAAACATAATTTAAAGACAAATAAAAATCCCAAACCCCACCCAGACAAACCCCTTCCTTCAAATGGTTCATTCTTGCATTCAACATATGCAAACTGTACTCTGTTGGTTCTTGCTTACTTTTGAAATAGCCTTTAATTTCAAATGAAATGCTTGGAAATACTTTTACTTGCTTTTGTAATACTTCTAAAATACCATTTCATTTCAAAAGAGCTCAGGCCTGATACCAAATTGTCAGAATAGGATGTGCCACCACTTTGAAAATGACTTTGTAAATGCTTTTTGGCTTGGTCAAGCTGAAAACGGTTTTGAAAAAAAAGAAATGTTTCAGACAAAATAATGTCACAAGGTGGGAAAATGCTTAGGGGGAAAAGGAAGAGTTTAGGGCTCAGTCTACCCCTAATTTTTCTCTCTCTTCTAGGTTTGGATAACATACAGAGAGGTGAGAGGCAAGGATAGCCTGATCCCAGGACAGCATTAGAAAGGTGGTTTGGTCTGGACATCTGAGAGGCACTAAAACCCAGTAGCTGGAAGATGAAAACTAGCCTGCAAACAAATTCAGGCTAGAAAATAAGCAACACCTCTAACAGGAGCCTAATTATCTCCTGGCACAGGGCGCCAGGGGTTACAGTAGCTCTTTTGTTACTGGAGGAGTTTCAGTGCAAACTAGATGTTCTGCTCACACCCAGGTGTTGTAGTTCAGACAGGTGTTGGCAGGGGAAGCCCTCGTGGTTTGGTGTTTTCTCAGGTTCCTTCCAGCCCAAACCATTCCTGCTGAGCCCAGAGGTGGAAATAACTCATCCCAATGGCCTTGCACACCTCCAAAACCTGTGGGTCCAGTCTCAGGGAGTCCATGAATGCTGCTGCAAAGCACATGGATTACAACAGGCTTTTGTGATCCCTTCCTACAGCAGCCACTTGCTTTTTAGTGCCCATCTTTAGCATGCAGGCCGCGGGGAGAAATAATTACATTTAATAGAAACAGGCTCCCAATGAAGATGTACAGTGCTGTACACAGCGTGCTCCTAATCAACAGAAATGTCAGGCCAAAATAAGAGATGAGAAGGATTAAATTCTCCGAGGTGGGTTGTGTGATTACCCTGCTTTTGTGAGAGGCTGTCTGGAGCCACCGCGCTGCAGCTGAGGCAGGTGTTGGACGGGAAAGACCCACGAGTTGATCAAAAAGAAGGGAATCCCACAATGCTTTGGAGAGCTGCTAATCAAAGAGTTTAATCTCAGATTGTTTGCTGAGAGGCACGAGGAGGGGCTGGGAGGGGAAATGCCTTTGTTTGGCCACCACAGTCCTGAGTGGAGATGGGCAGGACAAGCTCTCCCGGGGCTCAGGTGAGACCTGCAGGTGGAGATGGGCAGGACAAGCTCTCCCAGGGCTCAGGTGAGACCTGTGGGTGGTGGGAAGGCAAGGCAGGTCTCCCTTGCTGTACCCACCTCTTCTCCTTTTTATCACTGTGGCCTCCCTCAGCCGTGGGAGCTCTTTGGAGCCTGCAGTGGGACTGGGGAAAGCTCTTTGCAGTCCCTGTGTTTCTTCCTCCTCCTCCTGGTACTGAGATTCCTCACATAACCACAGCTTATGACCCTGTCCTGCTGAATTTTCATGAGGTGCTTGGCAAGCTGCTGTTCTTCAGCCAGTGCACCTACTCAGAATAAAATCCAAGAGACCTTAAACCTCGCTCTTAATTTTTCACTCCCTGGTAAAATTGCTGCATAAGGATATTTGAAGAAGTCATTGCCCCCTGCGGATATCATCACTTAATCTTTTTTTCCCTCTTAATAAAAGCCTGGCACAAAAGTCACTTGCTGAAAACAACCCTGTCCTGTGCTGCCAGTGCCTCGCTACAGTATTTTTTAAGATCATAGCTCATAACCACAGGGAGAGGTCTCTGCGGAGGGAGTGAGGAGTAACTTTCTGTTTATAGCCATTTACCTTCAACTGTAATGTATTTAAGAAGGAAAATTGCCACTTAGACTTGCAAAGCAAATTGGCTTGTGCTCAGTAATGGCTTTCTAGTGTCTGTCTAGGAAAGGTCATCCTGGAGACTTCTGCACTGCAGAGCTCGGTGCTGGTGGCCAGAGGGACATGGCATGGCCCCAGGCTGCCATTTTCTCCAGCTAGAAAGACCTCAGCACCACTCCTCTCATGTTTTCCAGGTTCCTCCATCCTCTCCATCCTGGCTGGGATGCAAAGCTGTCCTTGGTGTCTCCTTATGGAGCCCCCCAGCATGGAACCCCCCAGCGTGTGTGAGCCGGAAGCACCGAGCCCTGTGTCCCCCCTTGTCTCCATCTCCCCCACTCTGCAGAGGGATCAGCCCGTGTCCCGCTGCAGAGATGGCCCCTGTTCCGTTCTGATGTTATTAACCATCGCCGTGGCAACAAACAGAGATGTTGTGTTTGCAGTAGCACCGTTTCACAGTCCCCGAGGAGTCTTTACCCTTGAGTGCATTTAGTTGATAGCAAAACCAAAGCGAAGGTAAAACAAGCAGGTTGGAAAAGAGGCACTGGCCTTTCTCGCTCCAGTCGGGCTCCGAGTGCAAATTATCAGGTGTGGGAAGGCAGCTGACTGTCAGGCTGCGTGTAAATCTCCCCTACTTACCCATCCCCACAAGTGTAGAACAGGCAGCATTACCAGCTCCTCACAGCCGCTGCTGTGGCAAGTCTGGCACAGCAATTATCTTAATAACTTCAATAGCAGCAGCAGTAATGGGAAATGCAGCTCTGTGTGTGTCTGAGGTATTCTCACCTTTATCAGGGATCAGTCTGGGGCAGCAGCAGGAGGTGGGAGAGAGATTTTGTTATCACTGTGTGAAGCAAAACCATCTCAGGTAATTGTGGTTTGGACTGTGGGCATCAGCCTCCAAATGCAATCCAGAAATCCCTGCTAGGTGCCAGGTGCCTGGTGTTGGACACCTTGGAGAGGAGGCTAAAACCTCCCTGAGGGCTGGAAGGCAAGGGCAGGAGGATGATGAGGGTGCTCAAACCCAGACTCTGACAGAGGTAATCCTGGGAACAGGGACCAAGTCATGAGGGCAATGGCAAGAGCTCGGATTTAACAGGAGCCCTTGTGTCAGCACGTTAATTGCACAGGAGAAACTTCCAGTGGTCCAGCAATCCATCTTTGCCTCAGGAGACCAAGCCTGCCCTTATATCTGCCTCCTCTCAAAGCTGCTTTGCACTCCCCACTCCTTCCCTGAGTTTTTCTCTCATCCTGCACCATCTCCTTGAACCTGATGAAGCAAAAACTGGCATCACTTTATATTTCCATAATTTTCCTTGCGGTGATGCCCTGATTCCATCTGTCCATGTCAGCCCAAATGACACCCAAAGTACAATTCCTGCAGCGTGCACTGGCAAACTGTGGGGGGGCCCCTTCCATCTTCCATCTTCCATCAATCCATCACCCACCACTCCATAAAATGATCTCCCTGGTCTTTGGAGCCTGTGGCATCATTAAACTTGAGCACGAGCAGACCCGTGCAGCTGAATTTGGGCTGGAAAGGGGAGATTTGTGAATGATCCCTGAAAAACACTGAGGAAATGTCCTTGTCATCAGCCAGAGGAAGGAGTGGCACAGCAGGGGTTGCTCATGGATCCTGCTAAAGCGATGCCTGGGGCTCATTACAGTGGGAGTGAAACTGGAAGGTCAAAGTGCCATGGGGATGTTTTGGGCTTAAGGGAGAAAGAAGGAATAAAATGTATTGGAATTGTCTTTTGTCTCTAGAGATTCCAGGCACGGCAGGCTCAGGGGGCAAACGTCTCACAGGAGGCATTTCCTGATCCTCTTGTGCAGCGGAATCTTAATGGAGGTGATGTGTGTTCCCCCTGGCCCATCTCCTGTCTGTGATAGAGATTTCAAACAAACATCCTGGTGAAAGTTTTCCATTTATTACAGTTAAACTTTCCTGGGTGCTGTCTCGTGGCCTGTGCTGGGGTTTTCTTGGGAGGAGAGCATTGCCTTCCCCCTTCCCGGGGCACAGGAATAAGGAACTTGTGCTGAGGGGAGAAGAAGTTTTGTATTTTATATTTTATATTCTCTACCTCCAGAGAGAAGGGGCATTTGCCTTTACCCAGCCTCTTTTTACATCTTGCTTTCTTGTTGCTGTTTATTTTAGGTTTTCTCGTATTGCCATTTCCCTTTAACAATGAAGTCTCATCATCCCTTGTCAAGTTCGGTTGAGATTCACCAAGAATTTCAAAAGTATTTACAAGACACTTGATTGATGGACCAACAAGGCTGTCAAAACAGCTTAAGGAAATGAGGGCGAAACTAAAGATAATAATTAATGAAACAGATAAGGAGAGAGGCTGGAAGGTTTTCCAGCTGCTAGATCCAGTGGGGATCATAAAAGATCCGGCACCTGCAGTACAGACTGTAGAAAATGAGCTGAAAGGTCTTCTGCTGAGAACTGTGAAGCAGACAAAGTCTGACAATGTTTTCATCATCTGCCAAATACATTTTTTAGGGAAAAAAGGCAGAATATTCCCCTAGAAGACACTTTGATTGATGTACCTGGAGCGCTGTTATACCTTGGTTTCCTCTGCAGATGGGTCTTGGCTGCTGGCACCTCTTTTCTGTGATGCAGAGGCTGTCAGAGCTCTTAGGAAGGTGACACAGAGGAGGAGGAAGTCCCAAATCCCCCAGGGATTCATGGACTAGTGTGAGAGACTGACAGGTACAATCCTGAGGATGGTTAAAAGCAAAGGTGGTTGGATGTCAGATTCTTTTTCCGCCAATTGATTATCTTCTGATCAAGGATGAAGGGCTCTGAGATAGCCAAAGGCAATGCAGGTTGTTCCAGCCCCCACATACCAATGGATCTGAGGTTTGGGGAGACCCTGGGAGGCTGCAGTGGGACTGAGCTCTGCCCCTTCCAGCCAATCCCTTCCCTGACTGGCTGAGCATCCCCTGCCCTGTGTGTGAGGGCAGCAAAGGGCTGAGTCTGCCTTGGACAGCTTAATAAAAAACAGAATATTTTCTCTGCACGTGAAAAGGCGTGGAGCTGCTGGAGCCAGTCCAGAGCAGCCCATGGAGATGCTCCAGGGCTGGAGCCCCTCTGCTGTGGAGCCAGGCTGGGAGAGCTGGGGGTGCTCACCTGGAGAGGAGAAGCTCCAGGGAGAGCTCAGAGCCCCTGGCAGGGCCTAAAGGGGCTCCAGGAGAGCTGGAGAGGGACTGGGGACAAGGGCTGGAGGGACAGGACACAGGGAATGGCTTCCCACTGCCACAGGGCAGGGCTGGATGGGATAGTGGAAAGGAATTGTTCCCTACAAGAGGGGTGAGGGCCTGGCACAGGGTGCCCAGAGCAGCTGTGGCTGCCCCTGAATCCCTGGCAGTGTCCAAGGGCAGGCTGGACATTGGGGCTTGGAGCAGCCTGGGATAGTGGAAAGTGTCCCTGAGGTGGAACACGATGATCTTTAAGTTCCCTTCCCACCCAAACCATTCAGGGATTCTGTGATTTGTGCATGTCCCAAGGGCTGGGAAGTGAGGACTCTTGTGAGCAAGAACAGAGGTGAAGCAGCAGAGCTCAGGTAAATGTGTGGGAGTGAGATGGACTGACTAGGGATGGCCCAGGAAGGTGCCAGAAGCAGGACAGTCCTGGTTTGGAGCTCAGATGCACACGTGGGGGAGATTTGTTCTGGCTGTTTTGGCTTTGATTTTCCCTGAAACACTGGTGAATTCTTTTGGTTTCTGGGAGGCCAGATGGGAATCCCAAACCCTTGGCCAAGTTTTGCAGGAGGAGCCTTCTGCCCTGGCCATGCTGCACAGCCCAGCCTGGTGCTGCCTGATGAGCACGACAGAGCCTTTACACTCGACACCTGTGTTTATAAATATGGAGGAATTGTCTCAAGCTGGTCAAAACACAATTATTTCATTTTCTTCCCCATTCAGGATTGTTGTTGTTTAGGAATAAATTGCCGCTGCTGATTTACAGGATCAACAAGGACAGCATGAAATGGGCTCAGTGAAGTGATTTTGAATTTCCACTACAATTACTCTTCTCTTCAACCATATGATTCCCTTTTGCTCACATGCACCAGCCAGGGCCGGGTTTGTTTTCTCGCTGCTGCCCTGGGAGCTCTGCCTGCCCTCGCTGTGCAGCAGCCCCAGGCTGAGCCTGCACAAACAAACCTGAAGTGCTAAACTGCACTTTATTCAAGGAAGCTGGCAGAGAAGGTGCATCCCAAAATCCCACTGCACTGGCGCCCAGGGATGGTGATTCTCTGGCTTCAGCAGTGAAGTCAGGAGTAAAGACCCTGGATTTGTTATGCCAGTGTTGTGTGTATCTACTGAGTAAATTCCTCCTCTCCTTGTCCCTCAGTTTCTCTCCCAGTACACCTCGGGTGAGGTCTTCTGACTCCCCACTGAGCTTCTCACTAAGCCCACGTGCTTCTCTTGGTGAAGCAAGGCTTTGCAAGCTCACACAGATGGTGGCACTTTGTGTGTCACCATTAAAACTCTCTGTGGCCTGAAGGGCCCCAGAGAAGTGTCTGCAGACTTGGTAGAAACTCATCTCCTTGTGTGGCCTCCAGCTCGTTCAGGGTGCCCAGGGTCACACCTGGAAATGGGCTAAAAATCCCATGGTCAGGACAGCAAGTGAGGAATGCTCTCATGGGTCTGTGCATCACTCAGGGTAAAGGGGCAATTTAGGTGAGCAGAGAAATAATTTGTAGGAATTCAGCTTTCCCTGCTGTTTCTTGGATTAGTTTTGTGCTGGAGAAGGGAGCAACCATTGCCTTAAGCTCTGTTTGTTCCTTTACATCTCTTACCCCCCTTAAGTCTTTCCTCCCCCTTTACCAACGTCTGCAGAAGCTCTGTAGAGTCATGGAATGGTTTGGGTCGGAAGGAAACTTAAAACTCATCCAATCCCACCCCCTGCCATGTGCAGAGACACCTTCCACTAGACCAGGCTGCTCCGAGCCCTGTCCAAGCTGGCCCTGCAGCCCAAAGCCACTCTCCTGATCCTCCCATGACACTGGGATGTTTGGATGGTGTTGCTAATTCAGGATATTGTCCCCTCTTGCATTGTTTAATGAAAGAAGTGTGCTGGGGACCCAAAGTTATTAACAAACCCTGAGCTCTGGTAACAGCACGAACACAAACCCACGCCAGCAACGCTGAGCTCTAAATAGTCTAATAAATGTGAACATCTTGGGTAATGTGATTTATTATTGACAGCATGAATAGGAAAATAATAAAACAATGTAATGATTCTGCAAGAAAAGTGAGAGGGTTTTATTATTATTCATACTTGGAAGGGTGTTTGCAAGGCAGGAATGAGGTCAGACTTTTTAAGAGAGCCACGGATGCCAGATCTCAACCTCGTGCACGTGAGGAGATGTAATCTCCCTCCTGCAAGTTCATTTGCGTGGGGAATTGTGCTCCCCAGTTTCATTAGCACAAACAGACCCTGCCTGTGTCTGAGTGGCTCAGTGAATATTGCAGTGCCCTGTGCAATGGAGAGCTGAAGCTGCACATCCTGACAGGGAAGTCGCTTTTCCACACCTGGCAAAGGAAGTGATGGGGCTTGGAGTGGGGTTTAACTCAGGCTAAGAGATGGGACTTGGGGGGTTGGGGTTGGAAAAGAGGGGTATCCAAAATGCTGCAGTGGTTTTGGTGAGAGGGAAACTGAGGCACAAAGGGTGATGCAGCCAGTCTGGGATGGGGCTGTCGGCAGAACTTGGGGCTCCATCCAGGGATGGTCCATCAGGACTCAGCCTGGCATGGATGTTAGCAGGGATCCTGAGGGACAGCCTGGCACGGATGTTAGCAGGGTACTGCTACTGGCACTGCCACCCCAACACACCTTTTTCCTTCCCAGCCAGTTTCCAAAGGTCCTGCTGTTCTCCTAGGGATAACTGAACCCACTGCAGTGCCTGGTGCATCCCGAAACTGAGGGAACGGCTGCAGCTGTGCTGGAGAGGTTTAGGTTGGATTTAGGGAAAGGTTCTTCCCCCAGAGGGTGCTGGGCACTGCCCAGGCTCCCCAGGGAATGGGCACAGCCCCGAGGCTGCCAGAGCTCCAGGAGCCTTTGGACAGCACTGCCAGGGATGCCCAGGGTGGGATTGTTGGGGTGTCTGTGCAGGGACAGGGGTTGGGCTGGATGGTCCCTGTGGGTGACTTTCTCAATCAGGATATTCCATAATTCTGTGATTCCAAAGAAATGTTCCATCTGTGGTTTTGTTTAGCATTCTGTTTCCTGCCCCACACAGCAGCACTTCCCGCAGACAGGACTAAACATCTCTCATTTTCCTCTTTATTTTACATCAGCCCAGCTCCGCTCCAAGCCCAATTGGATTTTTCATTACTGTGGCAGGTTACGATCCTTTAGATACTTTTCCTGTAATTTTCATGTTTTCCTTTTAATATTTCTCATGAGATTGAAAGCTTGGGGTAAGACGTGGGAAGCTTTTGCTCAGCACGTTAGCGAGGAACCTCTGGAATTTGAATGAGGTGAGAGATGCCAGGGCTGGTGGCTGTGGAGATGAGGGGAGGTGATGGAGCTGAGCTGGGGAAGCTGCAGCACACAAAGAGCATCCACAAAAACAGCATTTCCTAAGGCCCAGCAGTGCTAAATCTCTGTGCCTCTCTGACAGCTTCTACTGCCATCAACATCTCCCATGTTTTTCAGCGAAGTAATTCTTTTAGATGCTTCAAATATAGATAGATTTTTGTGTATAGAGGGGGTTTTTTTATTTATATAAATATATATCTATCTACTGTCAGCTGGTATTACAAAGAGCATAAAGCACATCTCCAGCTCCTGCATGTTCAGCTTGTTTGGGATCTTGTCATGGGAATGAGAGGACAAATAAGCCAAACTCCAACATTTCCCCTCAGCGGGGGGCACCTGGGGGGTCCTGCTGTTTGAATGGCTCTGGGATACTGCTGGTGGCTGTGGGATTTCAGGTAATCCTGGATGCTTTGGTAGGGAACATGTGTAACTGGGCATTTATGGCCCCTTATTTCCCTCTGTATGAGAAAAAGAGCACTCTGGGCTTTTTTTCTCGAATTACTTTGCCTGGAGACTGCCAGCTTCTCTGCCTGCATCCCTCTGGGAAGCAGGGGCTTGTGGAACTCCTTTTTATCAGCAAATTAGATAATGGCAATTATCTTGATGATCTTTAAGGTCCCAGCCCAGCCCATTCTACGGTTCTACGATCTTACTTTTGTGTCATTAAATGCTGGCAATGACTCTCAGCTTCCCCCACCTCCTGTGGCAGAGAATATCATTTCACTCGGCTGCAGAGCCCCAGCCACAGAGGGATACGGTGTCGGTCTGCAGGAAATCTCAGCCGTGGGACCCAGATATTGCATTTAGATGTAGTTGCTTTCATTAACTCCCTATTTTATAGCACTCATCAGTCTTTCTCCCCTGCCAGAAAGTCTCCAATGTACTGAAGAATATTCAGGCCTCTTTTGGCAAGCGTCAGAGATAAGTGGATAATAAAACACACCTTGAAAATATTCTCCATCCTATTATTAGCCACTTTCTTATTATACTTGCAAAGAAAAAATCCCAGTTATAAAGCAGCGCACTCCTCTATATTGTCAGTCCATCGTGCTCAGACACTCGCAAAGAAAGTCTTTCAATAATATTCTCACTATTGTTTGTTGATTGGCTCTATTAATCACTTTTCACAGCCTCAGCTACACATTTCCATGAGCGTGCACAGTTTAAACCCCCCTCCCTCCCTTCAGCTTCCTTTTATGCTCCCATGAAACTTTGAGGATGCCTAAACCCCTGCTTCAGCAGGAATGAGAGGAGACAGATCTGCAAAGCTGCCTGCTCTCCTTTTAGCAAGAACAAAAGCTCCCTGGAATAGCAACTGTTATTTACTCATCTCTCATCAGCAGATTTGACCTAATTTTGCTCTTCCCATGCCTTTGTTTCAAACACCTGGCTGCGGCATCACCAGCGGATCCGGCTCTTCTACAGCGGCTGGATGTACTTGGTGGGGGAGGCTGGCTCCTCCTGGAAAAGCTGAGCCTGCTGGCCTGGAGGAGCCCTGCAGAGCAGCCCCCAGCATTTTGCTTTTGGGGAGCCTTTCCTTAGCACCCCGACGTGCCCACAGTGGGTGCTGGGCAGCAGTGACCACTCAGCCTCTGGCACGACTCTTCAAGCTCAGTTTGGCTCAGGTGGGGGCACCTGCTGCCCATCCACTCCTAAAAATACACCCAGACCACGATTTGGAGAGATCCCTGCTCAGGTGAGGGCTCAGTGCCCACTGGTGGGCACCCACCAGGTCGTGTTTGCAGCACCCCCGGGGCAGGACCTCTGACTTCACCTGGGGAGCTGCCCCGATGAGCTCAGCCACAGATTTGTCCTGGCTGTCCATTTAAAATAGCCTCCAGCCCTCCTGTGGCAGTGAGGAGGCAGCGGGAAGGGAGATGCACTGATGAGAAATGCGGGGGCCCGAAATTCATTTTTCAAAGATGGCAGCAAAGCCAGTGATTTATCTGCTGTCACCACGGTCCGAGCAAACCTTCCCCACCAGGTGAGCGATGCAGGAAAGGTAACTCAGCAAACACAAAATACAACCAAGTCCTGTCAAGCTTCCTCACCTAGAGATGACTTTTATTTTCAGCCCTGAATGTAATTAACAGCACTGACTCGAGAAAAGTAATGAACTCTCTCCCATGCGGTCTCTGGGATCTCTCAGCCAACTTCCCGTGCTCTTTGTCTCATGCATTCCCCATCAGTTTTCCCTCTGTCATCTCTGATTTATTACCTTCAGAGCAGGATCTGCATCCCCAGGGCTCAGCAGCTCTGAACTAGCTAAGAGAGACCTTTGGTGTCATTGGGACAGACCCACTCAGGCAGTGTTACAGTTTTTGGAAGTTTTGAGTCCCTTGAGGCACTCATCCATCCTTTAGCCAGCTTTCTCCAGGACTAGCTGGCTACAAACATTTCCAGCAGATGTTTTGGCTCTTTTAGAAAAGTTGAGTGCCGTGGAAGCCACCTCTCCCTCCCTTCATCCTTTTGGGAACCACGGGGCATTCCTGCCTCCACTGCTGCACCTCCCGTTTGTGTGGGGCAGCCACAGCCCCCATGCCCACAGCCAGGACCCTGGGAAAGCAGCATAGCCAGGGTGCAGAGGAGATTTGATTTATTTATATATGCTTATTTGTTATTTTTATATATATTATTAATATTTCTATATATCATTAATAGAGCATGTAATAATCTATTATATATATTATATCTATTATATAATATATTTATATATTGATAATATATATTATTGCTTTGTTATTTATATATATATTATACTTATTTATTTCTATATACTTATAGTACAGTATATATTTATATACTGTGCTTTCAAACCGGAGGGTTTTGAGGTGAGGAGCAGGGTCCTTCTCCAACCTCCCCGAGGTTGTGTGTGCACAGTTTGTGTGTGCACATAAATCCTGCAGTGCAGGGAGGTCCAGCCTTGTGGGAGGTGAATTCTGCCTCGGTGTTTTTGGATCTGCAGGGTTTGTGCTAATGGCAGGCTCGGCACAGGCTTTGTCCTCTATCCCCATGGTCCTTCCAGCAGCATGAAAGCTTTTTGCAAGGCATCCCTGGGAATGGTGTGTCCGGGAGGTGAGGGAGGTGAGCCCGGCTCGGAGGAGGTTGGCACAGCGAACGCACAGCCCTGAAGGGAAGTCCAAGGTGTGACTGTGCTCTTGTCAAGCTGTAGGAACTATGGAGAGATCCAGGGTGTTTGGAGGTCACGGCCAGTGTAAAGGGTTTTGGTATTAAAGGCATTTTTCAGTTGGTCCCTGCTGCTGGAATTAGGGTTTGACACTCAGAAATCCAGGTTAGTGTCTCCTGCTGGCTGCATCTCCTGTGCCCAGGGAGGTTGTGGAGTCTCTGCCTCTGGAGATATTTAAAACCCACCTGGATGTGTTCCTGTGTCACCTGCTCTCTGTGACTCTACCTCAGCAGGGAGGTTGGGCTGGATGATGTCCAGAGATCCCTTCCAGCCCCAGCTGTTCTGGGATCCTGTGATTCCCAGAGCAAGGCAGACAGACCAGCTGAAATTCTCGCTGGAAAATAAATTATTTAGTGCACCCTCAAATAAAACCAGGGGTCTTTGCTCTCGTATCGTTACAGTTTTCTAATAAAGGTGCCAAGAAACTGTTCTGCCTGGGGGGTCACTGCTGGTGCACAGAGATCACTCACTCTCCAGGCAGATTGGGAGGGAGCTGCACGAGCCGGGGCTGCCATCCTTGCTGGGTCATCCCTGGTCAACAGCTTAGCTGGGAAATCAATCAGAAAGCTCAAGATGCTGTCAAATAAGGCTGGTAATTCCCTCTCTTGTACCCTGCAAATAACAGGGGGTTTTATATATCCATGTTGGGCTTTTTCAACCAAAATTGAGAGAGTAATCACCTGCCTGTGTATGGCTTAAAGGAAATTTCCAGAAGCCTGAAGGTGCAGGCCATGGGCTCTGCTCAAATCTTAGATTATTTTAACTGCAGTGATTTTCCCTCAATTCCTTTTCTTTTTTTTTTTTTTTTTTTTTTTTTTTTTTTTTTTTTTTTTTTTTTTTTTTTTTTTTTTTTTGTTNTTTTTTTTTTTTTGGGTGGTTTTGGATGGCTGAGTCGTTCTTGACCTCCTGCCTCAAATTCTCATGGTTTGTTACTGCTCGTCGTTAAAGAGCCGCTGTGCTCTACTCCAGAATCGATGCAGCTCAGGCCCAGGGAAATGAATCCTGTAGCCAGTCAATTCTAATCACTTTGGGACCCTTCTGAGTGCGGGAAAGTTCTATAAATGCAAGCAGGACACGGAGGTGCATGAGCTCTTTCCAAGTGCCCAACAGGTGTGGATAGTGATTGCTCTTGAAAGCCTTTCACCTGAGGCTTGGCTTCGTTATTAAAATTATTTCAGGAGTTCCCCAAGATCTCCTTTCTTTCTCCTTGGTGGCAGCACAACCTGGGATTGGACTGGGCTGTTCTAATGCCACAAATCAGGTTATTGCATTTAATTACACCTGCTGAGGGGTGCCTGAAGAAGGAACAGGTCCATGTACACCCTATTTCCCTGGATTTAATGGAAACTCTTGTTTTGAGATCTGACTCTCTCTGTTTTCCTTTTTTCTCGCTGTGTTGGGTGCAGAGCCTGTGCTGAAGTTTGGATTCCCAAAGCTGATTTTGGGTCTTTCTTGCCCTACTCAGCCAAAAATCTGGAACAACCCTGCAGTGCCCCATAACCTTTGACACAAAGGGCCTGGAGTGCCAGGACAAGAGGGAATGGCGTTAAGATGAGAGAGGGATAAATGGGATTTTGGGAAGAAGTGCTTCCCTGTCAGGGTGGTGAGATCCTGGCACAGGGTGCCCAGAGAAGCTGTGGCTGCCCCATCCCTGGATGTATCCAAGGCTGGGTTGGAGGGGGTTGGAGCACCCTGGGATAGCGGGAGGTGTCCCTGCCCATGGCTGGGTTGTGGAATGAGATGTTTTTTTAGGTTTCTTCCAACTCAAACCATTCTGGGATTCTGTGCTGAATTTTGTGAGGTACCTGCTAATTTATTAACGCTCCACTCACTGTTATTAATGCTCCTAATGTGCCACTGACAGAGGCAGGACTTTGGGAGAGGGGATTGTTGTTATCTAAAGGAAAGGTTATATTTTACTCTGAAAGGCAACACAAACCAGCGCGAGACTCGCGATAAATCATGTGCTCAACATCACCCGGCTGCGATGGAAATTAATGGGAGTTGCAAGGCAAAATTCCCCATCATCTCTTGCAAATCTCAGCTGGAGTTTGTGTTCTCGGCCTCACTGCTGTGTGCAGCCCAGGCTCCCACGCTCGTTCTTCATGGAGAAAGGGCCCTCCAGCAGCCTGTAAAGTTTATGAGGAGATGGAACCAACCGGAGCTAAACTGTGAGCTTTTTGTCACCGCCACTCTGGGGCTCGGTGGGGACCGTTGGCGGTGGGAGGGAAGCAGAGAAAAAACAGCAGAGTCTTCAGTCACTCACAAAATATGCAGAGCTGGTTCGGAGCGAGGCAATAACCTTGGAGTTGCTCTCCCGACTCTAATAACCCAAATGTTCAAGGCACTGGGTTGTAGCTCATCAGGAACGGAGCTCCTCCAGCTCAGCGTGCTCAGCACCACACCGGAGCACCGTAACTGGGAAAGGCCCTTAATGAAGCATTAATTCATCCAGCACCGCCTGCCGGGCCTGCTGCTCACAGAGGAGGCCACACGGGGTGTCTCTGATGCAGGAACCTCTCTTGCTTTTCCTTTTCCTTCTCTTTTTTTTTTGTTTTTAGGAAGGTACCGTCTTTGCAGGTAACGAGTTCAGCGCAGGTGGCAAATCACCAGATCCTGCCATGCCCATGGCTGCTGTAAAAAATTTAAGATGCCAAGTTCTGTGAAACTGCCTGTAATGAACCATCTCCTCGTTACCTGAAAGGAACACGATGTGGGAGGCTGCTCTCCCTGGCACACGTGCACACCCCCTCTTCTGGAGTTATCTCACAGCAGCGTTGGGGCTTTTAAAACCTTTTTGATTTCTTCTCTCAGAATGCAGCTTCTGCTCAGTTTTCTTAAAACTTAAAGAGAACATAAAGGATCTTACTGCCGGAAGCATCACATCTCAAATTCCATGGAGATATTTTCCTATTTATCGTATTTTTCTGTGGGCTTTTTGAACCCTGGTGGTGCAGCAGACAATGAAAAGGCCAAGCAAAAATGCCTAGAAATACAGTGAGGAGAAGAAATCATAGAATCATTGAATTCTGGAATGATTTAGGTTGGAAGGGAACTTAAAGTTCATCCAGTCCCACATCCTGCCATGGGCAGAGACACCTTCCACTACACCAGGTTGCTCCAAATCCCATCCAACCTGGCCTTGGACACTCCCAGAGATGGGGCAGCCACAGCTTCTCTGGGCACCCTGTGCCAGGGCCTCCCCACCCTGCAAAGAATTCCNGGGGCAGAGGGGCAGAATCCCCCCCTCCCCTGCTGCCCACGCTGGGGGATCAGCCCAGCACAGGGGGGTTCTGGGCCAGGGCCTGTGCAGCTCTCACCCACCAGCACCACAAGTGCTTCTCCCAGAGCTGCTCTCCATCTCTTCATCCCCAGTCTGGGCTGATCTGGAGTTGGCCTGATCCAGGTGCAGCACCTGCCCTTGGCCTTGTTGAACTTCATGAGATTCCCCAAGGCCTCATCTTGAGACTGTTGAGGTCAGGGCAAGGATGGAGGGTCTTGGCATCTGCTCTGCTCAGTTTCTGTTACCAAAATCAGTTTGGAGGGGAAGCAGTTTTGTCTTTCTGGGGTTTCTTTTCCCATCTCTCCCCTGTAAGGACACTGTGTACATGTGGTGGAGATGGCTGAGTAAACGGCAGCATATGGGATTAGGATTTCTCCCTTTAATAATGGTTGAGCTGATAGCAGATTGTGTTCTCTTTTTTCCCCCTCTCCCACAGAAAGTAAGTTGGGAGTTTTTTTAGCATGGACTTTTCAGCAGGAGCTGTCTGTTTTCCATCAAACATTTGAGTGTAGCAAAGAAAGAACATATTGCTAATTTTGGCCAAAATTTGATGGCTCGTTTTTAGACCAAGCATTCCTTGCTTTTCAGACCCACCAGCTTGGAGCATAAAAAGGGACTGTGGTGAAATCCTCAGTGCCTCCATTGTGCTCTGCTGCACTTTCTCATGGAAGTGAATTTCCCAATGAGCTGTAAACCTCCGTTCCTGTTCCCCTCCATGAATTATCTGGTGCTGTTCCAGCACCTCGTGGCAGAGCTCAGGCAGTGAATAGGCACTGTCATGAAACACTCCAGAGCTGTAATTAATAGCTCAACCTGCAGAAAGGGCTTAAATTTAGAGCTGCAAACTCTTGTGATGCTCTGCCTGGAGCAGGGACTTCTCCCCCTGTCTGCTGGGTGACCTGTGCATGCAGCTTGGCTTCTCTTCAGGACACAGATAAGCATTTGTGCCATCTCACAGCCAGAAAATGGCAAGGAATTCCATTCAGATTCAAGGAATATGGGGACTTTAAAAGGAACAGCCAGGGAACGTGATTCCAGGGTGGAAGTTAGGGGGATGAGAGGATACAGGGATACAGGACAGCTTTTGCTTTATCCTGTTGGGAAAATGAACTGGTTTTCCTCAGAGCTGGGAAGGGGCCACACTGGGAAGCGCCTGTGGACTCATCAAACAGAGCTCTGTTCGGTCAGAAATGTGATGTCCCACCTGTGCCAGCCTCATCCTTGGTCTCAGCCCTGCCCATGTCTCCACAGAGAGAGGAGCTGTCCCTGCTTGGCTCTGGCTATTGCACCACAAGAGCAGCGAGGAGATAAAAGTGCCCACTGTTCCTTGGGAGGTGGCATGTGGAGCCCAGAGACCCCTTCCACTGAAGGAAACAATAAATCCCAGCTCTGGGAGCTTGCTGGAGCACACCTGGTTTGCTGTCCCCTCCCTGTGCTTTGCCCTGGCCCCATCCCCGTTATCTGCTCATCCTGAATTGCACAGGAAACATTCATGTGGGAAAATAATCCTTCCAGCAGGCCGGCTGAGAAAAACAGCTATAATTAAAAACAATGATACACTGGGTTTCGAGCAGTGGTCTTTATTTCCCGTCAGGCTGCCAAAGACCAGGCCAATTAATCTGTTACAGGTGGGAGTTTATTTTAATATCGTGTTGAAAGTCAACCAGGCTATTTGGCTTCATTTTCCACCATCTGACTTGGTCCTCCTGCCCTCTTGCCTTCATTAGTGGGAGACAGTAAAGAAAATTACAGTCTATCCCACTCAAGGCAGCTGTGCTGGGAGGGTTTTTAAAAAGACAGAAGTAAATACCAGTGACCTGGCAATTACTGGAGCATTGTTTATTCCAGTGCTAAATGCAGAAGCCACAAACCTGTTAAACTGTAGGAACACGGAAACCCATTACAAGGAAGATTAAAGCAGCTAGCCTTTGAAGTAAGACTTTGTTTTGTTTCAAGGTGATGCACACAGGATTATTTCTTTCTTCCTGATGCTTTTAACTCTCCCCTCTGTAGCATCACACGTAATTCACACAGAGGCATGCTCGATGTGTGGAGGGACATTCCCAGACAATTAGCTTAAAATAACCTTCCCTGGCTGCACCCTCAGGTTGGAATACCCTGAACTGAATAATATTACCCAGTTTTACAAAGCAATTCATTAGTGGGCAAACACAGGGTGATGGTGGATCTGGTGGCCAGAAGAGACGGGCTGAGGAGCAGGTTGTGTTTGCCTCAGAAATTTCCTTCAGCTGCGGGAGCGGGAGGTGAATCCTGGAAAACAATGAAGCGGAATTTATTCTGACTTAAGTACCTTTTTAATGCTCAAATGCATGAATTATCTTCCCGTTAATTGGAAGATTTGAAATATCAGTGAGCATATGCAGAGCCTTACCTCGGCTGTTCCCTGGGAAAGGGTAAAGGCAGACAGGGCCTCGCAGGGAGATGGGGGATGCAGGGACGGCCCAGCCGGGGCTGCCACGGTGGGAGGCTGTGCTGTGCAATGGTGCAGTGCTCATGCTCTAGGCCACCCCAGCATCCCTCCACCAGGCTGGGGATCTCTGAGGCTGGGGAAATGCCTGGGAAAAGTCACCCCTTCCTCCAGGGCAAGCAGGGGCCCTGCTGTCTGCTGCGAGCGCTGCAGAGGGGAGCTGTGGCTCCAGCAGTGCAGCTGCTGGGAAAGCTCAGCCGCAGGTTTAAGGGGCTTGTTTGAGAGAGAAAAGCAGGGCTTGCCTCACCCTTACCCTACCTTTGTGCAGAAAGCCTTTCATTCAAGCTCCTGCGAAGGCTTTGTTGCTTTGTCTGCTGGGAGGAAAGGGAGACCTGCGTCCCTCCCTGTGCATCCTCCTCACAAAGCCCTGCTCCTCCTCCCTGCCAAAGGAGCTGCTTCCCGTGGCCAGAGCTGATCATTTCCCTCTGTTCCCTTTGCTGTGGATGTGTAGCACTCCTGCCTTTCCCTGGTCTGGAGACAGCCCAGGAGCATTTCCCCATCCACTACACTTTCATTACTCAATTTATCTGTTCGGTGGCTGCAGTGAGAATTAGTAATTAGCAGTGCCCTAATCCTCAGTAGCTCACTTGATTTGACTGGAGTCAGGGCCAGATTTTAATCTTGGTTGTAGTGGTGTAAATCCTCAGTCAGCTTCAGTGGAGTCAACCCAGGCTTTATAACAGTGTGAGCAAGATAAGAGTCCTCTGCACCCCTTCCTCCACCCGAGCCCTTAGAGAGACTAAGTCAATATCTACCCCCACCCTCATAAATCTGTATGAACTTGGCCAGTATTCCCCTAGGAAATGCAAATCAAGATGGGATTTTTTTCCCCCCCCTTTCCTTTCAACAGGACTATCTCAGGAAAATATAAATCTAAGTATTAACTTGAGCTGCCAGCCCAGAGGGTCAAAAAATGAGGGAAAATGGTTCTGACATACCATTAACTGGGAGTGCTCCCCAAAAGAACAGAGAAGCTGAGGTTGGAGGGGGAACAGCTGGCAGTGGTGATAAGGCTCTGCTGGAGCTGGGGGTGTGCAGCTGCACCTCCTGCTGCTGAGGCTGGCTGGAGCAGTGCTAAAATGCTGCTTTAACCAGCAGGAGGGATGCTCAGATGGGCTCTTCCTGAAGGAATCTGCCCGTGGGACATGGATGTGTCACAGGAGAGTGTGGAGCAGGAGGACACCCGTGGGTGTGGTGGCTTTCAAAGAGAAGTGCTCCCAAGGTATGCTGCAGCCTGGAGTGGGATGGTGACAGAGCAGAGGCATCCACCAGCCAGACTTGGCATTCATCAGTAGTAGTTTTCCATCCTGGCTCAGCTGAAGTCCCAGAGAAGAGCAGGATGCCTTAGGAGGAGAGCTGGAGGACAGCTCATGGAGCAGGGATGGGGAGAGACCATTGACACCCAAGACTTCCACAGATGGTCCTTCCAGTGAACCACTGATGTCCTAAAGCCCTGACCAGCTCCATTATCTGGTGCTGCCATCCACGTTTGGATTTAATAACACAGCAGGAATTAGCATGTCCAGGCAAGGCACTGAAAAGTACCTTGGTTTGTTTATGAAAGAGCACATTTCTCCCCGGATCTCCAGCTGACAGAGCCCTTGGAAGGTTAAGTACTTGCATCCCAGTTCATATTTCCTTGCTCCTTATAAAAAAATTACCCAATTCATTCAAGTCATGGATTTTTCTGCAGCTGAAGCAGTTTCCCGGAGGAAGTTGTCATGCAGGCTCACAGTTATGGAAATGCCAGAGTTATTTCTGACACCAGTAAATAATAGTTCTCTATGCACTGACACTGTTTTCTTACCTTACCAGGCTGGGGCTCGAGCCGTGATTTAGATGTTTGCAGCTGATTAGCATTTTTGGGACTGTGGTAAGCAATTTGTGCAGTGTGTTTCAATCTTATTTTATGCACAGGAAGGAGGAAAAAAGTGATTAGTGCTCTTTGGAAAGAAATGTCTGCTAAATTGTTCTGATCAAGGTAAATCAGGGCAAATCAAGGCATCCCATGGAATGAGCCAATCCTCCCCCACAGCTACTCCCCATTCACAGGAGAATGAAGACCTTGTGGTTTTGTTTGCTGAGTTTTTGTGCCATTTCTCCCAGGGAAAGATCTTTCTCCTGCAAAATCTCTTTTCCTGAACCAGGGAAAATAGGATCTGACCTCTTCCATCAGGAGATTTCAGTGCCTGTAAAGGGCTGAAAAAAGGCTTGGGGAAAGCGCTCGTGCCTGTGCCATGGTGAGATCAAACATAATCCTGGGCAGAGGAGCTTTGCTCAGGGTCACCCGACACAGGTGAGGAACAGGACCAAAGAGCCTGGGAGCCTGCACTGTTTGGTTGGTTTCTTTGCCAAAGATGCCCTTTTATGCCAAGTTTTCCATGGCTGTGCATGGCGATGGTTTGACTGAACAGCAAGTGCATCACCAAGCTCGTCTGACAGGACTCCTGCACTTTGGCCACACCTGGACTGGGTTTGTCTAAGTGGTGCTTAAGAACCTGCAGCAACTGAGATTGATTGCTGCATCAAGGGAAATATAGCTTGGATATTAGGAAGAAGTTTTTCATGGAAAGAATAATAATGTACTAGGATGATCTGCCTGGGGAGGTGGTGGAGTCACCATCCCTGGATGTGTTTAAAAAGAGACTGGACGTGGCACGCGGTGCCATGGTTTAGTTGAGGTGTCAGGGCTGGGTTGGACTCGATGATCTTGAAGGTCTCTTCCAACCTACACATTCTGTGATTCTGTGATTCTGTGATTCTATGATTGTGCAAAGCTATATTTTTATTTTATTTCTTTTTCAGGAAGCTGTTTCTAACATCTTTCTTAACATTTTCTTGCTGCAATTTAAACTTAGTATTTTTTATCTGATCTGGACACGGAGAGGATCTTTCCTCCCTCCTGCCACTGGTTGTTTCTGTGTTGGAAGATTATTCCTGTGGCTCTCTTCAGTCATTTCTTGTGCAGACAAAATGGCCCCTGGTGGCTCACCTAGTCATTTTTGGAGTGTTTTCCTGTCCCTGCTGGTGCCTGGACCCTCATCCCTTCCATGGATGGTGCTGCTGCTGCTGTGCTGGAGCTGAGCAGAGTGCAGGAATTCTGAGTCTCCTACAGCTCCTGCTGGGCTTTGGGCAAAGGAAAAGCCAAGGGTTCATGGCAGGGGGAGACACACAGAATCTATTTCCAGCTGGAGCTGGGAAGCTGGGAATGCCCAGGGGGTGGTTGTGAGAGTCCCCAGGAGTAGTCCCAGGGTGCCCCGAGAGGGACTCCTCATATGGGCAGGTAGTGGCAGGACAAGAGGAATGGTTTCACACTGACACAGGCAAGGTTAGGTTGGATTTGGGGAAGAAATTCCTCTCTGTGAGGGTGCAAAGCCTTGGCACAGAGTGCCCAGAGAAGCTGTGGCTGCCCCATGCCTGGCAGTGTCCAAGGCCAGGCTGGACGGGGCTTGGAGGAACCTGAGACAGTGGAAGGTGTCCCTGCCCATGGCAGGGGGTGGAACTGGATGAGTTTTAAGGTCCCTTCCACCCCAAACCATTCCATGATTCTGTGATTCTGCGGCACATCCAGCCTTCTCCTCTCACAGCCATCCCCATCTCAGGGCTGAGTTTGCAGAGGTACCAGAGCTTGGGCTGCAGCTGATTCAAATCTTTGCTGGCATCACCCAACAGCATTCTCAAGATGCTCTTCCAGCACTTCACAGTTCAAACACTCTCACGTCTCCCAGCTGAAATTTATTCCCATGGCAGGATCAGTCCAGCTAGGGGTATCTCACAAGCCCCACTGCTGTGCTGAAATTAAAGGACAGCGTGGTAATTAATGGCAGGACTTCTGCATCCCAGGGCCGATTGATTCTGCTGAGAGGTGGCGATGTAAAATTAAAGATATAAAATTCAGAGCTCTGGCTCTTGGCTCTCTGGCTCCAGGAAGCTCCTCTCCAGCTGGAAGGGAGGAGCTTGGTGTTGATTGTTTGAGATGAGAGCTATTCCTGCAGCCTGGCTGTCCTCTGAAGCTCAGCTCCATCCTCTGCCTCCCTCAAAGCACCCCCACCAGCTCTGGTGTTCGTTTTTGAGTCCCCCTGCTCTGTCCCTGAGGCAGTGGAGCTGTTTGTGGCTGCTGTGGCTCCCTCGGTGCTGCAGGGGCTCCGTGCCCGGCACCCCTTTGTAATTATCTCCAATCCAACTGCTCATTTCCAGCAGAACTTTAAACATTGTTCCCTTTTATGTAGCACTGCTTTTTAATTTCCCTCCCTAGCAGAAGCAATTGTTTATGTTGTAAATGCCACATTAGGCCCTGTGAAATGGAGATGGAATTGATTTTCATTTCAGAGATTTCACAGCTTGCCCCAGAACTTTTCTTCTTGATTGCTGGTGCTCGGGGAGTCACAGGGCTCCAGGAGTCGGGAATGGCATGTGCAGTGTGGGATGAACAAGCACCAGAGTCTTCCTCCCAGTGCAGGTCATGGAGCCGTGGAACAGTTTGGGTGGGAAAGGACCTCATCCAGTTCCAACCCTGCCATGGGCACGTCCCACTGTCCCAGGATGCTCCAAGCCCTGTCCAACCTGGCCTTGAACATTTTCAGGGATGGGACAGCCACAGCTTCTCTGGGCACCCTGTGCCAGGGCCTGCCCACCCTCACAGGGAACAATTCCTTTCTCATATCCAATCGAAATCCCAGCTCTTCCAGTTTGTCCTGTCACTGCAGCCCCTGATGAGATCCTCCTACTCACCCGGTTCAATCCAGGACTGTTACAACTTCCAGGACTCAGTCAAGGAGCTGCCTGGTGATTTCTTTTCTCTTGAGAAGGATTCTTGGATCAAACTCTCCCTTCCCAACTCTGACCATCAGGATGAGGTGGGCCCAAGTCAGCCCATCCATGTGACATCCAGTCCTTGGCATGTACCAAGGCCTTGCTCCTGGTTGCTCCATGTTCTAGTGGGGCAAGCCATGGAGATTCTTCTTTTTTAGGTAGGGATGTGATGGAAACTCTGTTTTCCTCACCTGTGCTTGCAGGGTCAGGACAAGCTCTGAGGAAAAGGAAGCTGTGTGTGTCACCTTCCTGCTGGGAACAGGTGGGATCATCAGTCCCCACTCTTCAGCTCCTGTTGCTGAGGCTGGGAACACACTTTGGAGGATCCTTGGGGATGTAAAAATCCCCCATGTAAGGAGAAGAAGGAGCTCTGCCCAATTTACAGGGCTGCAAGGATGGGATTCCCTGTCCTATCTTAGCCCAAGCCATAGGAGTTGTGGAGGTCAGGGGTGTTTTTTGGGATGTTGGTCCTCAAACTGCATGAAAGTTCCTCTCAGCTGCCGCAGCTCCTTCTTTTAACAAAGTGCTCATGTTTGATCACCCTGATCCCAATGGATCTCAGGCAGGGCCCTCAGTGATATCACAGTGAATCATCCCAGCAACCCAAAGGCTGAATTATCTTTGCATCCCCCATTTCTCCAGGAATGCTACAGAAAGAATCAGCTCATAAATAATGAGGCTTGAGCACGGGAAGTTCATAAACACCAGGGCTAGTTGAACCATTTGCTGCCAATAATTCATTATTTTATAGAGGGCAAAGGGAAAAAATGCACGATTCTCCTATCACCTTAAAAATGAATTAAAAGAAGATGCAGAATAATCTGTCCTCTCCCCAGAATGCATTTTTGGAGCAGACTTCCTCAATTCCCATGTAAATACAAACTCCCCTCTGGCACTGGAGCCGGATCCGCCGATGTGAGCGCAGAAGGGAGGCAGGAGGATCCAAGTAAGTGGCATGAAGACAATTTGCTTGGACCGGGGAGGAAGATGCACTCTGACAAGGATAGATGGAATGAGGTTGTTGCCAGAGAAAATCTCAAGGAGTTGTGAGCCAAGTTGGGGGGAGCCTTGGATGCAGCGAGCATGCAAATCTCCTTGTGTTTTTTTTGGTTTTGAAGGAGTAGCAGAGCAGGGGAGGGAGGGGGGGAAGGGGTAAGAAAAATCCAAAGAAGCTTTGTCAAGTCTGACATTCCTTTTGCATCCAAAAGTGGGTATTGATTTTCCAGCCGTGACTGCTATAAATGAGAATTTCTGTGTCGCAGCTCAGGCCCGCGCTCCTTGTGTTTCTTATCTCTTTAAATATGATTACCTGCACTTCACGGCTTCGCGGGCAAAATCGTAATGAACTTTGCCAGCCCAGGCAGCCCCGCGTCGCCTCCGTGTGCCTGAGCAAATGACTTCCACCAGTCCCTCCTGCTCTGTCTCCGGGCTACAGGTTTATTGACTTTCCGCTAATTTTCTTGTCAGGATAATTCTCCCAATCAAGATTTAAAACAAACTGGGAGGTTACTGAAGTGCTGGTGGTTCAAGTCCGAAAGCTTTTTGTTTTGACTGAGAGACATTTGAGTGTTTGTGTTATAGGGGGGCAGGTGGGGGAAGGGGATGGGGTGAGGGGGTTGTGCTTGATCTTGGTCTGGTACAAAGCTCTTTGTGGAGGGAGTGGGTTGTTTGTTTAGAGCAAATCCCTTCTTCCATGCCAACATCTGCTGCTCTGTATTTGCTCGCAGGGGAAACTATAAAAAAATAGAAAAAGAAAGAAAGAAATAGATTATTCCCACTGCATCAACCTACAGGCATCTGCTGGCTGCAATTTTCTTCAATTTCTCGCCGTGAAAAGCAAGAGCGTTCATTTTGTAAGTGCTGCTTTTGTGTGTGACCTATATTTTGAAAACTGATGGGGTCACCACCTCCCTCCTCCCAACCTGTTGAACCAAAGAGTCTCTGAGATCTGTCCTAGACTGTATTTATCTCAGAGATTATTTAAAAGGCAAGGTAGCTATTACTAATAAGATGGTGTTGTTCTGGTGAGGTTTGAGTTTTTGCTTTCTTTCCCCTTTCCCCTTTTACTCTGCTTTGGAAATGAAAATCCCAGCCTGGCTCCACCTGACCAGGAAAGCGCTTCCCTTCCTGTCTCCATCCTTCAGAGCTGATTTAAAAGCACATAATCTTCCTCCACTCATCCTCTTTGACCCTCTTTGATTTCCCCCTCGTGGGTTGCTCTTACGCTGGCTGGCAAGAGTCAGGAGATGTTGGAGCCTGTCAGGTGGATTTGAAGACATCCCATTTGTGCATATGGATACGCACATTTCAGCACTCCAGTTGCTTAATGACACATCTCGTTCCCGTTTGGTTGGAGCTTGGAAGCAGCACAGGCAGGGCCAGGTGAGCTGCAGCAGCCCAGATCCATCCGTGTTCAGCACTTCATTTGCTCTTTATCGACTTTGGGGTCTTTTTTTCCCCCCGTCAGAAGTTCCTTTTTTTTTTTTTTTTTCCCTTCCCCTTTAATCTCACTTTCTATTAAAAGTCTTCCCAGAGCTAATGTAATAAATTTAGATCCAAAGCCAGATGCATAGCAAAACTTTTGGCAGAGAATACTCTATCAGAAGACATTGCAAATGAAATATGCTTCCCCTTGGGGATTATTCTACAGTTTAATTTAATTTGATATTTCAAATTAAATTAATTCAAATGGTTATGCAGTTTCCAGGGAAAACAGACTTCATTTATGATGTTCTGCCACCAAATTGTTTTGCTCCTATCATATATCTTGTATTGTTAACTGGGAATGATAAGTAGTGACAACGTAGGATTTTTTCATGCCCTTTGTTTTGCAATTCACATCCTAAAGGGAGCAGAAACATCTCCTTATGCAGGGGTTTCTCTGTGGGGTTATTCCAACATTTCCACTGAAACCTTACTGTGGCTGAAAATTAGATTTTCATCAAAATGTGGTTTAAAAAAACAATATTGTGTTTGTTTTGAGAAGGTTTAGGATTTGTGGGACTCCTTGCCTGGTTTCAATTTACAGAAGAAAAAATAGCAACTGTGTGTTTGGGATTGGGGTTTTGATCTTCCAGGCTTTGTGGCACAGGCAGGAAGGATGTCAGGAAAAAAGTCTGAGCTGCTTTTCTAGCTTATTTGGTTGGTTAGGGATTGGTTTGGACACTCTGGGATTCAAAAGCAGTGTGGGCAGGACACTGAGGGAGCTGATTCTGCCCCTCTGCCCCCTCAGGTGAGACCCCACCTGCAGAGCTGCCAACAGCTCAGGGGTCCCAGCACAGGAAGGACCTGGAGCTGCTGGAGCCAGTCCAGAGGACAGGGAAATGATTACAGGGATGAAGCACCTTTGCTGTGAGGAAAAGCTGGGAAATTTGGGATTGTTCAGCCTGGAGAAGAGAAGGCTCCAGAGAGACCTAATTGTGGCCTTCCAGGACCTGAAGAGATCCTAAAAGAGAGCTGGAGAGGGAATTTGGACAAGGGACAGAGGAACACGACAAGAGCAAATGGCTTCCCACTGCCAGAGGGCAGGGCTGGATGGGATATTGGGCAGGAATTGTTCCCTGGGAGGGTGGGCAGGCCCTGGCACAGGGTGCCCAGAAAAGCTGTGGCTGCTCCTGGATCCCTGGCAGTGTCCAAGGCCAGGTTGGACACTGGGGCTGGGAGCAGCCTGGGACAGTGGAAGGTGTCCCTGCCCATGGCAGGGGGGGGGATAAGGGCTTTAAGGTCCCTTCTAATCCAGGCCATTCTCTGATTCTCAGTTTTTTGGCAAGAAGTGATTTTCTTTTATCAGGGGCAAGTTGGAGACATTTCTGCCCTTCCCCACCAGATACAGCTTCAGAATCGAGGGGCTTGTGTTGCACTTGAGGGGATCCACCTCCTTTCATCCTTCACCAGCAGGAAGGAACTTCCTAAAAACAACCCAAACCCCAAACCTGGATCGTTTTGCCTTTAGTGTGCCCTGCCCGGAATGGGATTGGTGATGTTGTACCAGCCCTAAACCAGCTTCCCAAGACCTGTGTGGACTCCCACGGGATTCCTTTATCATCATCTTGTCCAGCTTTTGCAGTGAGTGATTGATTTAACATGGCTTTTCTCCACAGGCTCTGATTATCCAGAGTCATCAAGGAACTTGCTCCAAACTCTGAAGTACATTAAGACAAGGTAATTCAGGGAAGTCTTTGCATCTGGAAATCTCTGTAAGCACTTTCCTATCTGCTGGCCTGTAGAAAAGCCATTATTCTCGACAGGGGAAAAAAATATTGCTAATATCACAAGAGGCTTTGGAAGAGAACATAAAGCTGGTTTCATTTTCCAGTCAACTGAGATCTAATATTTCCTGTACAAGATGTTGAGATGTTTTAGAAAAAGGAGCAATGTTTATTTGTCTAAAGTACCACACACACACTCACACAAGTTCTATATTGTGCTTGTGGTTTTTTTCCATTGTAAATGGTTTTGCAGGGAGAAATCTCTTTCCCATCCATCACAGCCAGTAGATTAGAAAAATATAAATATCATCTAAAGAGAATGGAGCTGAGGCTCCTACAGAATGCACAGGAGAGAAATGACAAATGCAGCATCCCTGGTGGTGGGGAAGGCTGGGGTCTGGGTCAGAGATAGCCTTGTTGTCTCCCTGGCTCCTGGGGATTTATTTGCTTACACTCTCCTGGGACAAGGCTCCCAGAGTGATATTTCTTATCAGACATGTCTTCTGGGCTGGTCCAAACCCATTTCATTGAGCAATCTGCCATCAGCAAAGGAAGGTTGGTCAAAACATTATTTTTTTTCCTTTAGAAGTGCATCCATTTGGGGTTTTTTCTCATTATTTTTCAAGTCCTGCAAGGATTTGTTCCGGAGCAGCCCCAAAGCACTCCGGGGAGCGTTGGATTTCAATGCCCCCATGGTGCTGCCCTCAGCCAGGAGCCTGACAGCCAGGCTGATGCTCCAAGCTTTTGTCTTTTGAGCCGTGACTGTTCCCTAACCAGTTTTAGGCATGATAGGAGGCCAGTATGTGCCTTGGAGAGCTCATGGATGGCTGGATGTGTGTGATGAGGATAAAGCTGCAGCTACAGGGCCAGGGCTTGAAGTGAGAGAGGACCCTCCCTTATCACTTTGGCCAGCCCATCCCCATGGCTGGGAGCACTGGAACGTCTGACTGCACTTTGAAGGTTTCAAGTGTTGGGATTTTCATCATTTTTTCTTTTTAAACTCCTCCTCCTTCTCCTCTCTTTCTCCTCCTTCTCCTCCTCCTCCTCCTCCACCTCCTCCCTCTCCTATTATTCCTATTACTATTACTATTACTATTATTAGACAGTGTTTTTCTCCTTGGTGCTTCCCTGACAGCCAGGAATTCTTAACCTTGAAGGTCCCAGTGCTTTGGTTTGATGGTGTGCTGCTGGTGGTTTTGGTGTGGAAACCCTGCTAGAGCTGAAGTGGCTCTTTGGACACAACCAGGGTAATCAGGGAAGCCCCATCCTCCAGCTAAATTAGCCTGAGGTTTAATTGGGTGTGGAGCACCCCCAGCAGTGGATGCTCCATTGTGTCTCAGTGCTGCTTCTCCTCAGGCAGGAACCAAATCCATCCCAGCACAGATTTTGCTCTTCTCATCTCGACGATTCACCTTGCAATCCATCTTCCCTGCCCCAAAACTTCTCCATACCCCAAAACCCACCTGGGAGGAGAGAGCACATTCTCTCCTGAGCACGAGCAGAGAGAGAAATGGGCAGCATGGAACATCCAGGCCATGGCTGCCTTTTTTGGCTTGGCTGCCTCTTCTTGGAAGCCTTTTCTTTGGGGTGGTGCTGATGCCTTTTGGGCTACCTAAAAACAGAGGCTAGACAAAATTAAGAGAATAAAAGGCAGTTCTATTTATTGAAGGGCCTTCAGGTACATTTAGGGCAGATGAAGCCCCCAGGAGCTACACCCAAAATGGACAACAGGTCATGGGTTTTCACACTTTTATAAATTTGCATGTTGGGGGTTAATTTTCCAATTCCAGCTCCAGGTAATGAAGTCACTTACCCCAAGTTTGCTCCCCCCAAATCACTTTTGTTTCCATCTCTCAGGCCTGAGGCAGTGAGGTGTCCTTGATTGCCAGGCCTGGGGAGGAATTGTTGTGTCTGCCCAAAATGGGGAAGCAGCAGCTCACACTGTGTGTGAGTTTGGAGTTCTACACTAAAGAACTGCAGGGTTACAAATATATGAAAAATATAAAAGCTGAAATCCTAAGGGATCAGTGGTGCCAGGCCCTGTGGTCCCACAGGCCGTGTTTGCAGGGTCAGGCCCTGGGAGGGGATTTCTGTGAGAGGTTATTGGTGCAAGGGCTCAGGCTGGTCCCCAGGAAACAGGTGCTGGAGATGACAAAGGGTAAACCACTGCAGGCAGGCACTCCCCTCAGCCAAACCTCATCCCACAATCCACTCAGGTGCCTCTCTTCGGAAAGTTTCTCAGGGCACCATGTGCTCTGTGACACCCCTGCTTTTATGGTCTCGTTCCTCTCCGCTGCAGCCTTTTGTCACAGGAATTGTGTCAGAAAGAGAGATTGCCCGAGCCTGGCTTTGCTCTGGGCAGTTTTGTTTTTCCCGTGTGCCTGAGTGGCATCCACAAGCAGCCCACAGCGAGCAGCTGGAGCCCTCCAGGCCACCAGGGACAGAGCAGGGATTTTGGGAGAGCTGATGATGGAATCATGGAATGGGTTGGGTGGGAAGTGACCTTAAAGCTAAACCAGTTCTACCCCTGCCATGGCAGGGACATCTCCCACTGTCCCAGGCTGCTCCAAGCCCTGTCTAGCCTGGCCTTGGACACTGCCAGGGATCCAGGGGCAGCCACAGCTGCTCTGGGCACCCTGTGCCAGGGCCTGCCCACCCTGCCAGGGAACAATTCCTGCCCAATATCCCATCCATCCCTGCATCCTCCCATGCAGTGGGAGCCATCCCCTGTGTCCTGCTCCTCTGCCCCTTGTCCCCAGTCCCTCTCCAGCTCTCCTGGAGCCCCTTTAGGCCCTGCAAGGGGCTCTAAGGTCTCTCCAGAGCCTTCTCTTTTCCAAGTGAACATCCCCAACTCTCCCAGCCTGGCTCCATGGGACTATTCTCTTCAGGGGGTTCTGTTTGGAGGGGGTCTATAAAGGGGAAATTTAGTCACAAGCTGCAGGATGGGTTTCTCAAGGCCATCCAGACGTGCTGGCTGCACTCACAGCAAGGAGAGGTTGCTGTTATCTGTAAATCCCTACAGAAAACCTCTGTTATGGGCTGGGTGTCCCAGGGAAGTGCCTCTCTACTCCTGGAGGTGCCTGGTATCCTTGGGCAGTTCAAGCGAGGATATTGCTGCCAGATCCCATGGCCTGAGCATCCCACAGTGCCTTTCTTCTCATCCCAGTTGTGACAGACTGTCCCTCTGGGCCTTGGGGTGGATTTGGGGTGTCACTGGGGTGTCTGCTTTGCTCCAGAGTGAGCTGTGTGCCACAGAGGTTAATGGCCGCTGAGGGAAACACTGCAGAGTGTTTGTCCCAAGCACGTCTGGGTGACACAAAGCCAAGGAGAGGCTCCTGTACACACCCCAGCCCTCAGAGGTGGCTGAGCTGGTCGTGAGCAGCTGTTGGGGCCAGCATCTCACACACAGCCCTCCCTGACCTCAGGAGCATCATCTCTTCATGTTAAATACATCAGTGCAGCTAAAACCTGTGATCTAGGAGGCTCTGGCTTCAAAACCTGTTGGGGGTGAGCCTGCTGCCCTTGAGGTGGTTTAGGAGTTATTGATGGAACAACCTTTGGGGGCCGAGTCTCAGCTCTGACAGAGGCAAAGGAGAAATCATTGTTTAAATAACCCCTGGGGACTGGAACTGGTGGTGACCCAGAAACAGTTTATTTTTTTTTTATTGCTTTTTATAGCTTCCCCAGGCTAAAGCTGTCTCCAGTAAAGGAAAACCAGGTTGTTACTGGGGGAGTAAGCAAATTAGCAGACGAGGGCAAAAGCTGAGCAGAGCCGAGGACTCGGGAGTTGTGACAGCTGAACAGCATTTGTGCCTTTCTCTCTTCTCTCTTTTCTTGCTTTTAGTGTCCCACTGATCTGTAGCCCCTTCACCAAGTAATCCATTTTTTGTTTCATTTTTATGCCATTGTTTCAGTATTTCAGGGTGAAACCAGATGCTGACTCTTCATTGAATGGCAATTCCACTTTCAGCCTGTGGGATGCTTGGTCAAAACCAAACTGATTTCTTGATCACTGAAGGATGTTTTCAGGAGCTTTATTATTCTTCATCATTTCAGCCAGTGTGTGGGTGCTCACTGGCCAGGCAGATCTCCCAGCCTGCTCCCTGCTGTTTCAGGGAATGTTGGGGGTAGGAGCAGGAGGGGATAAATATATTCTCATTCACTCATCACTTGACCTGAATAGAGACCACCACCATCTCTATTATTGCAGGGTTGAATTTGGGGTTGCATTGGATCAGTCTGGCCCTCGGCCTCCATGCCAGCCCTTCATGCCTGTTCTGAGGGAGCTGCTCATTCCCTGTGGGATGTTCCAGCTCCCAATCCCACCCTGCCGGTGGCTTGGCCAGCACGGAGGGGTTTATTCACTTGTTTGCTAATTGGATTTTGCACTGAAGTGAGCTCCAGAGAGCTGCACCTCTGGCCAAAATCAGCATGGTGTTTACCCCAGGCCATCAGCACTAAAAGCACAAGCTGTGGCTGGGAGGGCTCCAGGAGATCTCTTGTCATCTTGGATCAGTGTGAGCTCTCACACGCTCCTGAGCACCCCCACGAGCAGGGAGCAGCACAAATGCAGTGGTGGCACAGATGGGGAGAATAAACAAGTCTTTGCCCACGTTATTGGGTTGCTAATGAGGAGAGACCTCATCAACCTCCCAGCCATCTTATTTCTCTTGGCTCCCATTTCAGCCAGTCAGGAGCCACATCAGCAACAGCATTTCCTGGCATGAACCAGTTCTGTGGGGGAAATATTTCCAACGGGAAAATGAGCAATTCTCCCTTTGCCCCCTGTCTCTGATATCAGAAATCTCCTTCAGACCACATGTCTTTTGGACAAAGCCTGAAGTCCAATCCCAACTGCCTGTCTCGATCGAGCTCCCACATTTCCCACTGTGTGCCTCCAGCAGCATCCCAAGCCTCTGTAGGATGGAAGTGGGAGGCTTTCCATCCTCACCCTGCAGTTCTCATTTCAGGTGCTGCTGCTCAAGCCCAGAGCATTTGGGGGTTATTTTTTTAGCCATGACCTCACCTCCATGTAAGCAGAATTATCTTGGAATTCATCCACAGAGCCGAATTCACCAGTGCCCCTTTCAAAGCTCAGACAGCTCCATCCCTCCGCCAGGAGTTTTCCTCCTCCCTGTGCCACCTGGAAGCACTGGAGTTGTCCCTGTCCCCAAACTGGACACAGCCCCCAGAGCTCCACACCAGCCTCTGTCTCTGGTCATGTTGCACCGCTATCTCTTGCTCGCCCAGCAGCGTCTCGACTCACAAACTAATTAAAGTTCATGTCACACTGGGAAGATGCAAAATGCTCTCTGAGCACTAGATGTTATTATTTTAAGCTTCTCTTCTTTTTCCTGAGGCACAGCAACTCCCTGAATCCCAGCTGGCACACCACATCCAGCCACAAAACACCGCTAATTGGGTGTTTCTCCTGTTGACCTCATTTCTCCAGCATACTTTGGCTGGGTTTATTTCATGGGCTTTTGGAGAATTTTTTTTCAAGACAGCCTGGAAACCAGATAAACAGAAACATTTTGCTGAGTGTCTTGGACAGCTCTTGGTCGTTCCTGTCTTCCAGACCTGTTTCAAGGTGTGATAATGCTGCTCTTTCCCCATCATCGTCTGTTTCACACATCCAAGGAAATAAGAGGCAGAGGGAGATGAGAAGAAAAAAATCAAGGGCAGAGTGATGACTTTGGAAGAGGTTTCATTTGGAAGAGATCACAGACCTCTAGTCTAGGCAGGACCTACATTTTTGCTCCTTCCCATCACAAGATGTTGGCAGGTCCATCATCCTTAAGAAGTATTTCTGGGACAGGATTTGGATACTGAAGGGCTTTTGGACTGATTCCTCCTTGAAAGGAGAAGGTGACTTGTGCTATAAAGGCTGTAAAGCTCAGCCAGGCTCTGGGACAGCTCCTGCCTGATGAATGCACCAAGTTCATTAGCGACGACTTTGTTCAAGTGTCCCCGACCCGCTTCACCTCCCAAAGAATTGAGGAGTCTCCCATTAATTCCTTAATTGTGTTATTGGGAAGGTGCCTCCTCGGTGTCACCTTGCAGAGGTGGCAGCTGGAATTCTCTCCCTGATGTTCTCCAGGTGGCTTCTTTCCTTCTTTTGGTATTTGGGAAAACAGATTTGATTTCCTGTGTGGGATTCTGCCCCATCCACCTTCCCTGGCATGAATTCATCATGCTGTTTCCCCCACACCATTCATTTCCTCCTTAAAAATGAATGCAGAGAGAAAACACAATTAGATGCTGCTTTGGTTAAATAATACCTTGGCAAAAAATAGAACAATGGCTTGAAAAATAAGGAGAGAGCGAAGATCGCACAGTTTGAACTAATGATGGAAATTACCTCGAGTTAAGCTGGATTTTAAATCAGAGGTTTGGGGGATTGTATTTTTTACTTTTCTTTCCAGTGAATTATGACAAATATAGAGGCCTGCTGGATGGATGATTAGATTTTTTTTTTTTTCTCTCTCCCATCCGCATTGAAAAATGAAATATTTCTGTAATATTAAATCCATCCAATTGATCAAAGTGTGGTGTCAAAAAATGTTGTAAGTGCTTCTTCTCACCCAACCCCTTCAGCAACTGCAAACCAGAGACCTTTTCAATCCCTTTCTGGAGGCAGCTGGAGGTTACCTCTGTAGAAAGAGTCTGTGCAAGGAATGAGTCTGCATTTCTCCAGCACATTCCCACAGCAGGGACTTACAAAGGGCTGCAGATTTGGCACATGGAACAACAGCACGTCCTCAGCTTTGGGGTTTGTCTCCTCATAGGGCCATAATCTGTCCTAATACAGCCCTGCCAGTGGTGGGGCAGGAGTGGAGGGATGGGGTGGCCAGAAAATGGGTGAGAAAGGGAATTTTTTTGTCTCTGGCTCAGCTTGATGAGTAACCACTGGGAGATTTATGGATATTTCCCCTCCCCTTATGTTTTTCTTTCCCTGCTTACTTTCACTGGAGAACAAGAAAACCAAACAAACCAGAAACCTCAAATATTCGGTCACTGTTTGAGGAAGCAAACACAGAGTGTATCCAAACATTTGGAGAGGTGGGAAGCTGGGGTATTGCACAGCGGGATAAATGCAAAGTGTGTCCAGAAAAGAAAGATTTTTTGGAAAGCTGTCAGTGAGGAAAAGCTGAGAGGGTTGGGGGTTGCTTTGTGTACAAAATAAGGGATGGTTTTCTTCAAGTGGATAAGAATGAACAGTCTTCCAGTGAAGAGTGGAGAAACCAGCTTGGTTTCAGCAAGAGGAATAAACCCCCACTTCTGCTGGGGTGGTGGGGTATGAAACAGGGAATGTGGAGTGTTGTGGACTCACTTCCATCAGCAGCTTCATTAGGAATAGGTCATCCAAACACCTGTGGTTGTTTCCATGCTCTCATCCAGCCCCTGGAGCTGCTTGGAGAGTGATCCAACATTCCCTTTAATTCTCAGAATACAATTCTCCAGCACCTTGTATTGCCTTTGGTTCTACTGTTTTGACATAAAACCCTGGTTGTCTTCAAAAGAAAACCACAGGGGAAGAAAAGGACCCATCTGTTGCATCTGTTTGCATATCAGGGAAGGTGTTTGCTCGCTCCAGGAAGACTCATTTATTCCTGTGGCTGCATGGGGACGTGCTCGGAACTTCCATAAAACGTGTGAGGAGCAGTGAGTGCTGCTTCATCTCCTGGTGAATGAACAGCAACTTCAAAGAGCAAAGCAAGGAGTGAAAGGCTCCTGTTCTCTCACTTTGTGCCTCAGTGTCCCCCAGCTCCTGGATGAGGCATCAAAAGGTGGAAATCTCCACCCCCCCACATATCCATCCCTTTGCTTTAGGAGCTCTTTGTGCCATTGACTCACCCTCCTGAGGGAAAATAAGCATTTTCCTTAGTTACACAAATGGACACATAGGTGTAAAAGAGATGAAGCCATTTTTCAGAAAGTCACAAACAGAAATGAGGGAAAGTCAGGGAGCTCTCCTTCCCTGGCACAGTCCCTGGTGAACCCCTGGATAACCCAGGGGAGGGTCTCAAACAGCTCCACAGAAATGCAGCAAAGAGATGGATTGCTGCAACTCTGTTGCTTACCAAATTAGAAACAATTTAAGGATTTAAGGATTAAGTACCATTAATTACTGCCCAACAAATGCTGATCTACAATGGAGCACTTGTGGAAATGGAGAGAGAAGTTTCTGTGAATACTAAATGGCTTCATTAATGCTCAGCGCAATTTCATTGAGTGATAAATTAATTAGCTTGATGCTCCAAGAATTACTGAGCAGGACCATGGGCACCTGTGGGCCAGTGTCCCCTTTCCTGGGCAGAGCAGGTCACACAGGTGTGGGACACGCCAGGGCAAGGAAAAGGGAGTAAAGAAAGAGGAAATGGGGTTTCTGAGAGAGGAAAAACCCAAAATGCTGATCTGGATTCTCTGATCTGGAAAACACTGGAGGTTCCAGAGGCCAGGATGAGAGCAGTGAGATCAAGGTCAATATTTTCCTGTTGCATTTGCAGATGATGCTTTACCCTCCTGCTGTTGTGCTGCCAATGGTGGGTTGGTCAGACATCATCCCTGCTCCTCGTATTTCTGTTCCCTCCATCCTCTCTGCTCAGCCATACCCTCGGGGCTGAACAGACCTTGGCAGGCACTGATTTCCTCCAGCTCCATGGCTCATGCTGGGTGCTCTTCCCATCACATACCAGGATAAGGGAGGTTGGAGTTTACCTCCTCTTTATCCAACACTTGTGGCAGACACTTGGAGCATCCCAGGTTCCTTGGCACTGCTCCAAGGGATGTTTACCTGGGCCTGGAGAAAGACTTGGTGCTTCCAAAACCTGGGAGAGCCCCGTCTGGCGTGGCAGCCCAGCGAAGCAGTGACAGCTTGAGCTGGAGTCTGCTCCCCGGCAGCATTTCCTCCCCGAAGCAGTGGAGGAGGAGGAGGGAGCAGCATCCAGCCAGGATGTCTGGCAGTGAGTAATTTCAGTTTCTCCTCAGGCTGTCATGCCACGACAGCTGCCTGGGCAGAGCCTCGCCGCCCCCCTTCAGCACGTTACCTGGAGTTCAGCATCGGATTTCTGTCCCTCAAGACTTTTTAGCCGCCCGTGCCGTCGCAGCATTATTGATTGCTCACCCAGCCGTGGCTGGAGCTGGATTAGGTGTGAACACAGCCCTGCCCCAGCAGGCCCAGAACAGGATGCTCAGAGCCTCCTTTCGCCATCCGTCTTTTTTTAGCTCTTTCCTGAGTTGCTTTTTGGCTGCCTCCTGTGCCTCGTTCTGTGCCTCGCTCTGTGCCTCGCTCTTCCCCAGCACATTTGCAGTGCCTGTAAAAGTCATGTGATTTCGTAGCTCTGAGCTGGTCCCTCCTTGCCCCAAGGTTTGGGTTCCCTCAGCTCATTTGGTTCCTGCTCCTGAAGGCAGAGGGTGGGGAATGGCAGAGAGAGGCTTTGTTCCTCCCTGCCAAGGTGGGATTGAACAGTGAGGAGTTGTTTGTGCCCCTCCATGGCTCTCCACATCCCTCTCCATCACTCCTCTCCCCAGCCCTGCAAGAAAATCCATATTTAAGGTCACCAGCTCTTGATATCATGAGACATTAGAACTCTTGTCTTGGTGCAACCTTCAAGACTCAGCCCAAATATTCTGGGTCTACTTTGGCCAAGAGGAGTGGCTGTTCAGGATGCCTAAGTGGAGGAATGCAGGTGGATGTGGAGACTCCCCTCTGCTCTGAGTGGCCCTCCCTGGCTCCTGCTCCCAGCCTGGCTCACATTTGGGAGCTCACAAATGAGATGAGCTGAGTTTCTTACATCCCCCATCCCCCTCCCTGGCCATGGAGACGTGTCCTGGGTGGGCCATTACAGACCAGAGGAGGAATATCAAATTAACAGCCCTCACGCTCACAACATGCAGAACTCACACCAAAGTTTTCCTAACATAATGAGCTGGTATAAAAGCAGCCACAGGGAGACATCCTCAGCTTTATTGGGCTGGCAAAGCCAGGCACAGAGCTGTGCATTCTGGAGTGCCATCTTCTGGCACCTGCAATGTGAACTCGTTGCATTCCTGCATGGCTGAAGCAATCTGCCAACACAGAGCTGAGCCAGGCACGAGGAAAGAAGCGGATTTCCAGGATTTTCCAGTGTATCCTTGAAAGATGCATGGAGTGCAGAAGGTTTTTTTTAGCATCCCCCCATCCCTTTGGCTGCCGGGTACCTGCCCGTGCCAGCACGAGGAGCCGCGCATCTGCACGGAGCTGGTGTCGGCTCTCCATGCCAGCTTGGGAAGCATCTGTTTCCTGGTTTATTTATCCCCTCTGCAGTCACCACGGGAGGATAATCTCAGTGACATGCCACATCTTGTTTACAGGCGGCCCCTGAAAAGTTAGAAGTGCAAGTTGTGGGGTGGGGAGGAGGCAGGGGAGGGCGCGGGGCTGCGCACGCTGGGGACGGAAAGGGGACGTCGGGAAATGTATAAAATATTAAATGACACCGTGGCAAGACACAGACAGGGGGAGAACAATAATTAAAGTAAACAGCACATCAAAAGCCTGGCTAAAACTCACATTTAAATTTCAAGACAACGCAGAAACAGCTCATGTAGCCGTGTGTAAATGTGTTTCCAGGAACCTTTTAAGAATATTAACAATGATGGAAGCAGAACAGCAATGATTCAGACTTTATGTTATGTGACAATACAGGAGGCCACCAGACTCCTGCCTGGCTGTTGGCATGAGAAAGCTGATGAGAGCCTGGATCTTGCCAGAAGAGCAGGTTTCTTTCCAGGCAGTAAGGGATCCTGAAGTGAGCACGAATGGAGCCTATTCTCTTGCCAGAGACATGAAGGATTTCCTTCAGCCCCACGGGAGAACTGCACCTCTAAAAATTAACATGACAGGGCTTCTGTGGGTTTGTTCCCTACTGCCAGTCCCACATGGTATCCTGTTGTCTGCTTCTCAGGCTTTGTCCTAATTAGTTTAAAACACTCCTGGTCAGATTCCTGTGTGTTCTTGGTCGGGATCCTCCAATATGTTGCTGGTTTCTTCACTTTCAATTTGCTTGCAGCCACCAGTTGCTCTTGGTGTTTCCTTCTCCTCCATTCCAGCCTGGAGCATGTGGAATCACGCCTGAGGCCTGTATAGAGCAGAGAACATAATTGGAAAACTCAGGTCAGGACCAAAGCCGTGCAAGACAAGCCGAGCAGCTCCTTCCCTCCCCAGCACATTTGAATTAAGGGCCAGAAATCAGTGTCAGATTTGTCTGGACTCCAGCACTGAGCACCTTTGGGCTATAGAGCAAATCTCTTAATTATTCCCTGTACCTTTTGCCCTCTCCTGTACAAGGACTACAATAGCTCTGTCCTTGGGGAGTCCGAATTCTCCTTAGTCTGATAATACCATGATTTACGGAGGATTTCCCAACGAGCCTTCAGGGCACGGTGTTGCCTAATGGAAGTAATTAAAAAGCATTGGGAAGTGACCCCCTGAAAGTGCAGGCAGCTGCAGATGGAATAAGGGGATTTACAGGCTGCAGAGAGCTGCAGGAACACGTGCCTCTATCCTGTGCCACAGCAGGATCGTGAGCTCAGAGTGGGGGCTCAGGAAGGGGCCATGAGGGCCTGAACAGGAACATTTCAGGTGGTTTATTTTTTCACTTGACTCTGTATTTTCATGAGGCCTTTTGGATGTTTCAAGCTTAGGAGGTTCTTGGGGGACTGCATGAAGGTTTTACTTCCCACAGGGTTCAATTTTCCATTAGTTGAAGTCTCCAGGCTTCCCTGTTTTCTTGGAGCAGTAGAAAATGTTTCACATCCTTCTGTGCCACAGCTCCCAAGCTGCTGTTCAAGGGAGGGCATTCACTCCCACTGGCAGCACGGAGCTGTGTCAGGAGAGGTTTACGTTGGGTATCAGGAAAGGTTCTTCCCTCAGAGGGTGCTGGGCACTGCCCAGGCTCCCCAGAGAGTGGGCATGGCTCCTGCCAGAGCTCCAGGAGAGTTTGGATAATGCTTTCAGGGATGCACAGGGTGGGATTGTTGGGGTGTCTGCAGGGCCAGGAGCTGAACTCAATGATCCTGTAGGTCCCTTCTAGCTCAGGATAATCTGTGGTTCTCTGATACTGTGATTTATATACTTGGGGAAACTGAGGCATAGCATAGGGGTGATCCTGTGAAGGAGACAGTGCTCATTCCTGGGGTCTCCATGCTGCAAAGGGAATCCTGCTGCTCTCTAAGCAGGCAGGAGACAGTGCTGGCAGCTGGGGTGAGCCTCAGGACAGCTTTACCCATGAAATATCTGTGTTGCTGCTCCTTCCCAGGGCACTCGAGTGCAGCCAGCAATGGGAGCCCTCCCTCTCCAGCACCAGATGGACACCACTAACAATTTCCAGGCATGATTGTCTTCACAATATTCCAGTTTCTCGTGGGCTCTTTTCATCCCAAGTTCACAGGAGGTTGGTCCCACATTGCAAGGACAAGCATTGATGGAACAAACCCTTTCTTCATTAAACTCTTTGCCCCCAGTACAGGAAAGCATAACTTGGTTTTGGGAAAGAGCAGCTCAAAACACATTCAGGGCTTTTTGGTGCCTGGTGAAAATCCAACACCACACGAAGCCCTTTCCCAAAGCCATCATAGGTTTAGCCAGGACAGGATTTCCCTTTTTTCCCTTGCACAGAGAGTGGCTGAGTCTCCCATCAGGATTTTCCCAGCATGCAGGAGTTGTTGTGACCTAGATGCTTAAGCATTCATTTACTGCTGAAGTTTTGCATTTAGAAGTCTTAAGAGTTCAGATTGTGGGCTGTCTGGAAAGCTCCAAAAGCGAAAAATACCGAGGGCAGCTCACGAGTTCCGAGAGAAAAGCGTTTTGACGTTCTTATGCCTCCATTTATTGGCAGCCCACAATGAGATGTAAAGAAATGTCAGAAAATCCCATGTGCACGTTGGTTTGGATCGGGAAAAAATTGCTGTTCACCTCTGCCTGGAGGCTACGAGTCGCTCTGCTAATCCGGGAGGCACTAAAATGACCCCTTTGTTTTTCCTATGATTGCTTCTGATAGCGCGCTCTGCCAGAGATATCATATCTTTGATCTCTCCGTGCTGATGTTAAGTCTCTCTTGAGTTCAGCAGCATCTCCTTGAGATTAATACTTCATGGCATTCTCAGCACCAAGCTGTCCTAACCCATACATCACAGGATGTCACGCTTCGCACTCGCCTCTGCCTCAATGACTTCACGCTGGCACCATAAATAACCCTTGGCCGGCTCCGCGCCCGCCGCCCGCATGTGCAGAGCTCCACGAGGAACTGGGAACTCTCTGGAGGTGAGGAGGGAAGGGCTGCTCCCGTGGCCACAGCAGGCATGAGGATGGCCCTGCCTCCCTCCCTCCCCGCAGGGAGGAGGCTGCTGGGGTTTTGCCAGGGTTATTCCTGATCCGTCTCTGGGCAGGGGGAGGGATCGTGCGTGGCGCTTGCTCTGCGACGCCTTATAGGGAGTGACAAAGCGATGTACCCCAAGGGGACCCATCTGCCAGGCAGCTCCTTCCACATCTCCTCCGTTAGCCGAGTGAGGGAAATCACTGTCTGCTTCAGATTGCACTTTGGCTCCGGCTTTTCTGCTTCCTGAATTGTTTTCCAGGGGCTGGGCGGGCAGACCGGGCTCTTTTAGCAGGACAGGCTGGCTGTAAAAACACCTGCCCCCTGCTTTGGGGGGTCTCCATGCTGCTGCCAAACCCCGGTGCTGCAGCCCTGCAAAAGGCACCAAAATTCAGCTGCAGCTGACTCGGAGCCCTCTGAAACCCTCTGATCATCATGGGAGGCTACAGGTGCGAATCCCCTGCCTTGCTCAGAGTGAAAAAAGGAGTTGGGAATTTAGAACATCACATCCAGCTGATATTGGAGTTCTTGAAATTCCCGATGTTGAGCAGGATCTGGCAATGTGGAGCAGGGATTGAAACAAGGTCATGGCTATGATCCAGACAGAGAGCAGTGCAAGTCCTGGTCTAGGGTATGCTTGAGTATGAGGTTGGGAGATGTCCCCAGGGCATGAAATCTGCTGTGCCCTGAGTGGTTTGGAGTGAAGAGGACTTTGCAAGGTCTCTTTTTTTAATCCAGGGTCCATCACTTCCATCTTGAGTATTGCTTTCAGGCACAGGGTGTGTCCTGTGCAGGGTCAGGAGTTGGACTTGATGACCCTTGTGGGTCCCTTCCAAGACAGAATGTCCTGTGATTCTGTGGTTTCCATGGTTTTGCTGGTGCTGCTGATGTTCAAGATGCTGTTCAGTGACCCTGTTCTGGGGACACGAGTCTTGTTCAATGCTGAAAACACCTCAGGCTTCACCTCTTCAACCTGAAAGACTCTGTGAACTCAGGGGTCCATGATGTCCCTGTGACCTCACACCCCACAGGCTCCCTCCTGCTCTGTGGTGCACAGGGTGAGGGGGCAGAGAGCTGCTGCCCTTCTGTCCCCAGCCCAGAACAGAGTCTGTGTCATTTCTGCACAGCGTGGGGTCAGCGAGGAAAAATCCTTCCACTCCCTCGGACTGGATTTCGAGAGATAATTGAAAGGAAGAAGTGAGCTCTCAGGGAAAGCAGTGAAAACGCTGGCACTCAGCAGGGCTGAGGTGAGATGTCCTGCAGTCTGTGACCCTCCTGTTCGTGCCAGACAAGCTCTGTGTGCCCTCAGGTCCCACCATAGTGCCAGTTGCAGCTCCCTATGGACAAAGGGGCTGTTCCCTCTCATTTCTGTTATAATCTCCTCTTTTAATGCATATTTAATCCACCCTGGGAAGTGTTCAAGGCCAGTTTGGGTGGGGAAACAACTTGATCTAGTGGGTGACATCCCTGCCCATGACAGAAGAAATGATCTTCAAAGTCCTTCCAATCCAAGCCATTCTGGCATTCTCTGATTTAAGGTTGGAAGCACCACTTGCCCAGAGGCAAAGGATGCCTGGCCCAAAGAGCACCCACCAAAGAGACAAAAGAAGGGATGCTTGCCCAAAAGAGGCACTGAGGGCACACCACAAGGCTTTTTCTCCCCACAAAAAAAAGGATATATGGGGTGGGTTCAGCTTAATCCTGACTGGATTGGCCATTTCTGTGCTGAAGTTGAGATGTGAAGCAGACTCTGCTGCACCTCTGCTGCTCCCTCTAATAGCAACCCAAATAATTAGCACTGATAAGCCTGGTTCTAATGAGAGCCTGTTGCTAATGGGGTGCAACAGGCTGGGAGTGCAGGTACCATGTGTGCCTCGCGGGCTGGGTAGCTGCTAACAAGGAGGGACAATGCAATTAGAAAAACTCCCTTTTTTTCCAATTTTCCACCAGTCTCTGGGGAAAAGGGTTTCATTTTTTAAAGTTCTGTCACACCAGGTTAGAGTATTAACAATCATGGTTCGCTGCTATCTGTATTTGTTCCATTTGTGGCATTTATGATGGTTATCCACATTAATTATTTCGCTGCTTAAGTCCCTTCTAATTTCAGAGCACTGTTATTTCCAAGAAAGATGGATATTAAATATGCCACACATCAGCACGGGGTGGCATTACACCGTGCTATTAAGTTCTGATGCGAGGACTTGGCAAAAAATAACTTTGCTATTTGTAATCACCGTGAAGTGTTTTAGTGTTGCAGCCTGGAATAAGAAATAAAGATGATGACAGGAACTGATTTCTTATTAGGACGCGGTGCAGGAGTTTACATAAATCAGGAAGGAAATAACAAGGTAACCCTTGGCTGGCCAAATCCGTGTGAGTGCCTGTTGGATGGGGTCTGATGGGGAATAAGTGGGTGCAAAGTCTTTGAGGGGACCTCANCTTCCCTGCCAAACCACTGGAGGATTCTTCAGTCTCTACCCAGTACCAAGGCTCTTTATCCTCCCTGGGGAGGAGGTGAGATCCTGGCTGAGTGGAATAAACCTTCATCCCAGGAAGGATGGAGAGACCCACCCGTCCCAGGGACAGAGCTGATACCGCCAGGGCCTTTGGGGCTGGTGTGGGATGATGCAAAGATTTGGCAGTGTTTTTCCTTGGAAAGAAGGGGCCTTTCCCTTGCTCACAGGGCTGCATTTTGCACAAACAACCCTCTTACCCTCTCTGGTGTTGCTTATAAAAATGTCAAGCTCTTTGGAAGCTGCTGCATTCCCATGGCTTGGAGGTGCTACTCCCTGACACAAGGGTGAAGCCCCAGGGCTCACTGTGAACCATCCTGCCAGGGTCATGCATTGCTGGGAGAGCAAAGCAGAGGGAATTTTACCCATGAGGAGGGAATGGATTCCCACATCACCCCTGTGTTTCTTAAGGATGTGTTTCCTGTGCCCGACCACCACGGGGGGACTGCAGAGGAGCCGGGGCAGATGTGACTTTTGGTTGGCACTGGACATCCGAGTGCTGCAGCAGCTCCTGCTGGATCACCCCTGCAAATATGGCCTGATCCACAGGGAGACACCCTTCCATCCTGCCAGGGAGGCAGGACAGGGGTGGTGCTCCCACATTTTGGGCAGTGGTGATGAACCCCGGGCTCCAGAGGTGAAGAGCTGGAGTGGATCATCAAAGGGAAGAGGGAACAGGAATTGCATGAGGAATTGCTTTGCAGGTTCCCAGAGGCTGGAGCAGCAGCAGCTGGGGGTGGGGTTAGGGTTTGCCTTGGGTTGAGCCTAAGGAAGATACTTTGTGATTTTCAGCAAACCAGTGATAGAAAAAACAAAGAAAGGTTGAGATCAAATGCAGAGCTTTGCTCAACTCCCAGGTGCAATGTTCCCTCTTAGCAACGAGTGTTTGTGTACAGGTTTCGCTAAGAGAGAGGAATAATTTGAAATTAAAAGTAAACTAAAGGGGGAAAATGTGTCCCTCTTATTTTTTCTGCCAGTGTCAAAACAAATCCCTCTAATTCCTTGGGGGAATTGTTTGTTTATTTTTTGACTGCTGTGGTTTTAGCTCTTCAAGCCCCAGAAACTTTGCCAAGGCTTTGGTGAGGCATTCCAGCATCTCCAGAGCTGTCTGTGTGTGAGCTGCATCCACTTGGCAGTCCCAGGTCCAGGATGTGATCCCAAGGGATCAAACCATATTTCTGGACTGAGGTGGCTGCTCAGCAAAGTGCAGACCAGGAGTGTTGGATGAATGTCCAACACCATCCAAGTCTGGATGCAGACAAGTCCTTGTGTCCCTCCCTGCTTCATGTCTCAGCTCCCAAGCAGCTCCTGCTCAATACAGAAGGATACACCAACCTTTCTCAACTGTTATTGTCTATTAATTAAATGCTAATTAATTATTAAAAGGGTATTTATTGAGGTTTAACAAGTCTGCAGCCAGAAAACAAGGAAAAAACCCATTGGTGGCAGGTGTTCCACTGCAGTAATGAGGTTCTTAATAACCAATTGGCATTTGTTTGACTTAGAATAACATTCTTATTAAACCTAAATCAACTCTTTGCTTGAGACACTTAATTACATGGGGGTTATTTTTTTTTTCCCTGCCACCTTTCCTTGGTGCAGTGGGAGTTCCCCACCCGCATCTCCCGGCGCTGACGGAGGAGTCTGTGCCTGAATAAATGTGAGAGGTGATGGTTATTCATGGAGAGTGGCACTTATGGAGTGATTTCCCTGAGCTCCTGTCGCCTGACAGACACGAAAGAAGGACACTCACACTTGCCAGTTGTGAGATGAGAAAAGAAGGAGGTTTATCTTGGGGTTTGGGTTTAAATAGGGTTTGGACTTTGACCAGCGATTGGGGGACGAGGCTGACACCTCTCTGACCCCACTGGTCAAGTCAGAAGTCCATCACAGAGCAGAATGCGAAAACAATCTACTTTGTTTTGTTACAAGGCGTAAAGAAGCTGCAGTCCAAGAATGCAAACATCAGAAGGGTAAAAAATCAAAGCAACAAGCTCCTCTCCCTGTTCATGCTCACAGGAGCCTCCAGGGCTCCTTCTCCTCTCACTGGGAAAGCTGGCACATGGAGAGCTCCTTCCTTGGCTGTGCCAGCTCCATCCTGGGGCATTCTGCCCTGATTCAGGGAGGGATTTACCAGCCTCGCCTTTCTCTTGGTTATTTGTTAGAAATCCCATTTAGCACTGGAGAGGTTTGCTGGTGCAGTGCTGAAAACCCACGGTGGGGGGAAAATAAAACTCCTTCCAAGCATCTGGGTGACCGTGGTGCCCTGGGGGAAAGAATGAGCTGCACAAAAAGCCACAGGAGCTGGAGCTTTGTGCTGCTGATGCGGAGGGGAGAGGCTCCCCAGTCCATTATCCAGACACTTTGGTTCCTTCAGGGTCAGCAGTGACTTCTAAAACGTTGTTGTTGGGAATATTTTCGCCTTGGAAAGAGATGGGAAGGCGGGCAGGGGAGCGACTGCTGCCTTTAATTGGGATTTAATTACTTCCCCTTTTAATGTGGCTTTTAAAAAGGAAACAAGGATCCCAACCGGGTGCTCAAAAAGCACAAATAACAACAGAGGGGGGGAAAGGGAAAGGAAAAGTACCCGACAGCAACAAACAGTCTGTACTATTACAGGGGCATTATTCTGATATTATTTATTTCAGACTTTTTGATACTCTCCAATGCTTGACTTCACAGGCTCATTTAGTTCCTTTCAAAAGCAAAGCAGTGCTGCAATTTGCCAGGAGAAAATGTGATAAACACTGAGAAAGGGGGAAGGAAATAACCCAGCGACCATAGGGATAAATATATTTATTTTTACAGGCTGGGGAGGTGTGTGGGTGTGAGGGGAGCATCATTCATGGCCTCAGAGCCACAGGACAGGGAGTACCTGAGGGTCTGAGGTTCAAGTGGTGGTCATTCTGTCACCTCCCAAACTTTGAATTGCCTGGGAGGATGGTGGCGGGCAGGAACACTTTCCTCCATTCCCAGATAGATTTGGAATTGTGATACTCCAGCATTGTCAGGACAGCTCTGAGGCACCCTTTGAGAAGTGGCCAAGCCCTGGAACAGGCTGTCCAGGGCAGTGCTGGAATCACTGTCCCTGGAAGGGTCAGAGAACATGTGGATGTGGTGCTTGGGGACATGGTTTTGTGGTGGCCTTGGCAGGGCTGGGTTGAGGGTGGGACTCGATGACCTTGGAGGTCTTTTCCAATGTTAATGACTTTGGGATTGCCAGAAGTGCTGGGCACAGAGAGAGTGGGGCAGGACTGCTCTTGAGGCAGGGAATGTCGCAATCCAAATCCCTCCAGCCAGAGAGGAAATATCTCCTGCTCCCTGGTGTAAAACACACTTCACTTCCCTGTGCCCAGCTCTGTGTGCCAAGGCAAGCTGTGTGTGGCTCTTTCCACAGGGGCCTCTCCAGGAGGCTGGAAACTATCAGGTCATTTAATATCCAAGGCCCTTTTTGCCTTTCTTGGGCAAAAAGCAACACACAGGGATCTGTGAGCTTATCCAAAACATGAGAGAGATGGGCCTAACCCACCTTCAAACCAAGGAGAGCAATAAACTCTTTGTTCTCCCTGGGTAGTCTTGAGTCCCTGAAATTTGGGCAGTTTCTGGGTGTTTGTGTCAGCAAGAATTAGATCACAATATCATTAGATCACAAGGCTGTGCCTGGATTATCATCAATAGGCAGCGAGAGCTGCTGCATCCAATTAGTTGTATGGATTAAGGGAATCCCTACTAAAGTTTACCGTCCAAAGAAAGGGGAAAAAAAAAAGGCAGAAAAAAGTGTGATTTGAATTGAAAAACCAACTGGAATCTGATGATGTTTAAGGTTCTTTCCAGTCTGAACCATTCTGGGACTCAGGGATTCTGTGATGAAAAGCTCTTTAAGCTTAAAAGCTCTTTCAGGGCTTGGTGAGTAATTGGTTGCCCAGAGCAGCTGTGGCTGCTCCATCCCTGGAAGTGTCCAAGGCCAGGTTGGACAGGGCTTGGAGCAGCCTGGGGTAGTGGAAGGTGTCTCTGCACATGGCAGGGAATTGAACAAGATGAGTTTTAAGGTCCCTCCAAACCCAAACCATTCTGAGATTCCATGATCCTGGTGTTTGGGGTAGTGGATGGACAGCTTTGGACATGCCTTATCCCAAAATTCCTCTTTGAAAGGAGTCTGAAAAATCACCCCACCACAAATCCTGCAACTCATTTATCATCTAAAGGACCTTGATATTGAAAAATGAGCCTTGATGTTGTGAAATGATGGAAGTGCATGGACATCATTTAGCTGGAGCTGCCTGTTCAAACAGTATTGTGAGGGTTTATTTATATCTCTATTTTTTGTATATCTATTTTTTCTGCCACGACACACCCTGCTACACCCTTTCAAAGGCTCTCTTGGGGTGAATATGGCCTTTGTTGGTTTCTCCCTAACCGTGGTGCACCTCAAGCCTCCCTGCTGCATTCATTTGACATTTCTGGGTTGCAAAGTTGTGTCAAGCCCCCAATTTCCCACCTCACCTCTATTCCCCAGGGGCTGGAGGCAAACCCACAATGCCAAACCTCCCTGGACAGAGCAACCTCACCTACTTATGGTTGGGAAGGGACGGGAGAAAAGGTAAAATCAGCCAACCCACTGCAAAACCCCCTCCTGGGCTCTCTCACACCTCGAAAGCAGCAGCACTCCCGGCTGGGTTTTTATCTTGGCTCACTGCAGAGCCAGTGGCACCAGGCTGCTGCAGAGAGGCCAGACTTACTGAGAATGAATTAAAAAAGGAGGGTTTCCTAAAGAAAAAAAATTAAACCCAGCCCTAAAGCAACGGCAAACTGCTTCAAACAAGCCAGCCCCCTCGGCCCCTCCTGCTCTGGCACTGGAATGCAGCTCGTAGCCATTGTCCGAGGTTTTTAACAGCGCCTTCACCAGCCCCTGAGAGGGATTTGCTGTCCCCTGAGCCCTGTCTTTGGGATGTGTGTCAAAAACATCCTTAAATCTTTAAAAAAAAACCCACCCGGCCCTGGCCTGGCCGCGGGGCTGAGCGCCGGGCTGCCGTCAGGAGCTGTAAAAACCTGCTGATGGACAGATGGAGCGGTGTAATTACACACGGGGAGGGGGACGAGCACGCTGAAATTATTGGTGTGGGCAGACAATTAGAGGCTTTTCCAGAAGATTACCCTCTCCCTCCCATCTGTGCTCCGGGAGGAGTTTCACGCCGCCGTTTCTGTCCTCAGCCGTTGGCTGCTTTGTCCAAATCGGGGTTCTGTGTTCCCTGGGAGCATCCCCTGGTTTTTGGGAGGGGGGAAAGGCACTGGTGGGGCTTTGGCAGAAGCTCTGCTGGGAGTTCAGAGCCCCCACCATGGGCGAGGATGCCATGGCAGGGTTTCCCTGGGGAATCCGCCCTCAGGAGGCTGATTTGGAGTAGGATTGGTGATTTGGGGGTTTCTCCAGTGAGGCTGATTTGGGGTAGGTTTGGTGATTTGGGGGTTTCTCCAGTGAGGCTGATTTGGGATAGGTTTGGTGATTTGGGGGTTTCTCCAGTGAGGCTGATTTGGGGTAGGTTTGGTGATTTTTGGGTTTCTCCAGCTTGCCAGGGACATTTTAAAGCACGTTTATACTACGTGACCTTTATAAGGTCCCTTCCCACTCCAGTTATTCAGTGATTCCATGTGTACAAGCAGCAGGGAGGGCAGGCAGCTCTCAAGGCCAGCAGAGGGAACAGCTAATTACAGCCCCATTTCAACCCAAATCACTATTTTTGTGTTGATTGTGTATTTATTTTCAGTATTTGATGTGCTGAGGAGTTAAACAGGAATTATTTTGGATGGCTCACCACTTTTTTTTTGCCTTATTTTTTTCTAAACCCAAGTCAGGACATTTGATTTCAGCACTGAAGGGTTATTTCTCAACAATTTATTTTTCACATTATGGTCACTTTGGTTTGAAAACATTGCCACTGGCCATTTGTTGAGTTTTCTGAGTCGGGAAAATAATAATAATAATAAAAGAGAATACTTGGGTGATTCATGATGTCCTTTGTCAGCTTTCTCTTGGAAAGAAGATGATAAATTGGATAAAGTGCAAACTTTCTCCCAGCTCCCATGGTGACACTGGGGATGGTGTTTGTGGTGAACCTGTGACTGTTTCCTGATGTCCCACACTGTCCCTGGCTCTTATCAAGGGGTGACAGCAGCTCCTTTGGAATGGAAACCACTCTGACACACAAACCCAGGTATTTAGATGTATGTAATACATTTATTTTTCCCTCTTGCCATGTCTTAAAAGCCCTGTCAGAATCCTTTGCTTCAAAGTCCTCCAACCAGACCTTGAGGCCACCTGAAGCCTGAGGACTCCTTTATGTCCTGTAAATCAATATAACAGGGGGAAATACAGAAATAAAATAAGGATTCAGTAACATGAATAAGTTGGCATCAAAATAAACAGGCTGCAAGCAAAATATGGGGAAGTGGGAGATGGGAAGGGAATTGATTATTTATGATGAAATTGGTGTTTGCAGGGTAGGGGCAAGGGGCAGCCTTTTGCCCTTCACCCTCAGCTGCTGCTGCAAGGGACCCTCAAGTCTCTTTTGCTCCTTCTTTGTGGAGCTGTGAACCAAAAAATGCTCCTTTTGGGTGGTTTTACTGTTTGGAGGGGCTGGAGCTCCTGCAGGTCTGAGTGTCTCTGCCTGTTTGTGCACAGGTACCAAAAGCTGATGTCTCTCCATTGCATTCTCCACTTTGTTCTCCAGCCTCCCACAGCCTCTCCCACAGTCCCTGTCCTTCCTCAGTGGGACTCAGCTCCCCAAAATCTCTTCCATGGTCCCTGCCCTGCTTCCATTGTGCTGAGCCCCCCAAAACTTTCCCCATCCTCCCTGCTCTACTTCAACAGGGCTCAGCCCCCGAAATCTCTTCCATCCTCCCTGCCCTGCTTCCATGGGGCTCAGCCTCCCAAAACCTCTCCCATGGTCCCTGCCCCGCTTTGCTGGGGCAATCAGACACATTTTGGGGTGTGCTGAGCTCACACCCCTCTGTCTGACATCCTGGGGCAGCAGCCTGGACACGCACAGCTCTCAGACCTGACAAACCCCTCACATCTCCTCTCCTGAGAGATGCCTTGCAGAGGCACAGCCCCCGGGCTCTGGTTTCAGCTGGGGGAGGTTTTGGCACGGTGAGCTGTGGCTCCTTGGCTCCTGTCCCCATCCCGGCCGTGCAGAGGGGCCGTGGGAGGCTGTGGGTGCTCCTTTGCTGTCAGACTGCTGTGCCGGGAAGGAACAGCTCAGGGACCAACCCCGCTGCTCCTTTCAGTGCTCCTTGATGCAAACAAGGGGCTCCAGGGGCTGTGAGAGGGATTTTAGGGCTCTTTGTGGCCCTCCTGCTGCTCCTCTGGCCGTAGGAGCCCTGGCAGGAGTTCCTGGAGCAGTGATGCCCTCTCACCCCCCAGCTTCACCCTCCCGGTGCCAGCGCTGCCGGCAGCTCAGGGAGCATCGAGATTTCCCTCCGTCTTTCAGGGCTGGATTACAACCTCTCCCTGCAATTTAATTGTGATTAGATGCATGAGTGGTGCTGCTCGATAAGGCTGGAGAGGCAGTCAGGGATGTGTTCACCCCTCGGATCATTTCCACCACAGCTTATTTCCCTATTTTTGTTTCTTTCCTCTTCCCTTCTATTTTTTTCCCACTCTCACTGGTTTACCAATTGCCAGTTCCCTCAACTTTCCCCAGAAGGAACAAGATCTCCACAACGTTGCTACTTGCAGTCAGATAAACCTGTGAGATTCTTTGTTTTTCTTTTTGTGAGTATTTTTTCCCTTCCCTCGCCCCTGCTTCTGCTCCATCTTCCTTTTTCCCTACTTTGTTCATTCCACCTGATCGGTACCAATCTTTAGCAGTCAATGCACTTTAGAGTCCCATTAGAAGTAGGAAAAGGAGAATTTAGGGATAGTCTTGAAATGGGAGGAGGGATTTTCTCTGAGAAAGAGAAAGTGCAGCTCGCAGCCCAAATTTGAAAGAAGTTTGCCAAGCACCTCTCAAGGCAGAGATGGATAGGGAACGATCTCTCCCTGCTCCCTAATTTACAGCCCTGACAATACGATGCCGTTAGTGAGCATCCATCTTCATGTACAAAGGGGGGGAGGAAAAATGAAAATAATAATAAAAAAATCATTATATGCCTTTCAGCATTGACCAGCCCGAGGAGACGCGAGTTATTCGTAAGAAAGTCATGTATCTTCTTTACTTTGGCATCAACATAAATAAAATTACTTATCTCTCGGATTTAAATGCTCTGCACCTTTAGCAGGCAATAAATTCTTCTCTCCTGTCCCTTTATGTATTTGTTTCTCGCTCCATCCTTCACCTCTGAATATGAAACTGCAGCTTCCCTCCCCGAGCAGGGGGAGGACCCCAAAGTTTCCTCCATCCTTCCACTTCTGTTTTCTTGGGAAGAACACGCAGTGCTGGAGCGATGTGTGGTCCTTCCCAAATCCAGCCTCACCTTTCCCTCCACTGTGAGCCCCACTGGGGCTGGCAGGGCTGTTCAGTTCCCCAGATGATGGGTCAGCCCCAACTTGCCATTATTTGGGGTTAATTCCTGCCTGGAATGGCAGCTGGTGATGTGGGGTGGGGCTGGGGGGACCCTGCTGCTGCTGTGGGTGCTCCCACTTAAACCCCAAGGTTTGTGCCCTGCCAGGGGTGGCAGTGGAGGGGCACAGGGAGCTGGGAACACACACAAATGGACAGAGCTCATAAACATTTCATCCTTTCTTCCCTCTCTCCTTGGTGCTTGATCTGACATGACCAACTCTGCTTCACTGTCCTTTCCCTCCTGGATTTAAAATGGAGAGAGGACAGTAAAAATAATCATTGTCTTGGAAACCCACGTGGATGCTCGTCATGGTGAAACCACAAAGTCCAAACTGCTGCTTTCAGTGGGACAAAGTGAAATTTGTTCATGGAATCATAGAATAGTCTGGCTTGGAAGGGACATGAAAGATCATTTCATTTCAATCCCTCTTGCTCCCGCAAGGAATGGCTCAGCCCTGAACCAAGAGTGGATGGGTCCCATTGGCATCCTCCCACTTAGCAGGCAAAGAAAATCCTGCTGGAAAATCCCCATTTTCCTCAGAATGAAATTCAAGCAGAAAACCCTAAATCCCAGGATATCTTTTGTCAGGAAGATTTTGCTCTTGCCCTTGGAAGTCCAAACAGGTTTGGGAGAAGCAGTTTGTCTCATAGGTAGAACTGCAACAGGAACCAGGCCCCTTACCTGCACTGTTTGGGATTTTTTTTAATTTAGAGTCCATGTTTTCCAAAGCCTTCTCTTTCTTTCCCAATCCAAAAAAAAAAAAACCTAGCAGCAATGACATTTTAACAGGAAATTAAATGAAAACATTTATTTTGAATTGACATTTTGACTTGAAATGCTGATTTGTTCCGGATTTTTAAGCCAGACAGCAACAACACACGGTTGTTGTAAATGAGAAAAAAAGGGGGAATATATGAAAAATAGCCACAAACTCTCAGGACAAAGAGGGGACACTTGGCTCCTGGGGAGTTCTGCAGGGAAGGACACAGGAGCCAGACTCAGCTTCTGCTCCAACCCACCTTTGCGTCGAATTTGAAACAAGCAAAAAAAGGGCAGTTTTCTGTTTTCATGAGAAAGCCAGAAATTTCCGTGAGGCACAGAGAGTGAGAATCGATTTTTCCCATCTGCCGTTCTCCACCACCGTTGGAGGGTGATACTGTTGATGTGTTGAGGTTTTGCCTTCTTTAAATATCACTGGTATTTATTTTCATTACTCGCTCTTAATTCTAACGAAGCTGAAGTCTCCTCTGTGCCCTAGTGGGGAATTTATCCCAAAAAAGCATCTAGAAACGTTCAGATTCTTGGTCTGCAAACATCCTTTCATCTCTCCAGCATCCCATCTGTCTGTCTAGCTGCTCCTCCACCGCTTCCTTCCTCTTCCCTGTGATCGCAGCCACCACGACCTGTGAAATGAACATTTTCATGAAATCTTCGTTTGCATTTCAAACGAGGCAGAGGCACAGAAACCCACAGGAAAGGAGGAAAAAAGCACAAAAACCAACTTTGCTTTCTCGGTTCCTCCTCATTTCTCACATCTGAAGAGATTATTAAACATGTCTAAAGGTAAAATCTCAACTCTTCCCTACGTGCTTCCAATGGAAATGGTTTTCCTTGGATGTTCTCTCCCCCTCAGCCTCTTCTGGTACACGTTGGATGGGCTTTTCTGCTGTTATGATGAATTTGTGTGATGTTGCCCTCTAATGGCTGATAAACAGGAATTTTAGGAACCCTGTCCAAGTAATCCTCCTTTATTCTCTTGTAAGAAATGATGAGAGTTTGGAGATAAAGGGTTTGGGGGTTTCTCTGTACCCAACAGAGAAGTGGGAAATGCACATGAAACTCTCGTTGCGTTGCCTCTCCAACCCCCTTGTTGCTCATCCCTCTACCCCAAAATAGAAATAACCAAAATTAGATGTTTAGGAGTGCATTTTTTTCTCCCCACAAGCCCTTTCTTGGTTGCCTCCATGCTGCAGAAGATCCTTGAGGACCTGAGCAGATGGCTCCTGGCACCGCAGCCCTCCGACGGGAGCTCCTCCGCTCCGTTCCTCTTTGAACAAGGGAAAACATTTTGACTTGAACTTTCATACATAATGATGAGGGTTGGTTACCCAAATCCACACATTTTCTTTAGTCGTTTTCATTTACTACTGTTTTGAATTATTTCACAGCCTTGCAAATCTCCTCCTGACAGCCAGAGACCAGGCACGGAAAGGGAGAGAGAGGAAGAAACCCCACTAAGTGTTCATTTCTCACATAATATATTCCAATCCTGTTAGGTCGTGCTGGTGAAGGTAATATTTCTGGCATTCATTTAATGAAATTGACAGTGATGAATGGTTAATTATACAAATTACATTCTTATTAAATCCCCTGGAATCACTGCCTTAGAAAGTCTTAGCTATGGACTTCTCGTGCTAGATACTTTTTTTTTTTAGGAGCATCTTTACTGCTGGCTGCTGCAAAACCGTCTTCCAAAAAACCTTGAAAAGCATTAAAAATCCCCTAGTTAAGTCAATTACTGCAGATAACTTAATCTTAATGGGATGCTTAAACCCCTGTCCTTGCGTGAGTTTACTTCTCATCCCTCGCTCTCGGCTCTGGAGGGGCTAGAGAGAAAAGTTTTCTGAGGATTGTTGTGACAAATGGATTAAGTGTGGATAAACAGGGCTGGATGCAAAATTTGCATTCAAACTGGTTTTTGGCAGAATTTTCTCCCCGAGCTGGAAGTGAAATTTCCCATTTTGGGGTGGAGAGCAGCAGGATGCCTGTGTGTCCCACTGGATCAGTCACTGGATGGGGATGCAATGCCCTGGGAATTGTGGGCCGGTGATAAAGAATTGTAGAATTATGGGATCATTTAGGCTGGACAAGCCCTCTGAGACCGTTGAGTCCAACCATTAACCCAGCACTGCCATGTCCACCACTAAACCTTGTCCCCAAGTGCCACATCCACGTGGCTTTTGAACACTTCAAGGGAAGTAGCACCAAACTCCCCTCAGCAGCTTGATCCCTCTGTAAGGTGGACAAAACCAGCCATGGACAAACCTGATTTCCTAAGAGGCATTTTTGGGAAGGGAAGGCACCAACCTTTAACCTCTGCTTATTCCCAGGGCACTAAATCCCATTCCCAAGTCCTCCAAACACAGGGAGTGGTTTTAATTGCAGGGCACGGGATGAGCTGGCATTATTAAGCAGGGAGGCTCGGGAGTAAATGTAATAAATAGACTGTTAAGTTAAGCAAGTTTTCAGCTTCAGCAGTGAGAGTGACCATCTATCTTGCGTGGCTTTCTGCATGCTTCATTACCACATGTAACCACACTGGAAAAATCAGCTTTATCCCTTCTAATTAGATGATAAGTTCCCTAAGATGTGTGTTAGTGCTGCCAGGCACCTGACGCTCCGCCACGGCGCCCACTCCCTGCAGCTCCCGGGGAAATTTATTACCCAGCCTCATATTAGACTTAAGTTAACATCACTTAATCTTCTTACTCGACAGAGTTATGTATGAGGCACTCAGGATATATTGGCCAGGATTTAGGGACTCTGAAGAGGGAGAGCCGTGCCAGGGGGGCAGAGGTGGGTGCAAGGGGGGTGGAGTGCTCCGAAGGTGATCAGGATGCACTTATTTCCCCATCCCCTTACTTCTCCTGATATCCCAAAGGGACAGAGCATCTCCTGCAGCCTCTCCTTATTCTTTAACTAAACTTCAGGCTGGTTTTACCTGGCTCTATCCAGAGAACAGCAGCAGTCAGTAATTAAGAAAGAAGCCATGACCTCTTTGAGGAGGGAGGAGAGCGTGCAGTGTTGCTGGCCACAAACAGAGTGTCAACAAAAATCAAAAACCCTCTAATGATGTAGGTTGCAGAACAGTGTTCATCAGTTCTGAAACTACCACTGGGAGCATGACCACCCACTCCCAGCAGCTCTCTGGTCCTGGGCTGGCCCCAGGTTCTTTCAGCCCAGAGAAAAATGGGCGTTGTTTTCTTCCTTATTTTCCAGGGAGCCTGGAGACGCACAGAGGTTGCAGGGAATTGTCACAATTGAACAACTTGTTTTGATTTGGATTTGGGGTTTCATCCATCTCCCCCCTCCCTTCTCCCCAGGATCTGTGTCTCCATAGCAAAGTGTTGAACCCCTGGTGCCTTCTGGAGCCGGGAATAAGCCAAAGGCAGGAGAAATGATGGAGCTGCCATCACATCTCCCTCTTTGGACTCAATAAGCTTCATAATCTCTGTATAACCACCTATATCACACCAAGACAGGAGGAGCAGGGGGAACTTTATGAGCTGGTTAGAGCAGGCAACTCCATCACCAGCCATGACTATTATTATAAAATATTCTGGAAGTTAACTCAATAAAAAAACTAATAATGAGAGGAACCATCTCTGCCTTTGTTTATGGCTTCTTTAAGTGTATAAATGAGCACGAGGTGATTAATGAGGGTGATCTGAGAGAGAAAGATTTGCATGCACAGTGCTTGAATTATTTCCTTATTGCATGTGCTTCCCAGTCCCTCTGTTTATTGTGCTGCTCGACGCTATTTAATACAGAATGACTAAAGTTATGAGATCCTATTTATTCCACCTGACACTGTCCCCTCTGCCAGCTCAGCCCCTGGGACAGATAGCGCATGCACAATGAATTCAGAAAATATATTAAAAAGCAATTATAAACTCCCTGCCTTCGGTGTCCTGGCCTTATTCTTCACAGTGCTCCCTGAGCATTTGCATAATGTCTACAGGCTCTTGTGGAGTTATCAAAACATGAGCAGTCTCTCTCTTATTTTCAAGAACTGATGGATTTAGGAGTTAAAAGTTGCCAAAGGTGCCTTGGTACCCTCCTTCTCCACACCCTGGTAAATGTCACTGGTGCAGTAGCTCATTCCCTGCCCCACCAGCCCCCCCAGGAGAGGGTGGCAGCCGGAGTTTTGCTGGCTGAGTGCATGTTTCTTGCATTAAACAACGTCCTTTGCTCTTCCCACCACAATGGCTCTGATATAAGAATTTCATTTTCTTCCTGGGCTGCTTTCCTCACTGATTTCTGCTTTATGGACTTCTCAAAACCTCTCTGAGCGACAAGAAGAACATCAGATCCAGCCATTCCTATATGATGGGTAATTTTTCTTGCCTCCCAGACCTTGCAGGGTAAGATCCTGTTGACTGTGAGCTCGATCTCACCTCTCACTCCTTCTCTAGAGCTCTTCAGCCAGAGAATTCCTGTTCCACATTGGATGTGCTCTCAGTGCTGGTGTGGCACTGGGAGCATCCTGCATACCCATGGCCCATGGGCTGCTTTGCTGAGGCACAAACCCAGCAAAGACCCCTTACCCCAGCCAGCCCTGCTAGGGTGGCAGGCACCAAAGAGCCAAAAACATGACCTAGGGGCTTTTTCAAGTTGTAACAGCACATTGTGTAGTTTCAATGGATTTTGGGGTTAAAATGATGGTGAAACTGGGGTGTTTCACCATTCATAACTGGGGAAAACTGAAACAATATCAATGCAACTTTGCCAGCTTGTGCTGGAAAAACTTGTCACCTGGATATCCCACTGGTTTATTATTGATGGCTTCTCTTACGCATAATAAAACAGGGATATGTTGCAAATCCGAGGTGGTGTTGAACCAGCTGGCACTGTGTGTCTCCATCTAATTATACACAGTCCTTTGGGTTTCATTCCAGCTCCGCCATAATTCTCTTCCGCAGGATTTTAACTCACTCCCGGCACAAAACGCTTCATCTCCGTTAGAAGTGAGGGTGTGAGCAAATAAATTAGCATTTCAGGAAGTACTTGAAGGCTTTCACAGCCTGTCTTTCCCCAGAAACTGTTTATCAAGCATCTTAATACCGACCAATTTGTACACCTCAAAAATACATTTATTCTGTAAATTGTTTATAGAAAACCAACAGAAGGAAATGGGCTTTGCTGCTATTGAATTCATTAGTAGCAGACTGGCTGATTGCTTTTATTCCTCCTAACCTATTGTATATTTGATTTGCTTGGAATATTTTATACAGCTCTGTGCTGAATGCATTCTGTGCCAGGGGTTTCAGGGAGTTAAATCAGTCCCAAATTGAGGAATCAGACAGCGCCGCTGCTTTTTGCCCCACATGTTGATTTGTTGGAACAGCTAAGAGAAGATACAGGGCTCCCAGAGCAGCTGTGGCTGCCCCACCCTGCAAGTGTCCAAGGCCAGGCTGGACAGAGGTTGGAACAATCTGGGATAGTGGGAAGTGTCCCTGCACATGGCAGGGATGAGAGGAGCTTTGAGGTTCCTTCCAAACCATTCTGGGATTCTGGGGTTCTATGACAAGTTAGATTATCTTATCACCACTGTTCTCTTGCAATTTTCTCCTTCTGCAGATCTCCCCTGCATCCCTGTCCCACCCAGAGCTGTGGGTTCACTGCACAAACACTTGTGGTTGGTGCTGCCATAGGGACAGTTTGGGGTGAGGTGACAGGAGCCGTATTTGGTGATGGAGTTTGTGTCATTGTGGGTTCGCTTCAGAGAACACTCCTCAAATCCCTCAATCCTTCCTGGCTGCTCAGGTTTTTATTGCTCCTTCAGAAGAGGGGAAAAGGCCCTGAGAAAACACTTCCAAGCTGGTGCCTCCTCACATCAGGCACATGGGGCTGCAGGAGGGGCAGGCACACTGGGAAGTTCCAGGTGCTTGGGAAGAGCAGCTCTGGGAGCAGCAGCTTGCCAGGGCTGTATGAGCTGGTCAGAGTCACCCCAAACAACTGAGTCAGGCACAGAAAACTCACTGAGGAAATGAGGCCACCCTTGGATTCTGCTGGGGGCTCTGCTGAGTGTCCCCTGCCCTGGCCATCCCTACCCCCCGCCCTGGCTCACACACCTGCACCCAGAGTGGCACCTGCAGAATATCTTGGAGCACAGATCCTGCAGGTTTACACACTGGGTTGCACTGCCACGGGGTGCTTTGTCCCTCTCTGCCCAAAGTTGCCCCATCATCACCTGGAATGGCATGGTCCCCTTCTCTGCAGAGCTCTCTCCTTGCCAACTGCCTGTTCTGGAGAGCAGCTCAGGGTCTGAATGCTGCTCTTGCTGCCAGTGCCTGATGTTTATAGGATCCCAGGCTGTGGATCTGTGCTTATATTTACATGTGTTTCACTGTGTTTAACCCAGTTTGTAACAGGGTTCACCTGCTGGTTTGGATGCCATGGCCTCCAGGGTATAAGAAGTCAGGGTTCCCCAAAACTTTCTTGCTGCCTCTGGAGCCTTGTTCTGCTGTCCTGTATTGGGGCATCTAAGGAAGAGGCGAGAGTAACAGAGTTCCTGGGCTAGAAATAGGCCCCAACCCCCTTTTTTTTGTGATTTGATAGTAATTCTGGTTCCACAAAAGAGTAATTACGGGATCCACTTTGACCCAGGAGCTGCTACAGCTCTCCTGTCTGTGTCTGTCCTCGCTGCCTCCTCTGTGCCACAGGGGACAGGGTCCTTTGGGAAGCTTTCATCCCTGACCCCGTAGTGCCAGGGACTTGTTTGGGATGTGGTGGGCAGGAGAGCTCTTTGGTCACAGCACTGGGCACCTTTAATCAATCCCTCCCTGTGCTGTGTGTGCAGAGGACGAGGTTTAAGAGGAGATCGATGGTGTTGAATCAGAGAGGCAAAGGGAGACTTTCACCTCCAGGGCTCCAGAACAAACCCCTGGAAAGTCAATCCATCAATTGTTTGCATTTCTCCCCACTCCCCAGTACCCTTCTCTTCCATTTTCTTCTCCTCCAAGGCACTGAGCTTGAATTTGAGTGTGTGAGTGAATAAAATATACACATTTGTCTGCAAAATATGTAATACTGAAGGGAATGATGTTGAAGAGCAGCAGGGCAGGGGCCACATGTTCCTTGGCTGGTGCCTCACAACTTCCCAAAGCAAAGGGGCAAGATCACCTCCAAAGGTCAGAGATGCAATAAAAATAATTCTTCTCCCCAAAACACCAAGTGGGCCCCCAGCAGAGGCTCATCTTTTGCTGCTGTGGCTTTGGTTTGGTGGAAGAGAGATGGCACAGGGAGAGGATGTGCTTTCACTGAGGGAGGGTGTTGGCTGCTGGTGGATGTCAGTGATGCAATTTTAATGTCATGTTGTCCCAGTCACACCAAATTCCCTGGGGACATTTACATGGACTCTCAAACATCACATCCTCGTGTGTATCCCTGCCAGCATCCTTCCTGAGGGTGATCCAGAGCTCCGAGCTTGGATATGATCCTTTGCAACACCTTTTGGATCCTTTGCATCCAACTGCACTAATGGTTGCACTCAATGATCTCAGAGACTTTTTCCAACCTAAAAAATTCCATCATCTTCAGCTCCTTGCTAAAAGCCAAGTGCAGAAAGCAGCAGGGAGAGGAGGAAGGAAGGGGCCAGGACTGTCTGGCTTCAGAAAGAAAAGGAGGGAATGCAGGGAAGCAGGGTGATGTTGAGGAGGTGGAAGGGTGGCATTTCTCAGCCAGTCAAAGTTTGCAGGAAAACAAACAAAGCCTGTTCCAGACCCTGAGCCTCCAGTGAAGGGAGGCATTGAGCTCTCAGGCAGACCTCCTTTGGCAGCCTTGGCATGACCCACTTGAGAGAGAGCAGGGGCCAGCAGGAGACTTTCCCCTCTCTTTGAATAGAAGTAAATGGGAGAAGGAAAATAAAAACAGAAGAAAGAGACAACAGTGCTTGGGAGAGAATTTTGACACTGGGAAAGAATAGTTGCTTTAGAGGGACAAATCCTGTCTTTTTCCCCTCTCTTCTATTTAAAAAACCTCCCCATCCCTGCACTGCTCCAAAGGGGGATGTTTGCACCTGCCTGTGGCACTGCTGTTCTATCTCCATTCCTCCTGCACCTAGGCTAGCAAAAATGCAGGTGTTCTTCTCCTTCTTCACCCAAATCCTGGAGAGCTCTGGGGGTCTGGGACATTTGCTGGTGTGACGCTGTTTTACACC
>VXBB01002015.1:48086-68466 GCA_013399915.1 Illadopsis cleaveri | reverse complement strand
TTTTCTGGGGAGAGGCAATGGGGATAGGGAAAATATTTCTGTACAAAATTGTAAAATGATTTCTGTACAAAAACAATACAAGATGCCTTAAATATTATTGATGTATAAACAGTAAGACATTTGTGCAGGTAATATGGATGCATACATGAAATGAATACAAGTTGGGAAACTTCAAACAACATAAAAACCAGAAAACTCCATTAGTGAACATACAGTCTATTCTACTAGTACACAGAATATATTCACTTTTGTTCTGATTCAACCAATGCTCCAAAGCAAAAGCCCAAGCAGGAGAAAAGTTTAGATTGGAACTGTGAAACTGGAGACCACATTTATTTTGTCTAGTTACCTAAAATGGCTGAAAAGTATAAACCTAGTGCAAAAGGTTTAAATGGGCCAAGTGCTGTGGAATTAAATAAAAATACTGTGATATATCAATGACTGAAGCTGAGTTATTATTTTATTAAAACATATTTTTATTATAGAAGAACAGACTCCTATTCAGGTCAGATGTAATCAAGAAAAATTATAATTTTCTGGAAAAAGTATGATGGTCTGACTCAAAGCATTTAATTACAGGGACAAGACTTTTTAAAATAAGAATAAGAATGAAGACAAATCTTAAATTTCATTACTAAGTGATAAATTACTTATGATTGATTCAGTTTTCACTACTCACACATTTCAAAATGTCACATTTACACTCAACCTTTTCAGGAAGAATATGTGGCATGTATAAATATTTTGCTAAATGGTCTCATGCTTCACTAAGTTCTCTCCATTTGCAATTCATTATTTTGTTCATTTGAATGACAAGTGGTATACTAGCTTTTTTAATAAAAACAAACAGAAGTCTTCTGTCTTTTAAGATATGAAAATAAATTCTTGCTCTAATATTATGCAAACTATAATTAAACAAGGATAAAAAAATGTAGAATTTTGAGTCTGAAATAGTTTTCAAATGGATTTTTATTTGTTATTCAGACCTCCTAACAAAGGTTGGTTAGGAGTTTTGTTGTTCTATGCTTAGTGTTTTGGGGTTTGTTTTAACATGAAAAGCACCAAAGAATTCTTTAAAGGAAATGGTAGATTTAAATATAAAACTGTAAAACAATAAAAAATATAAAACATGAATACATTTGAGTAACTTTTACAAAGCCTTTCAGCTTGCATGCAAATTTTTCACCATCTTGTGGTGTCATGTCACAGAAAGGTCATAGAATCATTTAGTTCTACTTTGTCTGACAATTTTTCAGTATAATGTTCCATCAACCTACCATATTCAGCACCACAGGGCACTAAATAGTAATATAGATTTATGTACTGCACAGGGAATGGGGAACCAGCAGAAAAACATGCAAGGTTTTTGTTTCTTGCAATACCCAGTACACTATGCTTGCAAAGAATTTTTAGTGTGAAGTTTTAAAAACAGTATTATTTTACAGCAAGCTTCATATTTGTAATTATGACAGAAATAAACCCACAGATTTCGAGAGAGTGGGAGAAAGGCAAGTTAGGCAAAATGTTCTGTCTGCCCTTCAGGCACTTACCAAGGAAGTGGTGAAACACTGCATTCTTTAAGGCCTGTAAATTTTATATTTCAGTGTAGAGGTTATGAAGCAACACATGCTTAGCTGTTCTTGGTGAGCACTTTAAAGTGTTTTAAGCTAGGAATCGAGTTCCCATAGAAAAGAAATACGCATACCTGAATTAATCACATGTATTTGTAGTACAGTCATGGAGGAGTAAGGTACATCCTCAGTGTGATTGATTGCATCATGGAGTAAAGAAAAAAGTGAAATATGATGAAACGTGTCCTAGAGGTGTGGTTTTGATACACTAACTGTAAAAGAAGACTGGGTGATTGCCTCAGGTGAGCAACCAAAAATAAGAGAAGATAAACTATAGTCCTTTACCTTACGGCCTTATAATTGCCTACTCAAAAAAAGAATTAAAACAAAAAACTACCAAAAACCCCCAGCCAACTACTACTAACAAAAAAACCTGTAATCCACAAACACCAATTCCATTTGTAACACTTGGAATCCTTAGTGAAAAAACAATTCTAAGATAGAGATGTTTCTGTTCTAACAGCAATTTCTTCTCTGTTTTCAGCCAAGGTAATAATATTATTTGGGTTTAGGTAATGTTGAAAAGAAAAATGTCAAAAATAGGATAGATTCTACAAGCAGGTGTAGAAACCTGTAGATTATGTAGACTATGTGATAAGAAGTTCTTAAAATTAATGGAGAACTATCAAAATACGAATACTGGGGGAGGGGATGAGGAGGAATCAGCTACTGTTGCCTTTTAAATCCAGAAGGCAGAAAATATTCTGTACTCCTAAGCATGCAATATCTCTTGTTTGAGATAGAAGGTGAAAAAATATTGTTGTCCTAAAATGATTTCTTTATATAAAGAGCATTTCTGTCAGCTCAGAATTTGGAGTTATGTTAGACTGCTTGCTCAGTATAGTGTTATCTATTTATTTACTAAATTATTACAATTAAAAGAGGAATAATTGATTATTAAAATTTTGATAGCAGCACTGATTGGGAGGTAGCATTAAAAGTATCTGGAACAAAGAAAAGCACGCACTTATTGCAGAGTTAAGAACCTGAAACAGAAAGAAGAAAACTATCTTACCCTGTCTGTGAACTGTGAAGAAAAAAATACATGCATATCACATCATGAAGAATTCCTGTCCTTTCCTTTGATCTCTTCTTATCTAAGATCAAATTACAAATTCCTGCAAAATATATTTAAAACACGGATAGAAATCATCCTATAATCAGTGCATAAAAACATCACTGTTTGGTTATCATATAACAACTGGATATTTCTAAAATTCCAAGACACTGAAAATTATTGTTCTCAGATTTTTCTGTTATTCTTTTAATATAGAAGTCACATACATCATGGCTTTAGTTTGTTGCATGCTAGTACTAGTGCTTTTATAACTTTTCTACATAAAACACAAAGTTTTAAAGCATATACACCTATGAATATCAACATGCAAATCAAAACTTCAGCCTTTATTCTGTTTTCACTGTATACTGAGACACTAAGCTTTTTAATGCACAAGGGTAGCTCAGGAACATTCTCAGCCTTGAGAGTTCTTGCCTCTTGTGCTTCTAAACCACCAACTGAAATGCTGAATGCACATTTTGTAGATAGGTGGGAATTAATAGTAACCTTACTTGATAGTGTCTTGGGTTCAATGCAAGATGTATTCTATTTCCCATGTGTTGAAACCAGCAGGGGACGTGCTTTCTTCTTTATCTCTTGGCTCCAGGGGGGAGGGGGCAGGTGTCTTCTGTTATTGGGCCAGCTGTTAAAGCCAGATGGGGCATTGTTCCCTATCTCTTCCAGGACCCATCCTCCCTCCAGGGGGATATCTTCTGTTAATGGGCCATTAAGGCTCACCAATGACATGACACATTACATCATCCCATTGTGAGATGCTCCACTCAGTGGGGGGAGCCAACCATGCCTACCTGGATAAAACCTGAAATTCAGAACACCAGGAGAGCCTGTTTCCACTGAATTCCCAGAGAAAGACTGGAGCCATCTCATCACCACAGGACCCTTCTACAGAATCATCTTTACTTCAGCAGAACCACATTTGTTACTCCAGAAGGACTTATTTGGACTACTCCCCTGATCAACAGGGTGTCAGGTCGTATTCTGACTCTGTCAAGGTTTCTAAGATTTTTTATTTGTTTGCTTGGTTTTTTTGTACTACTACTTTTTTATTTTTAATACTCCTAGTAAAGAACTGCTATTCCTATTCACACATCTTTGCCTGAAAGACCCTTAATGGCAAAATTATAATAATTTGGAGGGAGGGGGTTTACATTCTCCATTCCATGGGAAGCTCCAGCTTTCCCTGGCAGACACCTGTCTTTCCAAACCAAGACAATAGGTCTTGCATAGGTTAAGCAAACAGAATTGTGCTTTGCATTTTGGCTTGCTCTGTTTAGAGAACTGTGGTGGTATTCTGTTCTGAGGAGGAGGTGCCCATGATTTACTTAAATAAAATCACAAATTCTGAAGTACAGATGGATTCAGCTGTGAAAATCAAATAAAAATATTCTGTCTCCAATGACTAAATGTGCATTGATACTCACCACTTAGATGAGTAATGCAGAATGTGTAATAAAGGTCTGTAATGTAATGAATAATTTCCAGATCCTCCACTTATTACTTTAGAAGATGACATGCTATATTTGGAGCTATTTTCTAGCAGCCTGTATTGATGTCTTGAATAGTCAGTAGATATGGCCATGAAGAATTTCAGTCCTTAATAGAAAGGACATGCTGACATGAATTATAAATTCCCAGCCCTGTGTTTTCTGTCTCTGCCATAACCCTTAGCTCTGTTCCTTCCTGTCCTACCAGATGTGTTTGGCTTTCTCAAACTCTTTCACAAGGACTCAAAACCTTGCTTCTCTTGCAGTCAATATGAATTTCTGCTGGTTTTGAGCTCTTTGTGAAGGCTGGGGAAGTTGAAAGGTCGTTTTTCTTTAGAGGCATGAATTAGTTTTAGCTTTGCACTGAACAGTTAGAAATAAAATTCTGAAAGAGTTATGTAATCTCTATATTTTATGTATATATAACAGGAAGGAAAAAGGTGGGAATTTTGATAAGCTTCTTAAGAAGTATCTAAGGAAAAAATAAGCTGTATGAGCAGTTAAGACATAGACACTTAAGTCGCAGAACCACAGAATCACAGAGTGGGACAGGTTGGAAGGGACCACAGTAGGCTATCTGGTCCAACCTCTCTGCTCAAGTTGAGTCATCCTAGAGCACATGCACAGGATTATGTTCAGATGGTTCTTGGACATCTCCAGTGATGGAGACTCCACAGCCTCTCTGGGCAACCTTTTCCAGTGCTTGGCCCCCCGCACAATAAAGAAGTTCTTCCTCGTGTTCAGGAGGAATTTCCTGTGCATCAGTTTCTGCCCATTGTCTCTTTTCCTATTGCTTGACCCTCAGAGAAGAGCCTGATTCCATCCTTTTGACATCTTCCCTTAAGACACTTATACACTTGAATGAGGCTCCCTCTCAGTCATCTCTTCTTGAGGCTGAGCCAGCCCATCTCCCTGAAGGTATGGCACAGAATGTTATCTTCTGAGTATATTCCTGGAAAAAGGACAGCTGTGGGTGAATGATGATACCTATTCATTTCAGTGTAGCTTTATATACCATGTAAGTTTAACAGAAATAAGGAATTAGCCAGAACTTACAAATCAATCATTCTAGAGCTTTTGGTAGTACCGAGTTCTTCAATGGAGCCCCAAAATATTTTGAGACACAAAACCTGGAATTTTTCAGTTTATAATCTGCCATATTTGTAATTTCTAGTAGGATGATTATGCAACACATTAGAACAAAAGGTCTATCTATATATACAGCTCCCTGCCTATTCATGGGTCACTGCAAGGTGGACTGTGCTTCTAGCCCTAATTTCAGTCTGTACAGCAGCTACGCCATGAACTGCGGTCTGGCTGCCTGTGCAATGACTGCTTGCTGTAATTGGCAACATGGAAACATCTTCTCTGCTGCATATTCATTAACCCCAGGAATATCACTGCCTCCTTTTCACATCTACCTTGTCTGGTCACTCTTCTTGAAGGAACAAAGCACACAACAAGAAGCCAACACATAGAGGAGATACTGTTCATCAGGCTGCTGCTGTGCATACCAAGCCTGTTACAGTTAAGGGTTAGAATTCCAAAGAAACAGTTACATACATGACAGAGAGTAGGGATTCATTGGAAACATGTAAACATAATCCAGTTAGATATTAATGTCAGGCCAAATCCTGCAGCATAATTGGTGAAAGGCTTGACTGAATGTAGCTGGATAGCTAGGATCTAGCTCTTGTGTACTATTATGGTTTGTTTCCTTTGTTGCAATTTGAGTGATGTGGATAGTATAGGTCTGAAAAATTGATTGATTTTTAAAAACAGTTTTCAGAGGATTAAATCAGTTGCTATATTAGCACAGAAGAGTGCATCTCATAGTCCTTGGAAATTTTGCCCATCTAAGGCCACAAAATTAATAATGCTTTAATGCAAACACAGAATTGTAGAAAAGATCAATTTTATTTATTTATTTATTTTCAGGCTACATTAAGCCCAGTATGACTAGCAAAATAATTCTGCCAGACAGACAGGCTTATCTGAAACTTATCCTCCTGCCAGTGGAACAGAAATATGATGATGGTGCTCTCCATAATATAATCAGTGAGAAACATTCAGTAAATTGCTGAAGAAATCTTTAATCAACCTCATAAAACAAGTGGCATTTGGGCTATTTTCTGTGAGAGATTAATGCAAGCAGACAGACTGATATAACTTAGACTGATATGCACAATAATGATGATTTAGCATGTTGTGCTTTTGTTGTAATTATTTGGTAGCAGTACTGTGTTGTATCAGACCAGTGCTACCTTTTTATATTAGTTTGAGAAGCTTCTCTTTTTTATTTTATTATTTAATTGAGACTAAAATAAAACTTTTATTGGCATGTAGTAATGTTGCTTTACACAGTTTGAATCCCAAAACAATTGAAAAATATTGGGGTTTGTAATTTATAGTTTACTCTTTGGGATACCATTGTGTTTATTTAACCATGGGGAAAGGTCAGGGAGAAGAAATAGAAAAGAGATGATGGCAGCAGTTATAAAGCAAGTTATTATTGTGTCAAAAAATGGCAATTGTCAATAGTAATTTGTCTAATCACTAAGGTTAGTGCATGCATACTCTTTTTATTTTCTGTGAGTGCTGAAAAGGCAGCACAGTCCTCATAAATTTTTATGGGCTTTTCAAAAATACCATGTTTTCTGGTAAATATATAGAATTACTTTAGATGTTTACCTTTATTCTTGATGTGATTTTGATAGTTTGTTTGGGGTATTTCCCCTCCTCCTCCTCCACCCCCCCAAAATGTGATGAGTTACAGTGGAAATTATATGGAGGGAGTTTTTGTTTCCTTATTTCTTTCTATTACAATTATTTTAGCAACATTAAAGTAAAATATATCTGAGTCAGACGAAGACTAGAAATATGGGAGGATGATAGAATGTAATCTACCATAGAACAATACTAAACAAATATTTCAGACGTTTCAAAAAAAAAATGAAATGGATATAAAAAACAATTCCCTTTCATCTATAATTTCACAAACACAGCAATTACAGCCTCGTATTTGCCTTATGAAACACATGATGCTTTCTGCCATGGATTTTAGTCTGCATTAATCAGGCTACAGTTTTTCCTATGCTTTTCTGTTAGTTGCAATTATTTTTCTCAGAAGATAAATTTATGTTGTACATTTATTTTCTTCACTGGAAATAATCTGGTGACCTTAAAAAGATGGCAAGTAATCCCAGACTTCCCTTTTTGCCTCCAAAAGAGAAGTTACTTGATCAATTGATGTCTGTGTCTGTGAGTCTGTAAAACCCCTATTTTTTTTCCCTCAGAAAGAGTGAAAATATGACTATCTACTATATTTATTCAAGTTTGTCTATGTTTTGTTGAGTGGTTTGTTTGTTTGTTTGTTTTCCTGGGAAGATCTGTGTTTTATGGTTCAGTTGTATTTCCTTTGCAGCAAGCATCCATTTTGCTCTAAAGTTAAATCCTTTCAGAGGAAGATTATTTTCTCTGAAGTCTTCAGGAGGCATTGAAATGCTACACACTCAGAATAACTGGCAGAAGTAGACTTAAGCAAAACATGATATGAGCGGCTCTCATGAACCTGTAATAGTAAGATAAAGTGCCAGAGAGCAGGGCTCATGCCAAGGTAAGACACCACTGGGACTATGTTAGTGGCTGGAGTTGTGTCCCTCAGGAGCAGAGTGGCAGTGTGGGATCTGCATGCATATGATTTTGTCATCACTAGCAGAAGGCCTGTGGGGCCAGAGTCTGGCCCTGGTTTGGCTGATGCTGGCCACCCCAGCTACTGGGGGTGGGTGACTCTCACCTTCCCAGTGTGAGCTGGGTCTGCACAGTACCCAGCAGTGTTGTGGGCTGTGTTGAGGAAAAGTGCAGGTATAAACCCAAACAAGCCCAAGGCTGAGCAGGAAGAAATTACTGACACTCTGCCAGACAACAAGAGGAAGAAACCCTAATCATGAACCACTTCTGACAAAGACTTTGAGCGTGACCTCCTCTGCTTCCCCCCAGGGCTGTTGTTTGAGGAAGACTGAAGCTGCGCTCAGGAGGGTCCAGAAGGACATTGCAAAGGTGATCTTAGTACCAACAATAAGAGGTCAGTATTAGCAATTGTTCTTGTATGGTGATTTTAAAGAGGATGTTATTAATGAGTATTTACTGTAGTAGCTGGACTGTGAATAACTGTTACTGGACCAGTCATAACTGCTGTGGTTTTATTAATTTACTAATACTTTAAATAGGCTGATGATGGTTTGGGATTTTCTCACTTGTGTATGGTGTTTTCACTTTTTGTCAGCAACAAGATTCTGTGTGTACTGTTGTCTAGTCTAGTTACTTTAGGTTTAACTAAAAAGCTGAGTAATCTGGTTTTTATTCTGATGAAATCTGACCTTTGAGTTTGAAAGTGTTTTCTGTCCTCTTTATACAAAAACAAGTGTCATGGATCTTTTGAGGCTCCTGAGTCCCATTGCTATAATCATGTAAAGATCCAGTGAAACTTGTCCACTACTTGTTCCACATTGGTGTGTCCCCTCTTGAAGTATGATGTCTTTTTTAGAGAAAGAGAAAGAAGTATCACCTAGATTAGATTATTTCAGGGAGATTTTATAGTTAATATATTTTCATGTTCTTATGTCTAGAAAATACGTTAGGACATCCTGAAAACTTGTGAATATGCCTTTAAGTGTTCTAAGGAAGGGAACTGCTTTCAGTTTTCTGAAATAAGGCACAGCAGTTATACTTCCCTCTCCCACCACATACAGCAACATATATTTACTTTTGTTTGTGTGAGTTGTGGATGTTTGTCGTTGTTGTTGTTATTGTTTGGGGTTTTTTGTCCTGCAGTTCTATGATAAGTCACATTTCCAAGCTGTGCAGATCTTTATCTTGTTTCTCTTTGGCTTTACATTTATGAAATCTCAAAATATACTAACATTTATGGTACAACTGAAGTTGCTTTCTGTGGAAAGTTGTTTTTTTTTTTATCTTTCCAGTTTTATACATACTGGCTTAATCTTGAAAATAGAGTTCAGGGAGAGGTTTTAGTTATCATAGGAAGTGCAATTTTATCACAAATTTATTGATCGGTTAGTTTAGCTTTTATCAATTTATTGTCATTATTTATACAATATGTTTTTATGCATGTATAGACAGGGGGAACCTGCCTACTGTGTTTAAGTACGGGAAGAAATAACTCACCAAAAGCTGGTATGAAAGAATTCATGTGAAGATGATGATTTTTATATTAGAATGTATTAAAGGAGGAAAGGAAAATTACTTTGAAATTTATTTTCTAGAAATGATAAAATCTTTTGTGGAATTGCCTGGATATTACTCTTTTTGTAGTAATTATAGCCTCAACCACTTGAAGCAGTCTGATAATCCTCAAAAGGCCTTTTTTTTCTCAGACTTGGAAATTTCATTCTAGATAATTTTCACTAGAGAACTTCTGCTTACTATTCTTCAAGAATAAACTTTGGTGGAGAATTTGCTATTGTGAAAATTTTGAGTAGGAGATCTGTCTATAGATAAGCTTATTTCGATGACAAAAATCAATGAGGTAAGGAAGAAAAAAAATTTAAAATTGAAACAAGGAGAATTTTTTGTGTCTATATCATCATATTTCAGTTTATTATTTCTTTTTCAGTATAGTCACTTTTTGTTTAAATGGCATATTTTTCAGATACTGGGTGTTTTTGGTTTTTTGTTTGTTTGTTTGTTTTTGTTTTTGGTTGGTTTTTTGTTTGGTTTTTTGTTTGTTTTTGTTTTTGTTTTTTGTGTGTGTGTGTGTGTGTATGTGTGTGTTTTACGAACTGCTTCCCTGTGTGCATTCCTGAACTTATTAGACTAAACTTTTTTCAGTCTTGATTGTAAGTGAGTTTATGGTAGTGTGGCCTTTGGGAGAGCAGTTTACTGTGACTAAACAACTCAGTATTTATAATAGCTTGATGTATATGGATGCATCATTGCTTCACAAATCCTTGTCAGAATAATTCTGGAAGTATTTCTCAGTTCTAACCAAAACAGCGACTAAGCTAAAGTTTGGGAATAAAAACGTAGTACAGTTCCTATGACAGCAGCTAAATTTAAAAAATAACTGTTACTCCTAAATGTTTGCTTGTTGGACACCTATGAAGTGTCCTATCTAAGTGCCTATCTGAACGTCATTACAAACTTCAGACTTGGAGGAGCCTTGGCATTATGGAAATTCATCTGTGGAAAGTGAAGTGAAATGTTCTCTTTATATGAGGATACTTAAAAAAACCCAAAAACCTGGAAGAGGAGGAATCTTCTGATCTAGGTGGTCTCTTAACTAAAGGTGACTTTTCAGTGGTACAGAAAATGTGAAGAGAGACAACAAAATTGTGAGTTTTCGTTGCAGTTTGTCTGCATAACAAGGATCTTATAGGTATGCCTAGTCTACATGAATATCTCTCTTCATGTTGTCATTTATTTTCATGGCATAATTGTTCACACTCCACATTTTTAAGTGATCTAAATTTGCCTACAATGGTTCTAACAATGAAACTATTCCACATGGAACAGGCAATAGCTATTGTGAACTTTAAGCCTTAGCTTCTTCTGATCCATAATGTCAAATTCATTTTTTCTTGTGACTGGCTTAATGGCTTAATGGCCTCGAATTTCAAGAGGAAATGGGAACCATTCAGATTCTGTATAGATAAATGGTCTTCTGCTGACCTCTAATGGAGAAGATAAATCTGAAACTAACTTGTAGCCAATTGCATGTTCATAGCTCAACAGAGCAAGAAGACATAGTAATAACATTGTGATAACACTGTCATCCAGTTAAAAGCAACTATGTTGTATGATAGAATGTGAAGAAAATTATGATAGAAAACAATTGTCCAATAATTGACTCGTTTTGAAAATTTAAATCTACTTTAGATTGAAAAATCTGTTCCTCTTTTTGAAACTTAGGAATTTTAGACAGAAACAGAGAATTTATGGGCTTGTGTACCTGGGTGTTGTTGTAGAAAATGCTGCACTTTGTGATCTTTTGCTAGTGTGGAGTTAAAGACAAAACAATGTAAGAGTTAAACTGACAGATTAAGGAAGAGATTTTTCATATGGTGTCTTCAACATTAGGTGCAAAGGAATAATGTTCTTCTTTATTATTGTGAGTTGCAAAACATGGTGGAAGAGAAAAGGAGGATACATGGAGAACCAATTTTTAAATGTTTGGGTTTTTTTTCAAATCAGAAAGAATATAGTACTGTAGAGAGTAATCCTATGGCAAGTCAGCTCCATTTGTAGGTATTTTAGAAACGGAATAGCTGAGGCACCAGAAGACCCCTCTGCAGATTATCTAGTTGAGGGAGTTGATCTTGCTGGCACCTAAGCCTACATTCCTTTTCTCATTCATCCACCCCCATCAGGGTGGAAGAAATAATTGAAAGGGCAAAGAGGAAAAAAAAATTGTATGTTGAGATGAAGATAGTTTAACAGGTAAAGAAACAAAAATAAAACCAAAAATTATACAAAGGCAATCAATCACTAACTTCCACCAGCATACTGATGCCCAGTCAGTCTCTGAATGATGGCTACCTTGAAAAAAGTACCCCCATCCCCATACTTTTATTGTTGCATGGAATATCTCTTTGGTCTGTTCAAGTCTGCTGTCCTGATGTGTCCCCTTCCAACCTTTTATTGACCCTCAGGCTATCTGCTGGGGGGGAGAGGATAAAGTGAGAAACAGAAAAAGCTTCATTACTGTGAAAGCAGTGCTCAGCAACAGCTGAAAACAGCTAAAGCACTCGTGTGTTATCAACACTGTGTTGACCCCAGATCTAAACCTAGCACTGTACAGAGTGCTATTAAGAAATGTAATTCTGTCCCAATCAGTACACTAGCCACGTGTTCAGAGCAAGGGAGCCCAGATCTAGACACAGAACTGCAAATGTGTCTCACCAGGCCTAAGCAGAGGGGAGGAATCTCCTCCATTAACCTGCTGGCAGCAATGCTCCTACAGTAATCCAGGATGCTTTTGGCTGCTTTTCCTGCACGGACACATTGCTGGCCCACGATCAGCTTTTTACCCAGGGCTCCAGGTCCTTTTCTGCAAAACTGCTAATTGGTATATCAGCTTTCTTTTTTAATTGGGTACAGCTTACCTGCTTTATGCCAACTGGTTTTGGACTAATAACCTGATAAAACTCCATCAGCCTCAATTTCTTGTTAAACTCCCAGCAGCTTTTTAATTTGTTGGACAGTTCCAGCAAATTTTTCAGTCCTTTAACTGCTCCAAGAAACAGCCAAGACTTTGCCAAATAGCATGTGTACCAGTTGAGTTCACACATAGCTCTGAACTAACCAGTGTGAGTAGCAACTGTCATGAAAAGTAGTGAAAAGAAACCATTCTTTGACGGAGCTTCTGTGAAAAGAGCTGAGTATCATGCTGCAGAGAAAAACAGGCCCCAGTGAGGCAGGTGGAGCTGGCAAGGACAGGAAGAATTTCTGCTGTGAGACACAGAACAGGAGTCCATTTGAAACCATGCTGCATTAGTTACTCTGCTCACAGAACAATTTGCTAAGCTTGTTGCATATATAAACATTTATTTGACTGAAAATCAGTGCTCTGCTTTCACTGTAAAGTGTCAATGCTTCATTGACTCCAGAAGATGGTGCTCTCTGCATTTATTTTAGACTTTAATATGCCAGAAACAACTTATAACCAATTCAGCCTTTGTTGGTTTGTAAATTATTGAGGATACCTTTGCAACAGGATCTGCTAATGCAGCCCTGCTCCTGAGACTTTCACATTTACAGATAATATGCATAAAATTTTCCACATGGGAGGTTAGAAAATGTACCACTTCTCAAGTAATCTTACATTAATTTAACCTGATATGCTAAACCAACCTCAGAACATACATATTAGATATTAAAAAGAGAAATAACATTTGACTCTATCAGTAACTTCAATGCTGATAATATTTTTTAACAAAAATATTTCTAAATTCCACAGTTGTGATAATTCTTTATGGAAGATATAGGGTCTTTGCTATAAATATTTTTATGTGGTTATAGAACAGTGTACAAAATATGCAGATAACTAAATATTCTGATGTATTGCATGAACTGTAATATTAAAATTGGTATGAGAAATTATGCTTATCAGTCCTGAAGCACATCCTCAAATTTGTTTCAAACTTCATATTGTGCTGTGCTAGGTTTCTGTATTTGTAATTGATTTTCTACTTCTGTACAACTAAGAGCAGTAATACTTTCTAGCTTTTTGTCATTCTTTTCATCCTGTTTCCAGAGAAGACACTAATACAGCCTTGAAAAAAATTTAAGTTATGTCTACATTTTACAAGCATATTGCAATGTGAAATACTGCAGGTAATTCACTTTGTACAGAGTGTCAGAGCAGATGACAAGCTCAATCTGAAAAATGAATTGGATTGCTGTCTGCCTATAGTCAGTAGTCACAATTATTTCTGATCATCCTCTCAGGTACAGGCATCACAGTTTTACTATTTTGTACTACTTTGGTTTCCTGGGGTAACCCAAAATGTCACTGTATTCTACATACAGATGTACCCAAAAATTGCTGCTGTGTCTTTGAAGACCTGCAGTGTAGCAGGAAAAAGAATGGTGAGGTTGGGGATGGTATCACGGCCTTTTTAAAGTCTGCTCTGCCGGGCAGCTTGAGCTCTTTTGCTGCATGAATTTTGCTTCACTTGTTTTTCATCTTTGCCTTAGGCAGAGCTCTGTCTGGCCACTTGGTTTGGGTCTTGGCTTCTTGCTACAGAGTCGAAGCAGTGCAGGCTCTTCCTTTTTGTGTTCTCTTTTGCTGCTTTTTTTCGTCTCAGAGGGACTGCCTTGGGGCAAACCCAGCAGTTTTGTATCTGGTGGTTATTTGCTGTTATTTCTTGACTGTTTCTGTTTCACTTGTTAGTCAGCTGTTATTTTTTTACTTACATTTGCTTGTATTCATTCCTTATTGTTGGAAGGAGATTGGTTGATCCTATGAAGAGAGGCAATTCATTCTAGAGCATTCTCCTTTAAATTCTCTCAAAGCAAGACATTTGGCCATTTTGATACAGCTACTGCTCTGGCTTCGTGTCTGGGGTTTCTGTGAGAAAGTAGAAAGATGTAGGAATAGTATTCAGAAAATTTGAGTAAGGAATGCAGAAAGGGGAAAATAAAATGTGTGTATTATAGACTAGAATTAGAGAGCAGATGAAATTGGAAGGTATCTTCCTAAACGATCTAGTCAGACCCACTGTTCAAAATAAGGTTGACTTTGATGCTGGATATGGCTTTTTTGGTTCAGTCAGGTGGCTCAGGTTTCTTCAGATCTCCCTGAGTGACCTGTTCTGGTGTTTGACAGACATTGTCAGTTACTTTTTTGAACATCCAGCTGGGATATCAGTCATCGCAGTTTTACACATTGTCCTTCTTTTGCCAAGGACAAAACTGTGTATTGCCAAGAAAATGCTATTTCCAACTTCTCTGCAGCCATACACTGAATCTGAAGCCAGCTCTAAGATCCTCCTTTAGCCTTTCCTTTTTTGGGCTGGACAAAACCCAAAGCTCTCCTAATCATTACTTTTGTGTCCCATACTGCATCCCCAAATAATCTTGGTGACTGCTATCTATAAGGAACAATTGAAGTGTGAATCTCCAGGACTGTCCTGTGATGTTCCATATTTCTCATGTTGCTCTGTTGCTATTCCTCCGAAGTACACAGCTTACACTTAATTTTAATATATCAGTGTAAAATATTGCTCTATCCTATGCATGTAGGTTCTCTCCACTATGTAGACCATAACACTTTTTCCTTGAGTTCTTGAGTGATAAAATAAAAATTCAAGTGAATATTTCTTGTCTGAATTCTCTTTAGGACCTGAGTTGCATGAAATTAAAATATGCTTTATCACTACCAAGCAACATTTTTAGTTACTGCTTCAAAACTCAAAAAGACAGCATGCATGTTTAAGGAGAAAAAAAAAAAAAGAGAGAGAGAGAAGAAAAAAGAGTCTCCTTAGATATATAAAAGAGGAGTTTTTAATTTTCTCTGTATATATATCTGTGTTTGGAGATGTATAAAGAATCAGCTATGCCAACTTGTTTAGTTAGAGTATTTCTAAATAACCCTGGCTAGCCCATGCTAAAAGCTATAATCTGAAACACTTCTATTCTTGATTCACAGGATATAAATGAATAATGAAACATTTAGGTGCTGTTTTGACAGGTAGGATATGCTTATCATTGATGAATAACGGTAGGAATGGCTTTCATAAAAGCTCAGTACATGGAAGAAATTATATTCCCCCTTCTTCTTTTTTTTCAAGATTATTTAATTTCAAATTGTGACTAGAAATCAGAAATTCAGAATATAGAAATTATATAAATATTTGCACCAGAAATTGCTATGCACTTTCCACTGGCTCAAGGCACCCTCTGAGCTGAGAAACAACAGTGTACTTAAAAGATTTTTTGTCCAAATCACCTTTAAAAACAAGATAAAATATGATCCAAATTGAGTCTCAGACTCCAATGAAAACTCTGAATTTCCTGTTTCTTAACTCTCAGTATATGTATTTTCTTTTAAAATCTCTCAAAATTTTCAGTAGATTAAAAAGACCATTTTTCCCTATTTTTCTTACTCCTTGACTTCCCCCGGTTTTTTTTGTGTTTCCCAAAGTTCAAGTGTACAATATCAGACTCCTGGTCAAGATTAACCTGACCCCTCACCAGGTAAAATTTGGATTCATATACTATAGTGTATATAATAAAAGACAAGATAGGAAAATCTTCAGAAAAGAATATCACCATGTATAACAAGAGTTTGAAGAATTAGAAATGAAGTGAGCAGGTTGTAAGTTATGCCTGGTATTTGAGAGGCTGGAGACAACCAATGCTGGAAATTGTAGTTCATTGCAAATCTAGAAGAAGATTTAGGATGGTTTGAATGAACTGTGTAATTAATTTTGAACCACGTTACCTTTAGACCTCTTTCAAAGATGATAATTTTCATTGAGCTGTGGCAGCACAGTCATTATTACTTTAAGAAGTCACCTTCTTTGTGGAAAGAATGACTTCCAAAAGAAATCCAAAGTGCATCATTTCATGGTACTGCAACTTAAAATGACTCAAAGATTTGTGTTATATAATAAGGAGCAAACTTTTTTTTTTTGGTCCACAAGATTGATTGCCTTTGAAAAATTAACACCTTTGTCTAATCCATTTAAAAAATATTTTATTAAGCTTCTCTGTGAAGGAACTTTTCAAATCTTAGTCTTATCAGTAGTAATTCAGATTCAAAAGGAGAGGTATCTGAACATCCCATCTGTTTATTTTGACAAGAACTAGGAACATTTATTTTATTTTATACAGGACAGACTTTTCCCAGTTTGGAGAGAAAAATTGTATTTGTGACTCTTAACTATTCTAACTCAAAAAATAAGTCATGAGAACTGAAAGAATCAAATATAATAAATGTAGGAACTGACATAGTCTATCTACTGACATAATCTATTAAGTGTCTCATTTCATTCAGTGAAAGGAACCCTGATAATTCAGTATGAAGAGAAAAAGCCCTACAGTTGTAAAGAATAAGTTTTTGTAACCGATTTAGGATAGTCACAAAAAAAATCAATGAAATGTTTATGCCATTAATCATAACAATGTTTCACTTATCTGAATAATTAAAACCAATAGTATTGATTTTGAAAACAAAAACAAAACCAACACTACATTGCATTAAATAAATCAAAGAGAATTCATGAGTATCATTTGGTCTCCCATAGTAACATAAATACCTGTTCTTTCAAGATATGTAGGTTTTAACTCTTATAAAATGGAGATAGATGTTTATGAAATATTATTGTCTGAATTGTACAATTAGAAACTACTGAGTTCTGTCTTTAGAAACTTCAATACTGTGAAAGAATGTTCAAAAACATTTTGCAGTGTGCTTAGAGAAACAGATATTTCAGAAGCCATGTCTGGGGTTAGCAAATTTTCCTAGGAAAATCTATTTTTTTACATAAAATAACAGTGAAAATAAAAATGAGATAAGATTAGATATTGTTTAAATGACCTTTTTAATGCCTTTTTTATTCAAATTACCCATAGACAGAATAACAAGGCAAATGAATCACTGAGACTATTGCATACATCTCCATTTTCTTTAACTCTTCAGTGAAGCATAGAGAAGTATTTTGAAAATGCATTATAAATTATTTAATATGCTGCATTTAAGTCTGATTGAAGGGTTTTTTAATAGCTACCAGGTGCCCTGAAAGACTACCACAGAAATTTCTCATAATGATTTCATGAACAAATATTGACATTTAATTTTCTTTCTCTTATTCCTCCAGTCTACAAGTCTTGGACACTCAATATTATTAAGTTTTCTCATTCTTACTTCAGAGATTAATCTGGTAGTCTCAGCATAATGCAAATGGAGCAAGGTGATAGCTCCCAAAAAGACATGTTTACAAGGAGTTGTCAGACCAATACTTAACCATTGAGGTTATAGATATTTTCCCCTAGAAAAAACATCTTGCATGTGATAAGGTAGATTTTTGCTGAACTTTAGTAACTAGGGAAATAAGTCCTTCTGCAAACAGGAAAATGGGAAACTGATTCTCTCTGGAAGATGTTTTTGCGGTGTATGTTTTTTTGGTTTTGTTTTGTTTCTTTCTGGTGCTATGAAAATATTCCCTCTCTATATAAATCTGCAGACACAAAAAAGAGAATATAAAACTCTCCAATCTCATATTCCATATCCTAACTGAATTTTGAAAATTAGCTTCTTTTTAAGTGAAGCAGTTTGCAAACCTTTGTTGAAACTAAGGTGCATCATTAATTTAGGAAGGAGATTATAGGTTTCAGCAGATGATTTATTTGACCAACACTGCTCTAAGGATGATCCTTTAAAGCTTCTCTGTGGGAGTGGGATTCTCATCTGACATTCCAATGACTTTCCCATTCCTTCTCAGGGAATCCTCTTTTTTAAACTTCCATCATTAAAATGGAGATAATTAAAGATGAAGAACATGGGAATAGACCCTAACATAGCCAATTGCTTGTCCTCTGAACTTTACATAAATTTCTTGAAAGATGATTGTTCAGACAACTTCTTCTATAACACAACTTATTCTATAACAGGTATTTTATGTATGGTAATACGATTTAATTCTATATCTTGATTCAATCTGAATTTGAGTGACTAATTTCAAATTCTGATCCTCTTTAAAAAAAAAAAAACAACTATCCATCTGCTTCACACCATTGTTAATTAATGAACATTATTTGTTCTTATCAACATATAGTTGCATCTTATTTCAAACAAATAGTGTTCCATTTTGATCCTTTTTTTAAAATTTAGGAATTTCTATTTGCAAATATAAGTATTTTCTGCTCCTTTCTCCTTTCCATTAGTACCTTGAATACCAGAGGTTACAAGACATATGCTGGCAAAGTGTTGCCTGATACAACCATACAAGTTAAGAAAGATTATTCATGAGAGTTTCGAGTGTTTCCATACCGAATTTTTTTCCCACAATACAAGTATTTTTATTTTAAATATACCACTCCATTATCCTTAAGAGATTCTCATAAGATAGGATAGAAATCTTTATTGTATTTGAAATACACTTCACCTATTTCTGCCCACCACGATTTATTCTATAGTAGTTTTCCAGTAATTACTTTTGTTGAGCTGCCTGGTTTATAGTGCCTTGTGTCCTTTTCTCCTTTTGCTGAAAATATTTGTCTTCTGGACTTACTCCTTGTTGGTTCTAAAGCTTAACTGATAACAGCTGCGAGAGAATCTCACAGGTTTAAAAAGTAATTTTTGGCAATTTTCATTTTTCCAGCTGATCAGAGAAAATTTACCTTTTATAAATAGTCTGTACACCATTCTTTTAATACTACCGTTTCAGTTATGTCAGTCATCTACTCTGAATATCTGTGATTTAGATTCAGGCACAGATAAGAGACTGATGTAGTAGAGGACACTTCTAAATATATTTCCTTTAACTGATGGATGAAGCTTATTTTTCCAGAGACAAGGTCTTCTTCACAGTTTCCCAAAATGGAATATTTGATTTTACAATATTTTTAAGTAAAAGCCATTCTTTGCAAGGCTTTTGATCATGCCCTTTTTTTCCAGCCTTTGCACAAGATCTTTCCAGTCTTGTACTGTCCCATTAGGAGCCATAGTGCAAATTGTCAAGAGTCTGCACCCTTTTTTTTATCTTTCTGAGATACTTGTTTATGACATACCATGAAATTATCTCTCCTGAAATTTACATATTTCTAAATTGGAGATAAACTAGAGTCCATAATTTCCTTTGGACTCTTGACTTCTCTTGTTGATTCTTTGCCATTAAGAAATTTGAAGGAATTTAGAGTAATCCTGGAGAACTAGTTTTTGAGCAGTACAAACACTAATTACCAGCTATCACTTCAGATGAACTCCTTTCAGCTGACTGTTCATCTCTGGTGTAAATCTATTTTGTGAATCTTTAGAATGTAGAGCCATGCTTCTAAGCTCTTTTGCTTCTGTTTGTTTATTTATTTTCTTCAAAGAAGTTTCCACATGGGAAAAAAAGAAAGGCTGGAATCAGGAATTCACTGAGAAGAAGCCATCCATCCTTTATCCAGGCAATGTAATACTTCATCTGGTCATCTGGTTCAGCTGTGCTGATAATGTTAATTTTTAGTCATGCAATTACTCCTTTTCAAAACTAAAAAAAAAGGAAAACCAAAAAGACATACTGAGTGCTTCACAGTTTACTTTCAGATAACCTATAATCAGATTTCTGTTACCATTGAATAATTTGCTCTTGTTTTCTTTGGATTTCCTCTGGCTGCTGAGGAGTTTTAAAATGTTTTGTCACGCCACGCATCTTTCAAGGAACATAAAAGGTTAATAATATAACTTTATCCTGTAGGGTTATGTGAAAGTAGATTTTTTGTAAATGAAGAATTCTCAAGGTATACTAATAATATTATGCAAATATTTAGAAGTTATGCTATTTGTGTTCAGTGAAATACTTCAAATAACAATTAAAGATGGGCAGTGAATGTGGAAGACAGAAAAAACTGAACAAGATGGAGCAAGACAGGAGCATTGAAAAAAAACCCAAACACAAACTGTCACATATCAGGTAATAAATGCTACAGGAAAATGTGCATGCAGTAGGAATAAATTA
>VXBB01002015.1:0-48073 GCA_013399915.1 Illadopsis cleaveri | reverse complement strand
ATGCTATTTGTGTTCAGTGAAATACTTCAAATAACAATTAAAGATGGGCAATGAATGTGGAAGACAGAAAAAACTGAACAAGATGGAGCAATACAGGAGCATTGAAAAAAACACACACAAACTGTCACATATCAGGTAATAAATGCTACAGGAAAATGTGCATGCAGTAGGAATAAATTAGCATTTCTGAACTTTTGAGTGCTTGACTTTGGAACTTTTCACACAATATGTTTTTTATATAATGTGCTTTAAAATGTACTTATACATTGTGGATTTTTCATTCATATTTGAGGTAATTTTGATTCTGTAAATGCCAGTCTGGCTTCTGATTCCAGCATATCTTTTTCCATTATTACAGTTTTGGATTTCAGTACAAATGAGTTACAAGCCATTTACCTTGAAAAAGAAGAAAACACAATAAAGATATCATATATAAATTTAAGAAGAAGATATTAGAAAAAAGTATTAATATTTTAAACCAGTAAAAGTAGATAAACTGGCCAGAACTGATTGATTTGTACACAGGAAAAATAGATAGAAGCTTCAATAACGAATACTGCTCTTTGACCAAATATGTAATCATATATTTGGGAAAAAGTCAGCAAACTGTGAATCCCAAAACAGCCATTGTCATTGGAACTCATTTAGGTACTGATAATATTATTTAAAAATAGAAATATAAATTTTTTGGGTAAATTTACTCAAGGAGCCTTACATGTGTCTCTTATGCTATCTCAATCTCTCTTACATAGGAGGGTATGTTTTTTCATGGATTTATTCCATAATGAATGACAGGTGAAAAAGGTGTTAAAAACACCTGGTCCCTTTTCACAGAAGATGTAGGGTAGCTGTGTGTAGTAAAGTGTATTGTGAAGTTGAGTATATTCACAAGTGATATGAAATTAAAAGCTGGAATAAAATCTTATAGAAAGGTATCATGATACCAGGTGCCTGGCTATACCAAATAATAGGTGGAACTCAGTTTTGCTGATTACACTTTAAAGTATGCAGATAAAAAAATTCCTAATGTTCAATATGTTGGTTGCTGCCATTACTTAGGAAAGAAATGTGGAAACTGCTGTGAAAACACTGTAGTCCAAACACTGTTTCCTGTTAGCAGTGATGAAAAACACAAGCTGTTTTATGAATAATAAAGAAAAAGTTGGGTAACAGACAAAAAGCATATTCTGCATTATGTCAAAAATGAAGTACTCGTTCCCCTCACATCCTATAAACAGACTGCCATTCTGAATAGAAGTTAGGTAAGTTTTGTGACTAAGCATCAGCAAAAAGGACAGTTGGGGAAAGAAAAGAATTTTAAGAAGGGCAGCTAAAAGAAGAGCTTGTGTGTGAGAATGCTTGCGTTTGGCTGCTGAAAATTTAGAGAATCTCTAAAGTTAGGAAGAAAAAGTAGCTAACAGCTAACTGGGAATCAGACTCCCAAGTATTTAATGTTCCAAATATGACGACAGTTTACAACTACAGCTGATGCTTCTACTATGAATGACAGCAACTGGTTTGCAAGGGAGGGAAAGAGGGAATATTTTATCAGACAGGAAGTAAATATGTCTTTGAAATGAATATGTGTCTTGCACAGAGGTTAAATACCTACAGAAACACACTGCTACATGTGCTGTACAGATTCCACTGTGTAGATATTGCTTCCAGTGCCATTTCAATACAGCTTCCATGCCAATAATAATTCTTACATAGCATTTCTCAGACACACATAATGCAGATACAAAAGCTTTCAGCCTGCCTACAGGTGCATTAGTATCAAAAAACAGTCAAATAACTGTTTCTTTATTTTGTATTTTCCCTATTTTATTGTCATGTCAAATCTTTCAGGGTTCACCTCAGAACTAAGAAAAAAAAATCAGGAATTTAGTTCAATTTCCAAGAATATAATATACGTCGTACAAGTAGGAACTATACCTAATGAAAACTGAAAATAATATTTCTAGCTTACACAAGTAAAAGTGAAGTAAATTTGCAGATACCTATGAGTGTACAATGCCAATTCTGAAAGCATAATTTAACTAAAATTAGAGGAAACCTTTTTAAAATTTGCTCTGGCCTTATTTTTAGTGATAAGACTATAGCAATTAAAATAAGCATATTCCTGTGGGTTCTAATTATATGCAGGATATTTTGTCCTAAAGGTTCATATCTTGAAGAATTAGATAGAATACATTGATGAGTAAATCTTATGACTCCCTCGGAACAGAGAAGGAAAAAAACCCATTTAATGACTACACAGTGAATTACCATTGAAATTTCTATATGACTGTTATTGGATGAGTACATTCTCAGGTTTTGATAATGGCCTGAGTTGTCTTTCTTTTAAGCACTTGCATATATTGGGATTACTCTTGTTACCTATCCTCATATCTTGAAGTAACAAGCCAGAGGCATTTCAGGGATATATGGAATGGCTTCATTATTGTTCCAGTGAAGGAATGTAATGATACTTAGAAATTACAGGGACAATTTGTACAGAATTAATTTCAATTAAAAAAAGGGCTAGTTTGGGACAATTGCTGTGGCAGAGGAAATTCATAGGCAGTTCTGGCTGAGGGGTGTTATCAGGCAGGAAAAGTGGGAAGAGGGTGCTCACAGTTGCCTCAGAACTCCTTGATATCTTCCTATGTACATGTGGGACCACCTGCCTTGGGTTTACAGTCACAATTCAAAGGAAGATATTTGAAGAAGCTTTGTTCTCTTTTCCATTTTTCTGATGACAAAGAAGGACTATTTGGTGATTTTTGAATAAAAAGCTGAAAATGGGATGAATCTGTGACTCAATTCTTACACGACAGCCCAGCACCACTTAATGTAAGCATATCCATGAATAACAGTGGCAATCTTTTCCTTATTGCTTTCCTACAATACGAAGCTTTGTTCCACATCTGCAGTATATATGGCCAATATTACATCTTTCAATATATTAACTATTCTATTTAAAAGGTCTAAAAATTTATTGTGAATAGAATCAGCATGAATCCCATCTGCTCAATGAGAAGGAAATGCATTTTACCTATCTTGAGGTCTTCATTCCATTTTCCATGATGCATTTAATGTGATTGTTATGACTTTGAACAAAATGTCTTTGTGGAAGGACAGGCTTTTTTTTTCATAAACTGCTATTGTCTTTTTTATTGACTCTTATTTGCTGTGATAGGGATGAGGAATATCACATTTGACCTAGGATACAGTATGGGGTATCATGTGATCTCTAGGTCTAAATCTGGTTTTGCACACAAAAAATGCATATTGGGACAGATGAAATAACTGAGACTCAGGTGCTTAAAATAATATTCAAGAATTAGGAGAAATAAAAATGTTAAAGTCAACAGATTGCACTAAAATGCATTTTATATTGATTAACTTTGTAGATATTTGAAAAAAAATCCAACTTTTGGCTGCTCTCCACAGGATATTTGATAGAGATATTTAACTCAGTGAGATAATTCAGATTACTCTGTATTAGTTAGCAATGATTTTAATTGAAGTCTGTATCCTTCTGTTAGACAGGATTTCCTTGCTGAATGTTGAGATTCTGAAATAAAGCTAATCATTCTGTCTAATGAGTGCTGCAAAGGCCTAGCACAAACCTGCATGAAAGTCTTGTAAGTCGACTGGGGTTGTATTTGTTTATTTAATTCTTTGGTCATTGTCTGATATATGTATATATTTAAAGGGGCACAACACCTGGACATAGGTAGCAGACAGACTGCCTGTTGCCCTGTCCCAACTGCTGTCTTCTGGCTCAGCCTGAAACCTCAGGAGAGGGCACAAGTTGGGATTAATGAGCTGTTTTCAGAGGAAGCAAATGCTCCAGGGAAGGTAAGTGACTTGGTAGGCAGCAACACCATACTCTAAGTAGAAACTGATGATGCCTGCCAATGGAAATAGAACACAAACATTCCAGACAATGTTAAAATGAAAATATAAAAGCAAACCTTTATTTGAGAGCCTTCAGGTACACCATATGGCAAAAAAACCACACCCCAAATCAGATTAGTACCATTTTGTAAGTTTGGGAAATTAGAATATCTAGCCAATATTGTCCCATAAGAGGAGCAGTTGGTTAATTAATTTCCCCCCTGGATTCTGGCCCTTTGGAGCTCCCTGCCCAATCTCCTACCTTAGCTCTGTTATGTCTATGATTACATGGTACAATATAAAAAGTCCTTGGTGAACTAACAGACAAGACTAAAATAAATTTTAGGAATGCATCAGTATGTGTCTGTTCACAGTAGGAAAGATAGATGGAAAAGAACTAGAAGTTATATGTAGGCACTTAACAGTGGTAAAAAGCTACAAATACATGAAGAATACATAAAAGCTAAAAACTTTAGGCACCACTGAGACACTTGCAAAAAAATATAGAGAGTGGAGCGACTTTATCATGGGTGGAACTAAAAAGGAAGACATCTTATCTGAGGGCACACTGAGATTAAATTTTAAATGCTGTTATTTTGCACTTCAATGAAGATATGTAATCATACTTACTTTGAGCGCCTTAGTTTGGAGGGATTTTTGTGTCAAAGTCTTTAATTAAACTTATTTCCTGAAGTCCCAAGAGCAGCTCAAAACCAAGAGTTCTTTAGGTTCATCATAAATAAAACCTTCTGAATAACCCTTCAAACAACTGAGAACAGATTCATTTGAAGCCGAAGTGTAATTCTAATCTCATGTTAATTCTGTAAATTTCTGATTTTTTAATATAAAAGAAAGGTTAAAGCAGACTTTTATTGTAAATTTGTGATTTTGTTTCAGATAAAAATTTTCTCCTCAGTGAATGATACTTGATTTGAGGTTTAGTTTCCATCTGTGCTAGTATAGTTGTAATAAATAAAATTTATTAAGGAGGAATGACTTACTGGTCTGTACTCACCTGTCTGAGGGGGAAGTAAAATTACATTTCAGGAAAATGTGTGCATAACCTTGAACAGAAAAAATACATTAGGATTTTTTGTTTGTGTATAAATAAATGGATTTAGATGGCCTGAAGTAGCTTATCTTAAATTAAATCTGATTTTTAGAAATGTAGTACAAAAATGGAACTGTGTAAATCAAGACTCTTTATGTGATAGATTTCAGTACGTTCACAAAAATTATGCAAGCAAGAAAATAAGGGTTATTTTTTTCATTTGCAACATAAAAAAGACCTAATATAAGTTTTGATGTGAAAGATGTCAGCAAGTTAACTCTTTCAAAATGCTTTGCTAACACCATAAATCTACAAAATAATTACTTTCAACTGTACCTTTTTTTCTCAGATTCTTGCATATATACCTTTCATGGGTCAGCATATCAATGTGACTTTTGACAGTGCTCCCAGCAATGTCATTTGATCAAACATTCATAATTCTTTTAGTGAGGTGTTATCTATTTTAAGAATCCATGTTAATACATTCTACTGATCCGTGGAGTCTGGTAAAAGATGACTTTCAGTATAGGCTCAGTTGGTTTTTTTTTTCCTTCTAGCATATGTTTACTTCATATAGTTAAGAAAAGTAGAGGTAAAGATTATAGACATAATTTTGTATGAGTGGATGAAAGAATACCTTTAACCTGAAGTCAGTCCGGGAAAATGAGCTGCTTGACATCTAGTTAGAAGGGCTGATCAAACAGTGCAGGAAAGGTAATATTTGTTCAAATGCAAATGACATTTGCTTCTCTAAATTTTGATTAATCAATGTGGTCATAAGGATCTATTCTTGATCTCCAAATTACTTGCTGAATAACTATTCATATATAATTGTGACAATATTCAATGACAGTTTAGAGTTATATGGAGCTTTTACAAGTGCCAAGGGCTTTCTGGGAGACAATAAATGTATGAAAAAAATGTAGCCTCCCTTTAGTGAAGAGAAAGTAATTGGAAAGCCAAGATTTTTAAAGAACCTTGCAAAGTGTAGAATAAATTAAGAAAATAGCAGAATATTCACAGATTGAAATTACAGAATTGAAAAGCATAATCCAAAGCAAAAATGGCCATATCTTGAGGTATTTTGTAGATCTCTGAATCTGTGTATATTCTGTGAAGATCTCTCTTCTTAGTGGATAACAAAACAGTAAATCATATTTGTGTGAAGTAAAGTATAACAATCTATTTTTATTTGTTGATGTATTTAATGGGAAATTATGTCCTTGTCTATCACTTCAGTACGAGTGATTTTCCTTTTTTACAGAGGAAAAAAGAAATTTTTTTACATCTTCCTAAATCTTCTAAACTGGGTAGTATATATATTTCACTAATAAATGTAATAATTTATTTATTTCTATCTCTATTATAAATCCTTAAGTATATCTCCTTTGGAAGGGTGCACACCTCACCCATAAAATCCAAATTGTTACTATATTTGAAATGCATATGCCCCTGCTGCTTTCACATGAGCATAAAACCAAGCCCATACCTGTTATAGCTGTAGCAACAAAAGGGAATAAGGGCAGTGGAAGTTTCAGTACACAGCCTATGTTTGGCTCTTTGTTCCTTGATGTTCCCTGATCTACTTTTTTCCCTTGCCTTCCTAATTTGACATTAAAGTGATAACTAACTCCAGAAATTCTTTTGCTTATTCTCATTCAACATACTATGCAAAACTCATTCTTTTGTTTGTTACTGACTCTGTAAGAAAAATGGGGGGTCTTTGGACAGTTGAAGTAGAACTGTCATATATGTTTCATTTAATAAGGATACTCCAATCCCCAAAAGTTGTGAAAAATCCATAAACTCACCTACACCAATACCTTAATTCTGCAGAGATCAACATATTATTAATGTTTGGGTTCCTCTTCAAATTATTTGTGTGACAGAAGGAAGCTGTGAACTGTGATCAAAGTGATCACTGCTTGGGCGTCTTTCATATTATCCCTGCCTTCAGAATTAACCATGTCTTTCAGTTCATGGCTAGGCTGGTGTGCACTCAGCTAGAAAGAAACATGACGGTTCAAAAGATACAGAAACAAACCTGAGACTGGAGAGTTCATGCATGTACAATGTCTGTAAATCTACAACAGTATCCACTATTGCTGCACCTGAAAGAACAAGAGTTACTTCAGTAAGACTAATTTTTTTTTTTAAATTCTATCATTAGCAACAATTCCTTCTAATCATAGCAGTCTGCAGGCTATTTTATTTTTTGAGATTGTTATGCATTTCTGTGGAGACTGTTATGCATTTCTGTGCTTTTAAGATATTCCACAAAAAGTAGATTTGGCAAAGTTCTCAGTATTTCTTTCCCAAAGCCCAATTTGTTATTGCAAACTTACCTCAGTTTGATTTACTAGTGTGATTTATTTATTGGTTTTGTGTCCATGGCATGTATAATTTACAGTCATTCTGCAGGCTGGCAGATCTCATGGCAATATTACATCGAAGTCAGTTTGAATTAATTCATTAGTTAAAGAATCTATCGTAATTTGATTTCTTTTCAACAATTGTCAGTGACAGTGTCTGCTGCCAGCTAATCTTGATTATTTAAAACAACAGTAAAAACAAAAGCTAATGGCTAGCTGAGTAGAATTGCATTGCTTAAGGCTTGCAACTGATCTTACAGCTAATAATATGAGTGTGTTGCAATTAGTTCTGATAGATGTTCAGATTTCATTTCTCTGATAAGGGGGGCAAAAGAGAAACAGAAATTTGACTTTATAGGCTATTATTCATTATTCAGGCAATGACAATTGTTCCTTTAAATTAAGTAGTCATGTTCTGCATTGGGATTTATATAACATGATCTTTGATTATATATGGACAAACCAAACATCCTGAAACCTCAAGACTGTAATGTGAGGAGCAAATCCCAAGACATCTAGAAAAAAGTATGGTTTTGATTTAGCAAAATAAACTATTCAAATCCAAAAGCCTATATATTTGAATATTTTTGGTGTTTAAGATTGTGATTAGCCTTATATTTTTCCTTGCCAATTAGTATTTTTCGGTGTTCAGAAAAGCCTGTTCTTCTCCTCTTCCCTTTGTGACATTGTTTTCTCCAGTCAAAGAGTTCAGATGTTTAATTATTCAAGGACATTTTCTCCAGACAGATATGGAATTGCAAGTTTTCTGCAATAAAATACATGCAGGGCTGACTTCTGCTCATGATAAATTAGTCTAATTTTGAAATGGCTTAATAAGAATAAATTATAGTCAAATAGGAAGCAGTAGAATTTTTAGAGTATTACTCCCTTTCCCAGTACCTATCAAGATTAAAACAAAGCAAAAAGGATGAATAACTTTACTGGGAGAGATTTCTGTTTATCCAACACCAGTTTTCATGTGGCACAAATATTGTGTTTTAGTTGTTTGTACGATTACACAATGTCTGCTAGCATTATCTTGGATGCAGACATCATTATCCACAGCTTACTTTTTCTAATGAAAAGTCCTGGCAACTGAACTGTCTCATCTGCATTTTCTATTATGATACAAACTGTCTTAACTTAAAATCAAACCAAAATAGTGCCAGTTAACCAAAAGATTTTATATGAAAAAATACATAACTCTAGCTCTAAGCTGAAGAAAATTCAATTCAAATTTTATCACCATTTATATAACAAATAGTTTTTTGCTTTTAAGACATTCATGCTGTACCATCTATTTTTTTATGCATGATATGCACGTGGCACAGAGGTTTCAGATATTCAACAGACCAGTGCCTGCACACTCTCTGTTGAAATCTTCCCAAATTTAACAACAACTGAGGATCCTTTTTGCTTATTCAAACTCTCAAACTAAATGGTAGGATTTATTTTTCTACTAATCTACATTTTATGCTTTTCTTATCTCTATTTGTCCATGCTGAATTTGGAGATTATTCTGAAGTTAATTCTAAAATTCACTTCGTCTTTGGGAATAAATTCATAATCACATAGTTTAGCTTATATGAAAATTACAAGTTGAATGAAGTGCTTTGGCTAATATTTCCAGATTTTGCTGCCTAAGTTATTTCACCTGCATTTATGGACTCCACGTTTTCCCACAAGTGGGAAGGACCACCTGATTTTATGTTTAGATTCAAACTCTTTCTCTTGAAATCATAACCTGAGAATAATTTTTCAAAATATTGCAAATCTGGATCCTATGACAATTTTTTACAATCTTTTCTTTAGATTGCTACTTAAGTTATAAACATATATGTTTCTATATGTATACATGTGCATGGGCACATACATACAGGGCACTCTGTGCCCTCAAATTACCCATATATTTAATTTTAATGACATTATTTGCTTTGTATAGTATCTACTGGGATAGTGTGAGAATGGCATGGTTTAGGTCTAGGAAATACGTCTATTTGCCACAAGGAAAAAAAAAAAGTGAAACAGTAGTAACAAATCTAAAGTTTCCATTCCCAATTTCCAGTAAATGATTACTTTAAAATATTGTTTACCCATGGTGCTTCCAACAGGTGACCAAGTTACTTCCAACAGCCTGAGCAGGTGCGGGTATATAAAGGTAGAAATACTACACCTGAAAAGACATTCCTTTTCCTTTTGGAATTACAGACCACGTGGCTTGGCTTACAAGACTGACCTGGACAGCAATAGCTGCAGTAGATCTTCATGTATTAGATACACATTTTAACACTGTGCTAACTTGGTATTTGAAATCTTGCTATGATATTCAGAAATGTTTCATAAAGTAATTCAAGTGTATCATTGGACAGGTCTCTTTTGGCCTTATTTTTCTTCTTTTCATTCAGGCTAATTTTATCCCATTTGTCCTCCACCACCATGTTTTTGATGTCTTTGTGTATCCCAGGACTGAAAAATCAGATGTCAAACTTGTCATAGGAAAGATACTAATGAAACACATTATTACACTGGATTTCAAAAATGAAGTGAAAATGTAAAGAATGATTCCATAAAATTTACTTTTCTTGCACTAATAATGTCAAGTGTGCAGGATAAACACAGTTTCTAAACTTCATTGGAAAGAAGAAAATTAATGATTTTAGTATGACAAGAGAATGCATGCTGTTACTGGTCTAGTGTTTTTTTCCAATTACAGAATGCTTAGGTTTTGCAAGAATAAAAAATTAAGTGTGCTTGTCTTGGCACAGAGGGAACATAAGGTAAATAATGTGGCAAATACTAATAGAAGAACTGTGAAGACTACATTTTTTCACTGTGTGCACCATCACCAATGATTATTTCTCTGGAGGACAGTTTGACCAAAGGCAGGAGGACAACTTGTGATTATTTTCCTTTCCCTCCTCCTTTGAAAACAAGGGCTTCATTCTGTAATTTCAAATTTGGGTTTACTACAATTGATACATTTTAGAATGCTGATGTTTAGAGAGCTCAGTGTCTATCTTGATCACTACAGATATATCTGCATTTCAGGTCCTTGGAAACTTCTAACTAAGCACCTCTTTTAGTAGTATCAGTCGTTGCCTTTTTCCCAATCTGGAAAGGAAACTCGAGATAAATGAAACTCTTAATTTTAGCAAGGAGGNAACAAATCTAAAGTTTCCATTCCCGATTTCCAGTAAATGATTACTTAAAAATATAGTTTACCCATGGTGTTTCCAGCAGGTGACCAAGTTACTTCCAATAGCCTGAGCAGGTGCGGGTGTGTAAAGGTAGAAATACTACACCTGAAAAGACATTCCTTTTCCTTTTGGAATTACAGACCACGTGNAGCCCACCCCTACAGGAATGAGTACACATTTATAGGTTTTAGGAAATCAACATAATTGATAGAACCCACTGATTAGGAGCACAAGTGGTGATGCAATTCCCCCCCTGGTCAGACCCCTTCTCTGGAGCCCCCTGCCAGCAGTAGCTGTACTTTGTCCATGAGAATGTATCTCAAAGAGTTGTTGTCAGCCTTGGTTCCCAGGAAGAGCCAATACAGCACAGGGGCCTTGTACTCCCCAAGGCTTGCAGCTCTAGAATTTGCTTTCTCTTTCTCCTTAAGGAAAGGCCATGGAAAAATATTGGGAAAATCAGATGCTAACACAATAGGCTACACAGCTACAAATATATGTTTGAAGAATGTAGAAAATATATAAAAGGAAACAAAAGGCAAAATGCAAACTGGCATCACAGTCATTGCCTATCTGTAAAGACTGGTGACAAAATCTTGCACATGGCCAGAATGGAACAAGCTACATGAAGATTTATCAAGTCTCTGAGGGTGTCCTGCACTTGTCAGAATGGCTTAAAATAATTGTTAGATGGCTCCTCAGGGGTGTTTTGTAAAGCAACAAGTTTTAATAAACGCAAAATAACGAACAATGCAGAAATAAAAGGAAAAGCCAAGCACAGGTGTCAGAGAAGTCCTGACACCTTGCTACAACACCCCAAAAATCCCAGAGCACCTCTGTGCTCGTCATCAAGTACTGAATGACCCAGAAAGTACTGAATGACACAATGTTTTGAGAAACATTAATAAAGCCCAACCAGTGCCCCTGTGCTGGCACTGTGCCAATTACAATGAAAAGGCTATGGAAATTTCTAGTTTAACTTCCTTACATGTTCCAAGGTAAGCTGAAACTCCCTCATATGGAAACACCTGCTTAGGTGTGAGAGTGCAGTACTACAGACTGGTAATGCTCCTTAGTTTGGGCTGGTAAAAAACGGTTAGAGCCATCTTTATTACTTAATTCTATTTTTTCTGCTAAAATAACTTTTCCATAACCAAGGCGACTGTATATTACACACTTGAAGCTGTAGTAGTTCCAGTGTATGATTACATCCTTCGGAATAATCCTGATAATGTCAGTGTTTATTGTTTTAAGTTGCTTTTGTATGTTTCTTTGTTTTTATTTCTTGCATGTAATCTTGTAAAACTGTAGCTTGAAGTTCTGTGTATGACAGAAAGAAAACTTCTACTCTAATGTTCTCTCTAGTGTGTGTTTTCCAATCTTCCATAACTAATCAATAGTTTTATCACAACACATTTCCTTAAGTCTCTCAAAGATAGGAACAAAGTAAAGTTTTGGGAAGTTTTGCTTTGGTTATCTGAGAGGAGAAGATCTTGAGGTATATAAAATACTAAATAAACTGTTCAATTTTGGTCCATTGTTCGCAATGTTCAATTTTGGTCCATTGCTTCCAAGAAGTCTTTTTGTGTAGCACTTTATGTATTCCTTCATGTACTCATGGTTCTGTAAAGACACTAATTAGTTGAAATATATGTCTAGCTGTAAATCTCTTGCCATGTTTGGGGTGGGGAGGAAAGCTAATGAAAAGCATACTGTCTCAATGGACTAGCAGTTTGACTATTAAATCTATTGACTCACATAATTGTACTGCTATGAAGAGACTCCATTATCTCAAATTTCCATGGAGATATTGACCTGATTGTCATCTTGAACAGCAATTGCAACTCCTACATCACGGTAACAAAAGTTTAGTAGTACGCTGTTTAAATGAGGAAAGGGGAAATAAAGCTTTCATGACAGAGAAGATTAAAACATCCTAGTATGCAGCTAGAATTGTATATGTGCAACCTGATATAAATGCATAATATGGAACAGAAATTAGTACTAGTATAATTGTTTGAAGTTTTGAGATCTCCTCTGACCTACATGTAGCTCAATCAAGTATTGTGTGTAGAGCAATTATCATGTCAGAGTCATTAAATCTTCAAATTAAGGCTTTAGCTTCTTTGAACAGAAGAATGACATCTTTCAACTGGTGAATTCATAAAGTGACAGTTACCTCCACACATCTTTCTTTAGAAGGTATCTTTTACTTGAGGAAAGCAAAGCTTGCAAATTAGATGGATGTCCTGGGATGACTTTAGGATGCTGGTATCCCTCCAAAATCTGTCCCAAACCAGGACAATGGATTTAAAGGAAGACCAGGCCTTGGGGTGATCTTACTGTGGTCTTCCAGTACCTGAAGAAAGCCTGAAAGAAAGATGAAGAAAGATGTAGCAGTGTGTATTTAGGGTTTTTTAAGGCTCTATGTGTTTTTGTTATTTGTTCATAATGGTTCATTCTGATACCCCTACCCCAAAACCCCTCGGTATCTCCCTGGGGGAAGACATTGTCAATCATCCTGAAAGACCTGGAGAAGATGTCGTTCTATTTGGCCAGGTACTCAAGTACCCATCTTTTTCATTGTTGTGTTAAGTACCCCTGTCCTGAGTCCCACCCTTCCATCTCCTTCATTGGTTCTAAGCTCTCCCCTGCTAGAGGTGTGCCCTGAGTATTTAACAGGAGAACAGAGGGACAGAAGGCACTTCTGCATGTGGAGTTCCCTGGAATAAAACCTATTGAAAACCATGTAAGGAGTCTCCTCTTTCTTCCACGCCTCAGACCATGCTCCAGCCTGAGGTTCAAATCCACCAAGCCTTCCTTTTATGCTGGTCAGAGCTACAGCTAGCTGGTGAAGCAGCTCGAGACATCAACATAACTGATATAGAGAGACTATTTATAAGGGCATGTAGTGACAGGACAGTAACAAAGGGGAATGGCTTCACACTGAAAGAGAGTAGGATTAGATTAGGTATAGGGATAAAATTCTTTACTGTGAGGGTGGTGAGGCACTGGAATACTTTGTCCAGAGAAGCTGTGGATGCCCCATGCCTGGGAGTGTTTAAGGATAGGTTGGATGGGGTTTTGACCAACCTTGTCTAATGGAACATCCCTGCTCATGGCAGGGAGGGTGGAACTAGATGAACTTTAAGGTCCCTTCCAATCCCAGCCATTCTATGATTTGATGATTCTATGAAAAGAAATTAAGACATACCAAAACAAGTATTGAATCATAAAAAAATGTGAGGAACAGTTGAAGATAGGTAGTACTGAATGTAGAACACTAAAAAAAGCTGATTAAGGATGTTCTAAATGAATGATTGGTGAACTGAGGTCCCGGAAGTAGAGCGTGGACAACATCATGATAAGATTTTTTAAGAGTGTGTGACAAGACTGTCACACTGATTTAAAAAGTATGTGAATTTATTCTCTGCATTTCATCCTCTGAGACTTCATCTATTGTGGAAGACTAACACCTTCCCACCAGTAAGAACAGCTATTTTCTTACATTCTGCATTGTGATTTTCTGCAGTTTTCCCCCACCTCTTTCTTTTTCTTCAAGTTTCATAGACTTTGGAGTGCCAATGTTGCTGAATAAGAAAAAAATAATTGCTTTAATATCTGACAGTTTCACTTTAGGCAAATGAAGCAGAATTTGAATAGGAGAAAACCAATGGTGTTATCTCTAACAAAAAGCTTTTCTAAAATCTCTAATCCCCTTATGAAAGTTACTATATTCTCGAATCTTCAGTTTTGGTATGCTTGTTAAGTCTATGATTATGGGAATATATCCATGAAAAATTCACTTAAGAATTGTCTAGGGATGAAATATATCTACTGCATTAAATAGTCTGCATTATATTGAAATAATTTCAGGACTACCTAATGCCCTCATTTTTAGCTGAATTTTTTTTCCAATCTGATTATAACTTACACAGAAATTTGACCAGTTTGCAGAGACTATGTACTATACTACATGAAATGAAGTTATGTAATTTATCTTAAATTTTACATGGCTTATCCCTACTGTCAGCTTTCCTTGTATCTCCATTCTTTACAGTGTTCTGATCACCAGTCAGCAAATTTGATCAAGAAGTTTAAATGGAATTCAGAACCACAATGCTTAAGAAAGCCAGAAACAGTATGTCTATCCAGAGGAAAAACCTACTTGTATCGTGTGTCTGTGGAATCCTGTCATTGATTTAGGCATGCAGCTTTCCCCGGAGAAGTCGCTTTGTGCACTTGACTGCTTTATACATCAAATACTGCATTTTTGAAGTGTTCCACAGAAAACATTTTATTGAATTTTTGGGCTTGCAAAATGCATTGTTTCCAGTATTCTTATTATTATTACGAGAGTAGCCCAGATTTCATAATTGTCTGGCTCTCCTTCAAAAAAAGGCAAAACCAACCAAACAAAAATCCCCACACAAAGAAAAAAACCCAAAAACTCCAACAAAACCTTGTTACTTACAAAAAAACATTTCTAAACTAGCAAGAAGACACTGAACACGGTACACAGTGATAATGAAAGTGTAAAGATGAGGTATTGCATCAGAATTGAAAGATGCAGGCTTCACATTTTGTTTTGAAGATAGACTAGGTTAGGACTGCTCTTTGTGCTGGGTCCTGAATTTTTAGCCTAATTCTCATGAAAACTCTACTTTCCTCTGATGACAGAAAATGTTTGCCCTTACATTCTGGTTTTCAATGGAGCAAAGAAATTGCAGGAGAGGGAGCGAGGATCTTTCAAACAGTCAAGATTCAAAGCATGTAGTGCTTTGAAAATCAATACAGCAACCTTGACTATGGGATCTTTGTATGAAGAGCTAGTGCAAACAGTTCAGCAGGGAACAGAAAATGCTAGATAATGATTTCTAACCAGACATACCCTACATTCCTTTATATAACATGATATTTGGATAACCTGCACAAAAAAATGCTCTCAAACAAATAGGAAGCATGAGAAAAATAAGAAGCATGAGACAAGCACAGAAACAGGAGAGTTGTCATAAGGGAAAGGAGCAAATTGACTAGTGAACAAGATGAAAAGTTGGGATGAGGCTCCTTTGCCTACGCATGTGTAATACTGCTACACGATCAGAGCTAAAATAGTAAAAGGTAAGATAAGCCCACATTAAAAATAGCATATTGAAACTAGAAGAAAACAGCCCTTCCTTCACCTTGTCATTCTCGCTTCCTGTGCAAAAGGAACGCTAACATTTTGATCATTGTTGCACTATGCAATAAGACAGGGAGTTACCATGCAAACCACATATCAACTCAGAGTTCTTTTCCACTGTGTTATTTGAATTGTTTTATATAGAAATGTGATCATTTACTTGAGCAGCTGCTGCATGCTTACATGGGATAAAATTCTTGGCTTTATGCATAGCAACCAAATACAAAAACCATACCATGTTGCATCTGGCTCTATGTTGCAACCTTGCTTCCCCAAAATTGAGTCTGTAAGGAATGTATGTGTTTCCTATTACTAATTCATATTCTTCCCACTGATTAAATAAGAACAACTCAATAGAACAGTAGGAGGAAGAAGTTTTAATTTCTTCTGTACATTACAGCGCTGATTGCTCACCTGCACCGCTATTCTTTTTCTTCTTGAAAGCATCAATTTTTTTACTAAAAAAATTGAAGCTATTTAGCATATCAGTGTTTTCCCTTTTCCCATGATTCTCAAAGATCAAACGTGTTAATCTCTGAAAGCAGATTCTTACGTACTTTTTTAGCTGGACTTCAACAGAATTCATTAGAGATGAATTTTCATTTTCATCATTGGTAGTGTATCTATGGCAAACGCGACAGAGAAGAATAATTTAAAATTAACCTCTGTAACTGACAGAAAAAATGCCATTAGAAACCATAAATTTTCTAGTGTTTTCAAAATGCAGGAATTTTACACATACTGTTAATTCTTTACAGTCTTTCTTATAACTCATTTTCTAGAACATGAGTTTGGTATTTGATCACAAATGGAACAGAAGGCCATAATATAGCACATCATGTACATTTTAAAACTACTCAACGATGCAGTAGTAGATGAGTTGTACATTAATATTCACAAGGATGTATCTCCTTATGAAAATTAAATTTTCATTAGGAAAAGCTGATGTTTTTCAAATGCTTAATTAATTTAATTAATATAAATGCAATATTTTTGTTATTTTTTCACAAAATTTTCATTTCTTAATATTTATTAAAGCAGGATGATATTTTGATTTAAGTATTTTATGTTAGAACATTTTGAAGAGGTGTAAATTGATGTTATATATGAAAATTTAAAATTTGGACAAGGTTTTTTAAAAGTTTGGAATATTTGTTTATCCAGCTGAATAATGAAAGAAAAAATAAATTGGTGTCAACAGTGTAAGTACAATTTAGCAACATTATTCTCCTTCTAATCTAAAACACAACACCATGCCAGCTGCTAGGAAAAAAATAACTCTGTCCCAGTTGAAATCAGAACAGTATCCATCCCTTATTGTATATCATTTAGATCATGCTCACATCCCATTTTTCTCTACATCCCAGTAAAGGATCATCACCTTTCCAGTCTTTTACCATATACACACAATATTGTTCCTTAATCTATGTGTTATCCTGCTAAAGTCTGTTGAGTTCATTTAGTCCACAGCTTTGGGCTTCATCAGTCATAAAACTTCAGGGCAGGACAGATGGTCTGTGATGCTGGATTTTTGCAAGCTGAAGTCAGTTCTGATTCCATCACTGTTGCACTTTTCCAGCTCCATCAAAATTTATTCTTCATTAATACAGGTTATTTTTAGTGTAATATTCTTAATATGGCAGGTGGAAATAATGGAAGTAATGATATACAATTCTATATAGCAATTAACAATGTACAACTTAATTCTTTTGTCTCTTCTTACCCAGAATCAAATTCCCTAAAGGTACACACCAGACTCCTGCACTATTCACCAAGTGCACCCAAGTCCTTGAGCAAAAGCAATCCTACAGATGGATTTGCCTTTGCCTGAGGCAAACCCAAATGCCTGAGGAATAACCCAGACTGTTTTCCCCAGCCTATATTTTAGTATGTATTAGAGGAACTCTGTCCCTCTCAGTTTTGATTGGGCAGGGCCAACCCAATTGGCAGATTCTCTAATGCTGACTAACCAAGTGGCCTTTGCTAAATGTGTATCCCAGTGTTTGAAGGCCCTACCACCCATTGCTCCCAGTGGAGTTTTAACAGTCCACTTAATTGTTGGATTTTTCCAGAGGATGTGATATATTTAGATTATTCTTCCAGCATCTGTCAAAACTTACACATTTGAAAGCATTCATCAAGAGACAATTATGTATCTATATAGTTGCCTGTCTGTCAGACTGACAAGTATGTTTAATGGCTAGGGCTAAAAGAGTCTCAATTAATTGCTTTGAAGATTAGCAGATCCTGTTACACGTAACAAAATGCATGTTTGAGGCCAGACACCATCTCAAAACTAATTTGAATTTGCAACGTCTATAAAAATTAGCACCAATCATCCACACCTAAAATTCAAGTTCTGAATTGCATCTGCATTGATCAAATATTTTCAGTTAAAGAAAATAAAACATTTTCCGTCAGATAAATGAAAAAGAAAATAAGGCTGCGTTCTTTTAATGTCTGTCATTATCCACACCACCAATTCTTTTGACTCTTGTAGCAGAATCACATAATCACAGAGTATGCTGAGTTGGATGGGACACACAACGATCACTGAGTCCAACTCCTGACCCTGCAGAGCACCATCCCCAGGAGTCACACAATGTGCCTGAGATCATTGTCCAAATGTTTCTTGAACTCTGTCAGGGTTGAAACTGATCATCTCCCCTGGTGAGCCTGTTCCAGTGCCCAACCCCCCTCTGTGTGAAGAAACCCTCTAATATCCAACCTAAACCTCTCCTGACACAACCTCAGGTCATTCCCTTGGGTTCTGTCACTGGTCACCAAGTGAAAAGATCAGTCTTCCCTCTTCTTCCCCTCACAAGGAAGTTGTAGACTGCAATGGAATCTTCCCTCTGTCATCTCTTGTCCAGGCTGAACAGACCGAATGACCTCAGTTGCATGTCATCAGGCTTCCCCTCAAGGCCCTTCACCATATTCATTGCCTTCCTTTGGACACTCTCTAAGAGCTTAATGTCTTTCTTATACTGTGGCACCCAAACCTGCCCCCAGCACTTGAGGTCAGGCCGCCCCAGCTCCGAGCAGAGCAGGACAATCCCCTCTCTTGCCCTGCTGGCCATGCTTTGCCTGATGCCCCCCGGGACAGGGTTGGCCCTCCTGTCTGCCAGGGCACTGCTGGCTCAGATTCAATTGGTTGTTGACCAAGACCCGCAGATCCCTTTATGCAGCATTGCTTTCTAGCCTCTTGTTCTTGTTCCCCAGTGCCCAGGGTTTCCCCATCCCAGGTGCAGAATCCAGCATCTTCCCTTGTTGAACTTTATACAGTTGGTGATTGTCCAGCCCTCTGATTTGTCAAGGTCTCTCTGCAGGGCCTCACTGCTATCAAGGGAGTCAACATTTCCTCCCCGTTTTATATTGTCTGACAAGTCTATTAGTATCCCTTTGCATCCTGTGTCCAAGACACTTTTGAAGATGTTGAAGAGCACAGGATTGAGAATGGACACCTGCAGAATCCCACTAGTGACAAGTCACCAGTCTGAATGTCACCCCTTCACTACAACCCTTTGTGCCAATCCATGAACCAGTTGCCCACCCATCACACAATGTGTTTATTCAGCTGTGTGCTGGGCACTGTGTCTGCAAGGATGCTGTGAGAGATGGCACTGAAAGCTTTACTGAAATCCAAGAGGATTACTTCAGATAGCTTCCCTTGGTCAGCTAGGTCGGTTACCTTGTCATAAAAAGAAATAAGGCTTGATAAGTAGGACTTTCCTCTCATGAAGCCATGCTGGCTGTGACCAACGACTACGTTATCTTTTGAGTGTTTTCAATATCTCACACAATAACTTCCTTCATAACTTTACCAGGCACTGAAGTGAGACCAACAGGCCTGTAGTTTCCAGGCTCCTCCTTCTTGCCCTTCTTGAAAATGGAGACAATATTTGCCAGCTTCCTGTTAGCTGAGGCCTCTCTGAAGAAGTGTGCAAGTTCAAACCTGGCTTCAGATGAGGTGTACAGCCAATTGCTCAGCCCTTTTCTAGCTTGGTTGCAGATATGTCAGAAAAAGCTGAATGGTTCCAGAAGATCCCTTCTTGGATGTTCAGGATTCGTAGGATAGACCGTTTTTCTGGCATATAGTTTCTGCAAAAACTTGCATTTATTATCAAGAAGGAGCAAAAAAATCATGTAAGACAGATTGCTTTCATGTCTGATCCTCTGATAAAATGAAGAAGCAGTGATGCAATTTCTTTTTGCTGCTAGTAAGTAATTTGTGATGTATAATACTGAAAACTTGACTTGCCACCAAAGCAAGTACTATCAACAAGCAGTTTCAAACTAATATATTTGGATAAGAATGTGCTGTTAATTTCAAAAGATAGATTTTATTATTACTCAGATATATTCTGGGAGAAAGAGAGTATTATATTTCTTTGTGTCCATAAGCTAAGTCTGCCACGTAGAAGGCTGTTGTCTCAGGAGTAGGGTGATGTAATTACCAATGTGAGGCAAGCTGACAACACTCAGACATTTTACACTGGCATGTGATTCTTGACTATGTGAATTTCCTTTCATAGTCTGCATCAAAGGGTCTCTATTTGTTTGACTGTGGATTGAAGAGTGAACATTCTGAGCAGGAACTTCAGAGAAAACATTAAATAATTTTTTAAAACATTTTACATGAAAGTCTCTATGGAGAAAAGAGAATTAGATGAAAGAGGGGACTAGAATGGTTGAGAGGTGTTGAAGACAGTTGTAAGATGACAGGTGGCTGAAAAAAAAAGAAAAGAGGTTTGGGGACACCCATCTGATCAGCTGGAGAAGAGGAAGATTTGAGAACATGAGTGCAACGATGAAAACACACCAGAGACAGAGAGAAGAAGGACCAGAAACTAGGATCTGTCAGACAAATTCTGCTAAATATGTTCCTTCCTCATGGAAATGGAGTAACAAGGGATTTTGTAGTGCTGCAGGAAGGGGAAGATTCATGTTCATGCTTTGCCAGTACTAGGAATTGTAGATGTTCAGGCAGTATTCCATAATTATGTGGTGCAAAGATCTGAGCTCATTGTCTCTCTAATGATGGATGTTTTGGCTGTATGAGATGTTTTTTCTGGCCCCCATGTGAGCCACCATATAGGAAAACTTTTCTGTTTTAAGTTAACAATAACCACTCTAGAGATGCATACCTGGATGTTGACAAAATGTTAGCCTTGCATGAAATAGATTAAGTAGGCAAATGCAAGTCCTTCACCCTTGCAACAAATATTGCATAACTAGGACACAGAAAAGCTGAAAAGACAAAATATATTGATTGTGTAATCCTTAATGGCCATAGTAAATTTCTCATGTAAGGCAGTTAATATGTCAAATGATGACATGAGACAATTTTACTAACAGTAAGATCTAGAGATATTCTAAGTTCTGGGGTTTGGTTTTTGTTCTTTTTTTTTCTGAGTAAAGTAAATGAGGATCATATACAGAGAAAAACAACAGTGTTTATACGATGAAAGAAAGGTAATACAGGACAGGAAAATTCAGATGGCAAATAGAAGTTAAAAGGTCAGGTTGGAGGCAAATGAAACAACAGAGGGTCACATTGCAAGAGAACATGTGAGAGGACAGACAGGAGGAAGCTGAAATCTTGAAACAGGAAAGTAATAAGGAACAAAAAAATATTTAATGGAAAACAAAGGGAACAGCCAAGAAGATTTGTAGTGTAAAGAATGAAGAATGAAAATGCATTGTTATTGGAAAATTAATTGGAGTAATGAAAAAACAGAGAAGCAAAATTGATAAGCAGTACAGCACTATTGCTGTGGCTCATAACTGAAAGGAATACAGAGCAGCTGTTAATTGTTATTGAATTTGCCTTAACATTTTCTTAGAGGACAAGTGGAGAAGCTAATTACTCACATGCAGAAGGGAGTCATCTGAGGTGTGATTGTGTAGCACCTGCCTCGTTAATACGTGGAAACCCAAGATAAATGGTGCACATTGCATTAAGAACACTGTATTGAGTTAGATCATGGGAGCAAGCAGAACATGTTAGCAGAAGGCCAGAGCCTGTGAAGGAAAAGGTGGAACTGATACCCATTGTTGCAACATTAAATTTAGTACACTTTGAACTGAAACACACCAAAACTAAATGTCTCAGCTTAGTCTTATTATTTGCAGTTGATATGTACTCTCACAATATTTGAAATTATTGTCTGTCTGATATCCATACTTTGAGTTTTGGTCCACAGCTACCTCACAGATACAGAAAATAACATTAATAAATGAAAAAAAAAAAGGAAAAAAATGGCATGTTATTTAAAAACAGTCTATATTTTCTGTGAACTATGTATCTGTAAACAACGCCAACACTATCAGTTGTGTCCTTAGTTCAAATAAAGACTTTAATGTAAAGGGTTTTTTGAGTTATTCTGAGAATAATTCTGAAACAAAGTTCCAGGTCTCTTTAGTTTCCCACTGTTTTGTAGTGTAGTATTTTATCTTATGGCTAATTAATAGTAAATGCATTTTAGGTTAAGCAATAGGAAATTTCTTTGAGAGCATTCTGAGCTTAAAAGCACTGAAATAAGAAATATCTTGCCATTTCTGTATTTTGCAGTGATTTATTCCTGTATCCAGAAGACTTTCATTTTTCATAGCTATTGAAAGGTGATATATATGCCAAACACATTGTATTCATATTCTTGGGAGCTAATGAGAGGCATTATGTAACAATGTGTCATACTGCCATAATTTAAATTTTTTGCATATTTTTTCAGTGCATAAACTGCTAATTTCTAGGCAAACAGCTGCATTCTGAATTATTTAGAACACTTGTTCTTTAGCTAATTGACAGTTAATTGATGCTTTGAGAGACCATCAGCTAAACAGTATGTAAATGGATTCATGCCTTGCTTCTCATGGAGACAAGAGACAGCTTATGACCTACTTCCACCAGAGTAGCTACTCTCTTCTCTTGCCAGAGACAGGCTAGAGGTCGAGCCACGTCCCTAAAATATTCTCCCTTGTACTAGGAGCTTACAGTTCTTCTTCCAGAGATAGTGTCTTTCTTTAAAGGAATTACTGAAGTACTCGGAGAGCAGCACATCCATTTATGAAATGCCCTGTTTTACCTAGTATTTTTTTATCTCCCCTCAAATCTCAGAGATATAGATATAGATATATATATATAGATAGATATATATATATAGTTATGTCTTTGGACCAAAAGATACAGCATTTTAGAACAGCAACTCGCAGATTTCTATCTTGGACTTGTGAAAAAAGTAACTATTTTGTACTTCTAAAGCACTACATTTTCTTCTCTATTTACTTCTGAATATGCCTTGTTAGTTGGAAATACCTCACTCAGCTTGAAACACTGCCCTCCTTCTCATAGAAGGAATATATATATTCGTTGTATATAATTGTTATTTTCTGTATTTCTGTACTGACTTTAACTAGAGTGCCCATCTGACTGCCAGGCTTTATTCCCTGGAGGTGTTACACTGCCAGTTTCCTTGGTCACTCACTGCTAAGGTGCTGCACAAGACAGCAAGGTTTATTGAATTGAAACAGAAAAAGTAGAATCAGGGGCTTGTAACTCAAAGGGAAAATGCAATGCATTTAACTTCATGGAGTACAAAGGAGCTACAGTAGTTGTGCAGAATTTTTGCAGCCTTAAAGATTTGGTCTGCATGAGACAGGAGTGTAAATGTTTTCCTCTAGATGGCAGGTTTTGGCAAGCTTTGTTTTAGTCATGTAAGTAAATAGAAGGTCTTTCAGGACAAATTTCCTAGTTTAGTCACTAACTTTATCCTACTAAATTCTTCCACTACTCCAGGTGGGTACGCGTGCATGGGGATGTAGACCCCCAAGGTCCATGTTAAGTCATGAAAATAAGGTAGAGTAATAAAATATTTTGTAGACAAAGATCTTAAAAGCCTCTGCTAAAACTTTATTCTATGAAACAGATCAGAAATATCTTTCTTTGAAATGTGTATATAACTTATAGTCAGAGGAAATCCTAGTTTTCTATTACTTTCTGAAACTGTTTTTCTGCTTATTAACTTTTGAAAGAGAGTTAAGCCATATATCAAAATCTCCAAATTAATCACTTTTTTTGGAATTGCATCCCAGAGAATGACAGGCTGAAACAGGGTGAAGCAACTGCTTTGGAGCCTTCAGTTATTGCTTCTCAATTTACAGATCTTTGACATACAAAATTCTAACTTTTAGGGATTTGTCTAGTCTAAACACATATTTGCATATGATGGGAAAAAAAAGGTTCTTAATTTTTTAAGCAATGTTAATGTTCTGTTTAATAAAATGAAAATTTATTATATATTTACTCCTTTGCTTGCCACTTTTCTTGTGCATAACTAGGTTTGTCTGATAAAAGGTATGTGTGTGTGAGGAAAAGACAGTAAGTGAGGCAAAGCTTGGGATACAGAACAACTGATACTTTTTTTTTTTTTTCTGAAAGAAGAATAAAACTTGAAATTAAGACTTCATTTTGTGAGACTTCTGTGACATTGTCTTTATAGATTATTTATGAATGTGAAATGACACTGATAATTTAAGTAATATATTGCCAGCATTTCAAAGTCAGTATTTGGCAATATTCATTCCACACACAGTAATGAAAATTCAATCATATAGTTTGCAATGCTCTTTGAATTGGATATAATATTCACATCAGCTTTTTAAACAGGGCAGGCAGGGAACATATTTTCTAGAATCTCTTCAGCTGCAGAAATGCATCGTGACTGAAATGTTGTTGGAATGGATATTGATTGCTACACTTGCCATCGTTTCATGGAGTAATATCCCATGCAAACTCCTTTGTACTTGTGTATCCAAAGTATAATTTTCCATTCACTGCCAATAACCAAACCCACAGTTCCTGTAATCGCTAAACTCTGCATCTTTGTGATGGTACAGGAAGCTATTGATGTTTTTTATAGGCTCCCCAAGAATAACTACGAGGAATCTAAAGAATCTGTTTTGAAATATTGACAGGTTTTTGTGCAAAATTATTGTATTCAAGAAGAATTACAGACCACTTTTTAGGGAGCAGAGAAAAAGAAACACCAAAATGTTCAGAGAAAATACTTAACAGTTTTCAGGGAACAAAACATTTACATAATATCTTTACATCACTCAGTGCTCAGTTTTTGTGTCGCCTCTGCATGTGAAACCGCCTTTTCTCAAAGTTAGTTTTTAGTAAAGGGTTCTCTGTTTTTCCAGCTTTTTCTCTAAACCTGGGTTCCATAAGTACAGTTACCAAAAAGCACAATGTCGAAAACGGTGCAGAAAGTAACAGATTTGTTGCTAACAGTACCTTGTTTGGTCCCTCTAAAATGTGATGAAAATTAGCTAGTTGTAAAAACAAATTTTAATGCTCATGGATTCTAAGTTTCTCCAGGAAAATTTTCTTCTCAGGTAAGATTTCTATGTGTCATGTTGATGCCTGAACAAGGAAAAAAAAAAAAAAACCAAACCCAGAACTCTAAATAACTGTAAATATCTGTAATTTTGTTCAGCAAGAGTTCTCTTTAAAGACTGCTTTTATATGCTGCCCTGTAGTATAAGAGAAATACTTTGGCTTATACAAACAAGCACTAACCTATAAAAAAAAAGAGAAAAGGAGGAGTTATATCTACTGTTTACTGGTGCGAAACATGTGCAACCTCCCTGTCACTGCAACCACGTCTTTGATCTCTTTTCTGCCAGAATTATTTCCTGATCATGAGGGTAAATCAAGAGGTTTTTTAGAATACACAGGTGTATGCCAAGTAACACTCAAATGTTCAACAAGATATCCCTGCTCTTGGTACAGGGTAAACGTTCAACACAGGTATCCTTGTGTACTGGCTTTGTGTATAGTCTATTTTTACTTTAAAATACCATAAAAATTTTTTTGGAATATGTTGAATTACTAAATTCTGCTTTGGAAAGAAATATATTTGAAAAAATCTAAAAATATATTTAAATAATTAAAATTTCACCATTGTCCTGTGCATAGCACAGTATTTCTGAATACTTGAGGGCATGGAGTAATTGCAGATTTTGACAGCATCCGCTTTGTGATTCTTTATTTCTATGCCATCAAGGAGCAATAGTTTAGCCTGCATTCATGATGACAATATTTTAGTGCCTCAAAAAAGGCATTACTTGTTGCTATCATTTTGCTACCTGTCATCTATCATAAAAATATAAACTCCCATCCAGGAGATGTCTCCTCTTAACAGTTCCTTACTTCTGTTTGTCATAAGCTACCTGTTGCAGATTTTCTCTAGATATTTGAAAAATTGCCACTCACTCTGAAGCAGAGTGATTGCTCCCCAGCAACCAAGGTTTTATTCAATTATTTTAAGGCATTATGTCTCAAGGTAACTAGATAAAAATTTTGCATGTGAAAGAACTCATCTATTCTAAAATATATCCTGAGTCAGTCAGTATATGAAACATTATTTTTGTTTTTATAAAATCACAGAGGTTTTTTTCTAAGAAAAGTCATCTAAAATGTTTTTTATTGTGCTCACATGGGAAAATGAGTTAGTTCCAGAAGACTGCATGTGCAAAAATTGCATTAGCAAGTTCACAGAAGTTGCTGCACTGCATGGAAACAAGTCAGGTGTCTAGGAGTAAGAAAGTCCGTATGGAAACTAATGCTAGCAGCTAATGTGCAGTTCATAGTGCTTTCAGGGACTTGGCCGCTGAACAAAGAGAACTAGGAATTAGGGCACAGGAGGAGGGTGAGGAAAGGACATTCCAGAAGATATTGAGCATGGAATTAAGTAAGGCCTGTTGTGCTGCAGCTCAGAAAGAAATGGCATTTTTGCCCATTATCACACAGATAGGTACTCAAAGACTTGTAGAAAAAACACGGTTGTCATTGCAAAAATACTCCAGTTCCCCAAAGCGTGCACAATTAGAAGATAAATTAATGGGGGGGGTTTGTCCTTGTTTTCATAGCAATATTAATATGCTGATGGCTTGAATGGTTAGTTTTTGTAGTTTATTTTTAATATAACAAAATTATGCTGTTGAGGACAAATACAGAGGACTCTTAAAACCTTTTTGCAACAGAAAAAGGAGTGTGATTGGTCAGTTCTTGTATGTGTATTTGTAAATAAATGAAAGACAAGATTTAGGCAAACGCAGGAAATTAGTCTGCCACTGTAGTATTTCTGGTCAAACTGTGATTTTAAGTCCATATAATTTTTCTTGTTACTGGATTAGCACGATCTCTGCCAAGCAGTCCAAGTGTGCAATGGCTATCCATCTTTTCTTGTATACATATAATGGTTGACTAGTTGAACTGGTAATTAGGTTTGCACTCAAAGGCAATGTAGTGGTAGAGGCTTGTCTAAGAAAAAAAAATGCAGCCTAGGGTTAAATTTAATTAATACATTTCTCACCAGTAGCCACATGTAAAGTTGTGTGTGAGATGCAGTTTAGTTGCTGACATGAGCAGAAGTGCACAGTAGTTCTAAGGAATCCATGAGGGCAATTTTATCTGTTTGCTTTTCTAGTGAATTTAGACAACCATGATATTATTAGGGGTAACACCTCTGGATTTTGACTAGGTTGTAAAGGAATCTTTAATGAATATGAGTGTTTCCAGACTGAATTTTGTTGTCTCATCCCAAAGTTAGAATTTGAATATTGTCAGAATGTACCTGCATAGTATTATCTGCTACCAAAAATATACTGGTACAAGGTACTCTGTGGGAAGAGCACTGCTGTTAGCAGTGCTGAGATGTCCTGATTAATGCCTTTAAAGGCTGAAAAAGGGCATAGTCAATGGACTGTAACTTTTTTTCTGGTTTTATAAATCTACATGTTCTCATCATATTTGGCATAATAATCAAACTAATAAAGTTTCTAGCTCTGAAGATGATTCTAGTTCATTGCACTGGAATGGCTGAATCCATAAGCTACCCACGAAAACTAAATCATTAAGTAGCAACTAAAATGAAATATGTTTATAAAGCTATTTTCAGGTATTATCTAATGGATGCATATCTTCGTACCACATCATCTTATTTTCTCAGCAAATTGTTTTTAGGGGATATGTGCAGAGAGCACTTATAAAATTTAATGCAATTCAATGTAATGAAGAAATTTGCATTTGAAGCACAGTCACTTACAAATGTTATGGGACAAGCAGCATTCTATTAGAAGGCATTTCAAATGTTTCTGAACAGCAGCTGAGGAGGATATTTCCTGATGTGGTTCTATTACTACAGCACATTTTCTCTTCATCTGTAACTACTTTTTAAAAATAGAAAAGGCAAAACGGAAACTTCAGTTACCAGAAAATACAAAGGACCTCAATTCATCTTTTGAGAGAAGTAATGAGCAGAAGGCTGCAGTTAGTCATCCACTAAAGCTTTACAGTGGAGAGACTCTGATAATTTGATTGCTCATTTTGGAATAGAAGTTCTCCCTGTCCCCAGAAGGTTTTTCTTTATATTGGAAGCTCTGATAGGTAGTTTGCTTCATGAAAAAGAGGAAATGAATAATGACTCACAGAACTTTCTCTGTCAATCTCTATTCCCATCCTCCTTCTGTTGGTGCTTCCATATTTTTGCTGGAAAAGGACCTAATACTTTATTCCTTTATGATAGCTTTTCCTAATACTCATTCCTTTGTGATAGTTTAAGGAATCAGGATTTGTGTATGACCAGTTTATATAAATGTGTCGTAAGTCATTCAGAGGCAACCAGAATGCCAGTGGAACTTCCATGTTTTCATTTTTTTTAATCTTCAATAGTCTCTAATAATCTCTCTCTTCTTTTTGCCCATGCACATGAACATCTTTAGCTTTACTTTTGGTTTTGTTTTTCTGATCTACCCCGAGTTGATTTGTGTCCCAGAGCATTCTTCCAATGGTGTCTTGTGGCACTCTGCCACATTGCATCTCTAGAAAACTATCTCCATGCTGCTACCCTCAGAGAACTACTTCCACTAATGTTTAGAAATGTAATAGAAAAGTATACATTCTCCATAACTCATTTAGGCACAAGAGTTAACAAACCATCCTATATGGCTCAGAGAAAACATGGGCTTCTATGATGAGATGTTGAACAGAGAGTCAGGCTATGGAATTAGATAAAATGTGCAATGCTGTTTGTGGAAAATGATTATTTCACCTCTCTGATAACAGCCATCTATCTACAGCTGTATCCTTATTGATGGTTTTGAAATTGAATGCAGAAATTTGTTTGCCTTCTTCACCATTTGGATGATAAACTTCCCTCTGTTGACTATCATAAGTGACAGCTAAAATTTTAACCGTATCCCCATAAAATTTGCAAACAGAGAACACTTATTCCTTAATTCCTGCTTGATTCCTCCCTGTTTCTACAACTTACTTAATGAATCTTGAAAGAGCAAAGAAGGGAATTACACTTCAGAAAATGAGGTTATCCAGTATATTAAAGGATCAAGATATCACTCAGGAAATAGAATGATCAGTCCAAAATGGTTTGGTGCTTCTGAATTTCATCACCTCAGGAGAATTATAAATCAAAGGCGTGTAGCTGTAAATGTGCGGTATGGAAGGATATAGACTCCACAACAGTGTGCTTCATCAGCTTTTTTGGCACTGTGGCTTAGGTGGAGTGACATTACATAATTTGTGATGACTTTGTTCTGACATTTTCCCATCATAAAGGATTGAGGGACCAAAGTCACAGAAATGTCATCGGTGATAAATTCAAGCTAGACTTTAATCTTCCTCACTTGAAGTAACATCAAAGAGGAATAACACAGCCTGCAAGATACTTTAGACAACTTATTAAAGAAAAAGAGATCCACAACTGACAGATTGAGTGAAAATTGCATTGATAATTTAAGGTGCATTTTTCTTCTAAGCATGTAAGAGCTTCAGATACAAAGGCTCAAGTTAACCAGAATCTTAGAAAACATTCAAACCTCTGTAATTTTGCAGTGACTGTATCTGCTGTTTACCTAGCAGATTTAATGTTAAATGTTAAAAGATCTTTGAAAAAGCAATCTATTCAGTACCTAATTTGAATAATAAAAACATAGTTATTATTGAGAATAATGCTGCTGATTGCTTGTACTTGAGATCTAGACTCTAAAATTATACATAAGACCTATTCACTTTTTCCAGAAAAACTTTGAAGAGCCTAAAACAGAAGTGTTGTTTTCTTTGGGACCTATCATAACCAATGGATAAAGACAGCAACTCCAAAAAATTAACTGCTTCATAGCTCAATTACAGTGAATTTTTAATACAGTGTAATACTTGGATTTCAGTCTTCCCTTTCTGTATTAAAAATCATCTTACTTTTCAAAAATAGGAATTACAGTCTGTGTGTTCATCAAATTCTGTTTTGATCAGCACCTGGACAAAGTTTGGATGGTTTTTTATAACCCACTTGCAGTCATCTGGCATATTCCTGTCTTGCTTACCTCATTTCAACAACTATGATCTTAAATACAACGGTGACTAATGTATTGAATTTAATGTCATAGAAATGCTGGTGATCAGATGGTGAGGAATAGGGACTAAGTATTGATGCAACACTGTCTCTAAAACAATAACCACTATAACTTTTTTTTCAAAAGCTGATCTTCTCAAAATATTTCAAATGAGAATTACAGTATAGCGAGACCATGGTATGTTCAAGAAGACTGCATTTTTTATATATTGCATAAGTCTTTGAGTGAGATGTCTACACTATATCAGGTGTGGCCTTTGTGGTTTTGGTTGGCTTGGGGTTTGTTTTGTGTGAGTGTGTGTGGAGTTTTTAAAATTATAATATCCAGCAGAAAGTGATATGAAAGTGATATGGTTAATTTTTTTTGGACACAAGTTAAAAAAGGTCTGTACTTGGCCAATTCTATGTTGGACTCAATTTGAACTCATGACATTATAACCCATGTGCTCCAAATCCCACTACTATACTTGCAATCCATGTACTTTTCTCCAGTGTCTGGGGTTTTATTCCACTGTAGAAGTTCTTTTGCTAAATGACCTATATTTTATTGCAAAGAAATGGTTATACCCAAGTTTTAATATTAATATCCCATTTTTATTTCACTAGCACAGTTGCAATTATTTCCTTTTTCAAAAGTCAGTCTCTGCCAGATTGTTTTTCATTTTCTTTTTCTCATGCTAGAAATGTCACCTTTTTTCAGATTTAGAACTGTTATTTTAAGAGAGATCCTGGAATATACAAAAAAACTTTATGGATACCTTAAATGTTTTTCCCTTCAATTTCACAAGTTTGACTGAGTTATAATGCAAAAACACAACTTGCTCATGATTTTTTTTTTTACTTTTTTTTTTAAATACACAATAAGAGAGGGTAGTTTGATTGACATATCAAGTAGCGATTCCTTCAAAAGCAATGCCATCTCTGTTTCTGTAAAAATAATGCAAGTCCTGAAAGGTTATTGACATTTCAGCAGAAGAAATAGATTTTGAGTTATTTGCTAGCACCATGTCCTTTATATTTTTTTTTTTTCACATTTCATCAAAGGCAGTGTAATTAACCTTAGAGCAATGGATAAAGCCCATCATCATCAATTGACAGAATAACTTTGTCAAGTAATGGTTACTGGTCATAGAGTGCTCTTTCAATAACACTTTCTTTCATTTAAAAGCTATATCAGAACTCTTGACTACCACCTCAGAAAGAATCTTCCTCTTCCCTCTCTTCTTGTTCAAGAAAAGTGGCAGGTGAATTGAAGTTAAGATAGTAACACAGTAAAAAGGAAGACAACAAAAATAGCTCATGTGGGGAAAACACCACCAGTATCAGATACCTGTGAGCTTTGTGTACTAAAGGAATAGTGGCAAGTTTTTATTTTAGTAATCTGCTTAAAACCTTGAGAGAAGAGAAGAAATGGAAAAGTCTTTTCTGGTTTAAATATCTGGTCATGTAGTGTATCATTCTTATATATATTAAAAACTGTTTTCCTGTGCTCCATGAATTTTATCTTCAAAGATGTATTGGTGTTAAAAGGAAAAGACATTAATGAATTTCAATGAGGGAAGGCTAATGAAAGAGTAAACATATTCAAGCAGAAATCATACTTATTCAACACAGGTTAGTCTAGAATGCTAAATCTTTACAGAATAATACAATCATGGATTGGTTTGGGCTGAAAGGGACCTTAAAAATTACATAATCCTAGAATAGTTTGGGTTAGCACGGATGTTAAAATCACATGGTCCCAACCCCCCTGCCATGGACAGGGGCAGTTTTCACTAGTCCAGGTTGCTCAGAGCTACAGACAGCCTGGTCTTGAACATATTTAGTAATGGGCCATCCACAGCTTCCCTGGGCAACCTTCAGTTGCCAGTTTCTCACCACCTGCACAGCAAAGAATTAGATTTTTTAAAAAATAGATAGAAATGTCTAATCTAAACCTGCCCTCTTTCTCTTTGAAACAATTTCCCTTGTCCTATGATGACTTTGCAAATAGTCCCTCTCCATCTTCCTTGTAGGCTCCCTTCGGTTACCGGAAGGCAACAATTAGGTCACCCTGAAGATTTCTCTTTTCCAGGATGGACAAACCAAATTCTCTTTCCTTCTCCAGGGATGTGATGTGACATATTTCTTTCTTTTGAAATCTTGTGGTGACTTTTTTTGATTGTTTCCTTTGCTGTTGACAGGTATCACTGGTGAGATAAATTCCCTTTCTTGCTATAAGGCCCAATTTCATTGGGCTGATGCCTTTCATTTTAGAGAACTTATTCTGTCTGTTAACAAAAGCTGAGGCTGAGAATAGCAAAGGGAATTACTCTAGGAGACAAATCTTTAGCTATAAAAATGCAAGATCGTATTTGAAAATGCTAATATTTAGAAGGAGTTATGAATTTTTCCAGATATATGAAACAAAGATTTTGTTGATTTTTTAGATGTTTGGGGGCGGGAGGGAAAGAAAGGTGTCTCTGAATGCTTTTTCACTTGTTTGAAATATTGGATATAGCTTTTTTAGTCCTTAGATATTTTTTCTTCAGTAATCCAGTCTACCACTGCCAGCAAGACAGTCTTAATAATATATACAATAGCTAACGAAACACTCACATTCTTCTTTGCAATTCATGCCTTTTGAGTAAGTCATTCTTCATATTATACATTTTCCCATTAGTTCACTACACAGTCCTTTTGAATTGGTTATATTTATTCTACTTTTTTTTTCTGCTTCCCCTCCTATCCTCACCATTATCATCTCTCCTAACCTGAATTGTACACAGACTGTGCATCCTAACTTGTAATTAATCTCTTCTTTAAGCAAACAGCTTTTCTGTTCAGCCTCTGCTTTCCACAGTTTCAGTAATTGCAGTAATTTCTTTTCATGCCCTGGCATATTTTATGACTTCTTGGCAATGATTATTTGAACATGGATGTCTCCTAAGAATTTCTCCCCTCCCTGATCCTTCTTGGACTCTCTGTCCCTGGGCTAAATCTCTACATGGTCACAGCAGTTGCCTCATTAACTCATCTCACTCTGACAGATGCTGTTTTCTTTGTTTTTTGTCAACTGTGGTTCTTCAGTTCCCATAGAAACCTGTTCAGATGCACAGTCAATTCAGTCTGATATTTTAGCTTTCTGTTCTATGGGGACAGAAGTGGTACCTGACGGTGGGAAGACTTCCTGTGCCTGGCTCCCTCAGCCTCATCATGAGGAAGAAGCATGCCCTCCTATGAACTCAGAGAGAGGTTGAGTCCAGAGTAAGCAAGAAGTCCTTAGGTTCTGTGAAGTTCATTACATATCTTCATTTCTTAGATGTAAGCCAAATCACAATTCCTATAAACAGTAAAATTATGTAGTGATTCCAGGGCTTTCAAGTTTTGACAGCAGCTGCAGCAATAACTGCTCATTTGATGCCTTTACAGGGTTTCTTTACAACCACTATGAATAGAAACTCTGTTTTATCTAAAAAAAAAAAGGAGAAAACTTTCTCAGAAATCAGTGATTTTAGGTCTTCCTTGCTTGTGAGAATTTCCTATTTGTCTCAGGTGAGGAGCAGAGTTCTAATCTTTTTTAATGTGCCAAGCACAGAAGCAAGAAGTGCAGTGGAACATGATATATCTTTGCTAGGCAAAGATACATAAGGTGACATATGTGTCTTTGCCAAATTTAGGGTTTTTCAGAATCACAGCCAATTTCATGAAATTCAAATAAAACATTTATGAACCTGGAAGTCTAAATTAAAGCATGTAACGTTTAGTAGTTCCTCTACTTCAGCTGATGTCCTTGCACACTGAACTTCAGCAATTCTATCTCTTAATGTGGCACCAAATCCCACATATCTGTTTTTCCCACGACTACCCTGCTGAATGTCAGCAGACCTGTACCTGTGAATGACATCATAACTTAATTAGCTGCTTTTGAGTTTCTCGACATTTAAATGCATTACTAAGCATATGCATGGTGCTATAAAGTACTAATAATTTTTATTCTTCAGGAATTTATTTTCAGCTGTTGTTAATATGCTATCGAAATATGAAAATTATGAAGAGGAGGAGGGAAAGAGTTGTATCTGGAATAGACTGAAAAGTATTTTTCACCTGCTTACTGTTCCATCTCTGGTTAGATTTTTCTATTCAACACACTGTGAAAGGCAGTCTTGAATACAAATAAGCAGTAATACATTAGCAGCAAATATAAGATGCAATTAAATAAATTTTCAATGAGTGGTGCTGGATAAGGCAGGATACTTGTTCCTATTCAGGTGCCTGTTCATTTTATTTTTTGGCTGAGGTGTTTCAAAGGAATTTTTGGATGCAGAATACACAATGTGGGCATACACACAAAAGTCCCAATGAATATAATCATCCTGTAGCTTCTTTTGTTGCTCATCTTTTCACAGACTTCCATATGAAAAACAATAAAAAATATTGTATTAATATCTTGTTTCTTGTGGCCTCATTGTAGCTGTCAGGTGAACTGTTGCCTCACGTGTGATCCAGGCTTTGTAATTAAAGTTAGTGGTTTTCACAAATCCTCTGATCTACTGAAAAGAGAAAGGTGATGCAAATTCAATCGTGGAAAATAGAAAACAGTAGATGCCTGTGGTGGTTTGAAGCCCATCTGGAAAATTAAGCCCACTCAAGATGTTCCCTTTCCCTCACCGCTTCCAGTAATGGAGGGACACTAGGAGAGATTATAAATTGGAGTAAGAATTTATTGTACAGGAGAGAGAAAGGGTGTTTTACCTACAAAAGGGTATTCATCACTGAATGTTCCCCCGGGCAGCACCCAGCATGGTCTCCAACAATGGCAATATGGCAGAAAGAGAAGCTTCAGCAACTTAACATCCCCCCCTGCCTGTCCAAATGCAACAGGAAGCAAGGAGCAAGCCAAAACCTGGAAACCAGTTTGTCTGAATAATGAGCCATTCTGGTGAAGTGCTGTCCAGTAGGACTCAGGCCCCACTGCTGCTCTCCGGTGCAGCAGCATCAGCACAGTCCCCAGTCCTCTCCCCTGGGCCAGGCAAAAACTGTGCACATCCTCCTTTCACCTCTGGCATCTCCCTTTTCCCAACACCAGCAACTTCCTGCCAGAACCACATGGCTGGTATGGAATTAAACAGTGCCAGAAACTCCACCCCATTTTTTCACTTTACCCAGGACAATGCCTAAATCTCTGATGAACATCTGCAGATCCTGAAAAACTTGCTTACAACAGCTGACTCATTTTCAGGACATCTGAGAGATAAAATTATAATTTCTTGGTTTTGTCTCCTTTACAGTATGAGACAAAGCACTTCTGGGGTTTTATTTGTCTGTTGGATTTTTAATGGTGAAATTATTGAAAAAATATTTGCTACTTAGAATTTGTCAGTATGTATTTTCTCAGTGTAATTATAAATGCTTCTTTTTTTGTAAAAACTAAATTAGGGAAACTATTGAATTGGTGAGAATTATCCTACATTAGACAATGGATCCAGTTGCAGGGAAAAAATGTTGGATATTTTCCTCTTCTAAGTTGGTAAATGTTTATGGCCATAAAGAGAACTGGATCAAGGAACAGAAAGGTTCTAAGTTCTTGTGCTGGCTTTGGCTGGGATAGACCAAATTTATAGCATGGGGCTATATATATATATATATATATTTTATTTTATTTTTTTTTTTTTTTTCCAGAAAACTGTTGATAACACAGGGATGCTTTAGATACTGCTGAGCAGTAACTAAACTCTGTATATGACTTAAGGTCTTTTCTGCCTCTTACCCCATGCACCAGTGATCAGGCTCTGAGTTCATAAGACTTTGGAAGGGGTCACAGTTGGGAGAGGTGACCCCAACCCACCGAAGGGATACTCCACACCATGTGACATCAATTTCAGCATGTACACCTGGAGGAATAAAAAGGAAAGGGGTGATATCCAAAGCAATGGTGTTTGTTTTTCCAAACAGCTGTTATGTGTGGTGGAACTGTGTTTTCCTGGGGATGGCTGAACACCTGCCTGCCTGTGGGAGGTATTGAATTAATGCCTTGTTTCGCTTTGCTCGTATGCACAATTTTGCTTTCCCTATTAAACAGCCTTTATCTCATCCCATGAGTTTTCTCACTTTTTTTCCTTCCAGTTCTCTCCCTCCAGATGGGGAGTGAGCAAGTGGCTGTGTGGTGCATAGCTATGCTAAATGATGACAAGTCTTCAGTAATTCAGTACCTTAAATATTTGGGGATTTTCCTTTGTTTTGCTTTTGGTTTAATTTTGACACTCTTTTGTAAAGAGTTTCATTTTCTTCTCTCTTTTGACAGGACCAACCAGTTCACTGCCTTTCTAGCTTAGGTCTTTCCTTAAAATTACTAAAATTCTGTGGAGTGAGAGAAAAAATGCCTCTATTCTTTAATAAAAAACAAAACAAAACAAAAACAAAAACAACAACAAAAAAAGTCATGAGAAGTGCACATGTAAAGAAGCAGAGGTCTGAATCTTTGGGGAAAACCACAGGGGGGAGATGAAATTGAGATATTTGAGGAAAAGAAAATAGGAGTGAGACTTTTTAAGTGGAAAGAAAAGAGGAAAAAATAGTCTTGGTTTCAGGGAGAGGAATAAAAAGGTAAAAATAATTCAGATATCAGAAACTGAAATTTAATACAAGTGGATGATCAGAAGTTTGTTAGAGCAGAAAGATGCAATAGAAACATATGCATGGAAGTGAAGTAGCCTAGGAGAAATGTCTGGAGGGAAGAAGTTATTAGTGATGTTGGGTCACAGCATGAGTCTGTCAGATGTCACAGTAGGAGAGAAATGAAGGAAAGTGTATTTGTACTTGAGGAGCTGGAAAATGAAATATGTGATCTTCTAGAGTTATAAAGAAATCTCTTATACAATGTAATAAGCAAAATTGTTCTATCCTGCTGTATTTTATTGCAAAATTGTTCCATCCTGCTGTATTTTATTAAGGATCATATATATGCTCTAGTGAGCACTTTCATCAGTATTATGATCCTCCTAGACTTACTAAGAAAGCAAAGGGAAACCATCCTTCCTTGAACAAACAACATGCTGGAGGGTTGTAAAGAGGTTCAAGACAAACAATAAAATATCAATTTTTCTTCTGTGATTGTTAAAATAAATCTGAATTATAGTTAAGCCTGTTACAATTCATTTAATAACCGGTCCATCACTTGTTCAGCAGCTAAAAATTAAAAGTTAAGGTAGCATTCCTTTCTTTGCTGTTAGCTGTCAATTATGTCAGAATGCAACAGGAAAAAGAATGTTTTCAATCAAATATGCAAAGAGGTTATACAGACACAATAACTACTTATTTGAATCCAGTAATCCTGTCATCACACCTTTCATGACAGATATTCCAGGTAGTGGTTTAACAAACTGGACAGAATCTCCATTTGTTAAAATTCAGATCAATGTTCTAGGTTCTTTGCTAGTAATTTTTGTTGTCATTGTATTTGATTGCTTTACTTAAAATTCAAAAATATTGCCTAAGTGACAAAATGTCTGAGAATTTTCAGCAATATGTTCTTTTTATCTTCTTACTGGTATTAATCATAGTAAAATACACTTTTCAGCTCTTGGTTAATAAAATGTCAGTTACATTGTAATTGCTCTTGAATGATTAAATGAAAATAAAATTTCATTCTAAAGGACTAAGGCATTCAAATATATTTTAATGATTGAGGAGTATACCGATGGAAATTACACAATCTAACAAGTTCATGCAGATGCTGTATCCAGACTGGCATGTACTGGTAAATGAATATTACATTCTACTATGGCTTTTATTCATGGATAAGGAAAAAAAAAAAAATCACATGTCAGTTTTGCATACAATACTACACCATGTACAACATGATTCTTTATTCTGCCCAAAGCATAAAAACTTTTTTTAGCATACATTTCAGCTAGTAATCTCTTAAGCAGCAAACAAGTCCAGGTTAAGCATCATTTTTTTTAAATCTTGTGGACCAAATGAAGATAAAAACTTTATATGAAAGTTAAATAAACTAATTTTGGATGACAAAAGTGTTTGAGTTTAGACCTTAAAACAACTACTTCAGTATTATGTTACTGCAATTAAGGTAGAAGTTAAGTTCTGATTTAGGATATGGCACAGCTTTCAATGAATAGAAAGTTTTAAACTGTAGGTTTTTCCATCTCAGACAGCAAAGCTGTTTTCTTAGTAGTAATTATATGCATCTAATCCTCTGCCATTCCATCATATTTCTAAATCTCAGGTTTGCTGGTTTTATGTGGTGTTTATTTCTCCTTGAAATTTGGAGATGTTAAAAAACATGCAACTATAAAGATTTTCAGCAGTTTGGGCCACGGCAGCTTAAATCTCAAAGCTTATACACGCCACAATTACTCTTGAAAGGGTCTTCTAAAATGTCACTTCCGGTGTAGTTTAAAAAAGACCTCAGAGCTTAAATGTTCTGCCTCCAGCTGTGACTTGAATATAGATATTTTTCCTTAATATTTTATTATGTGCATTATCACCTTGAGAAAAAAAAAATCAGCAGATAAGAATAACTATAATATATCCTTCTGTGCTATCAGGTGCAAATAAACAAGGTCAAGGCTGCAATGAAGAACTTCCAAATATCTTTGCAGTTGGAAATTTCAAGCAAGAATATCTGTTTCCTTGATACAGCACTTAAGATTGTAGTTATGTTCCCTCGTTACTGGCAGGAGGAAAGGAAAAAGTAAAGATTCTGTCCTCATCTTCCAATTACATGATAAAGATGCTGAAGACAGCCCTTTGAGGCTTGTTGAATTGCTACGTAGTCAAAGGGCTAAACTAACACTGAGATTTTTACCTCTTTTTATTTTATTTCATTCTATTTTTTTTTAACCAGTGTAATGATTTAGAGGTCAGCTCATATGAGATAAGTCATTTTAATTTGATTTAATGACTCTTGATACTCAAAAGCTTCACCTCTGGCATATTTAAGAGAAAATAATGCTTTCAGTATCCGTTATTAGAGTTAATCCATTTACTTGAACTGTGATGACTCATTTTTCTCTGAATCTTCTCTTCTCAGCAAGAATGTGGTCATTACAATGTTTACTGCACACAGGTAATATAGCAGACTATTTGTACTCCTTCAGTTGAGATGTGAGCAAAATGCACCCATCACATGCCTGTGTTCCCTCTTAGCTGGCAGGTTTTTAGCTCTCAGAAGAACTTAATGATACCTGCTTCAGTCTCATGATTACTAATGAAATGGCATGAATTCTGCATTTCTTATGTTAAGCCAACTTGATGCAATGCTGATATCCTTCACGCGCTCTAACTTTCATATGAAACGTATTTTTTACAAAGCAAATATATCACAGAAGTCAGCCAGATTAGCTGCAGAAGAAAAAAATCAAGGAGCACAAATATATACTTTATTATTAACTCTTGTTTTGATAAAGCCAAGTGCTTTCGAGTGAGAAGGAGGGAAATACAATTATTTATCACAAAAAAATTTCTTCTAAAAGTGTTGGCACTTGAAGAGTAAAACCTCTGTTCTGTGTAGGTTTAAAGCTTTTGTTTGCATGTCCTCACTGTTGACAGACCTTTTTTTCTTTTGATCTTATTCTATGATCCTTCATAAGGTTGCCAAACAAAGCATGTAACACTAGTAAGGTCACATGGAAGAATTAGTTTTCCAGACACTAGCTAAAGGCTTGTTGACCTTGCACAAAGAAAGTAGGGATTTTTTTTTTTCATTAAATGAAAAAATGTACAGTGCTCTGGAAGAACACCTGCAAACATACCCTAACCATTTCTCCAATGACATTTTCAGTAAAAGGAACACTTTGAAATGATGGAAAGTGGTTGACTGGGGAAATGAATAAAACAGAGCTAAGCAAAATTGAAATGACTAGAGTACTTCTATTACTGTTTGCCTTCCTACATGGTTTGGTACAAACTCAGATGTGATGTGAGGGACATTTTATTTATAGATTAAAAAATAACCCAAAATTGTCAATATTAAACAAGATAATACTTCTAATAAAAACAAATCACATGCCCTGAAAGGGTGAAATAATTGTTTAAAAACAATTGTCATGTTTTTAATAGAAAGAGTGTGAGTACCACAAAATCCCTTTGCTATTCATGCTTGCAGAAGTACCTGCGTAGAATATGCTTCATAGTAAATATCTGAAAATATCTCCAAATATCCACAACTTCTACTCAGGAAAACCATGAGTTATTTGTGCAAATAAAACTGAAATATGAATGACTTTATAAGTCTTTGGGACACAATTAAGCTCATAATAAGGCTTAGAGCAGTACAAAATGTACCATTTGTATTGTATATTCTGAATAAATACTATCCTGATAATTAACTCATGAATATCCAGGTCCATTAAACAATTACTTTTAATGCTGTGGTTTTAAGCATTCTCCATCATGTAAAATACAACAGTTTTGTCTTGACATCTATAATCAGAGATAATTTTTTGTAATTAAATTATAATGCAACTAATATACCTACATTATAAAAATGCATTTATTAAGTGTGCCAAGACAAGAATGTTGGTGGAAAAAATATTAAATAATTCTATCAGAAAAATGTTAAGACAAAAAATAAGGTGGAGTTATTTTTTTAATAAATCAGAATTAGATACATCCTTACATAATTCATTTTTAAATTATTAATGAAGTTACCTCTTCCTGGATGAAAAGGACGCCCACCCGCGAGGTAATTTAATTCAACCGAGATTACTTTAGTATATCTAGTTAGAATTCAATTTCAAAATTTATTCCAGAGTCAATCACTTCATCTTGTTCTGGCAGAATATGATATACATTTATAACCTCACATTTTTGACAAAGGATACAGATCCATTAGGAAATACGGAAAAAAAAAGGAGGAGGTTAGAACCTGAAAACTGATGTAGGCATGCACTAATTTAGGTTCTTTAGCCTAATAAGTAGAAGTCTTGATCAGGAATAGAATAGTAAGATTTTAAATGCATGAAGTTGTCTGGTGGAATGGTTTCCTTTTTTGTTTTCTGTTCACATATCAAGTAGTATGCTGAAGAAATTAGTTTCAAACATAAATTTAAAAAAAAAGACCATCATTTACTGTATTTTGCATTTACGATTATCATTTGGGACCTAGGAAAATTCCAAGATTTACTACTGGACACATTTCCTTTAAAATCTTGTGAAAACTACTTAAAGACCATGTTAAAGAATGGAGAAATAGACATGATGTGTATATCAATAATCTTTGAAACTCATTTCTTCAGGAAACCACTTGACACAAACAGAAATATTAAAAATAAATGTATCTTTAATGGAATGCAGTAGTTCCACATAAACTTGTTTAAAATCTGTGTTTCTGCCAGGATATAGGTGATGACTCTATGGCCAATCCTGTTGTCTTTGCCATTTCCAAGAGATTAACTACCAAAACCAAGAATTTCTTTTCTTTAATCCTGAATGCAGTACAAGAAAAGAGACTTCTGTGTAGCACTAATGGATAAAGTGTGAAAGTGTTTTTTCCTTCTTTAAAGGTGTTAAAATATACCATAGAACATAAAGAGAGCACGTAATCAAGAATTTTTTCATACAATAAATCACAGACGAACACTTCCGACTAAAGCCTGAATGATTCTGCTCTTAGAACTGAACTTGCACAGGACAAAACACTGTGCATTAGTTGATGTGACTACACAAGCAAAATTTTACACAAGATAAATATAAGGCTTAACAAATATTGTTGAAATGAGAGTAATTGACTGAAATGAGAGCAACATGATAAGATCTTTCAGGGAGTCTTAAGTTTTAACTTCACAGTGGAGAAAGAGCTACTCACCTCAATTTTATTTAGTCAGAGCTATTTTATTTCAGTTATACATTATTGAAAGCAAACCCAAAAGCAGCCTGGGTAATGGTATGGCAATCTATGGAAGCAAATAAGAAAAAGTTAAAATACTCCTTGGTACAACTGTATATGAAAAACTGATGCCTCACTGTTTTCTAGTGTTGGGGTGCTCTTTTCTGCTCAATAGAGATAACGAGCAGAATTAAAAGGAAGTTTTAAGAACAGATATGCAGAGGAAAAACTGTTTTTGTCGTGTTACTTAGAACACATCTTTTATAAGCTATGAAGAAGAAACCCAAAAAGAGTACTAGAGGGATTTTGATAATGTAATCCCTGTGAATACTAATAAAAATAATTGTTGAAATTCTGTATGGAAACCTCAACTCTCTGACACCAGAAAGAAAAAAAAAATGGAAGGCTATTTGAAGAATGCTGCAATAGGAATATGAATAATTTACAATTTTCGTCAAGAATAAAATGAGTTATTGGATAATATATGGCAGAACGGCAAAACCCTAAAAGCTGAAATTCAGCTGACTCTGAAATTCACACAGCAGGATTGCATCCTGCTCATATCAGATCAAAATAACATTAGGGCTAGAAAAGAGAATGCTTCAGTGTTTGAACTTGAAATATGATAAGCACTCTAGGAATAAGAACTGCAGAGACAAGGACAGAAGCTTTTTCCTAAGGGCAGTGTACATAAAGATTTTGGAGAATGGTTTCATAATGACCTGATAAAAGTGAAAGTTTCTAGTGTTGAGGGACATTACTATTTAATGCTCTTATTTAATAGTAAGTGTAAGTACATTTCAGCAGGTAGTCTGAATACCAACATCATCTCTCTCAATCTTAAGTACTTAATTCAAACTTATTTAAAAAGTCAAGATTGTATTAAAAAAAATCAAAAAAAATATCAAAAAAGCAAATGGAAAAATCCTAAAATACTTTGAGGTAGGATGTAACTGGAGTTTGCAGAAAAATATTTAAAATTATAAATTTGTTATTTACTTTAAGATAGTGGTACATAAACATAATTTTTTAGTTGTGCTGAAAGACTGACATTTGACAATTGGGTTCAGTAAAAGGATCAAAATTTTTGCAGAATTAAGCGATAGCATGTACTTTTTTTTTTCTTGTTTCTGCCTTGTTTATTTAATTTCTGTGCACTGTCACTCAATATTATCTTTCCTGAAACATTATTTACTCCTGTCATCCTACTCCTTCTCTGGATTGAAATGTAAATGAACTATGTACTTCTTTTTAGTTTCAAGTTCACTGGTCAAACTTGAGGTAAATTGATTGTAAATAAAAAAAAAATAATAATTTTATTGCACTGTCCTGTGTAGTGATCAAAAGACATAATGATCTATATATGCAGATGTGCAGTTTTCCATGCCCACCTCAGTCATGTAATTTTTCAGGCTATTGGATAGGTCACTGATAGTTAAGGCATGATAGATTTTAAAACTGCATGTAAAATGCAATCTAGAAAATTATACTTTTTAACTTAATAATGTTGCATGCTGCTTTATCATTTTAAATGTTTTTGTTGGCTAGCAAATAGACATAAATGAGCAATTTAACAATATACTGAAATATTTGTGCATGATGGTTTACTTCATCTGTAAACTGAAATGTCAGAAATGTTTCTACTCCACATTTTCAAAAGTCACAAGTGATTTATTTTAGCTCTTATTTAAAAAGCTAAAAATTAACAATATATTTTTGAGAGATATGAGGATGCAGCAAATCCCTGTTTAAGCTATATCAGCAGTTTCATGGATTTGGCAGATATTTGCAGTCTTCTGTGTCTTTCCTGCTTTATTTTATATCTTTATTGATATCAGTGGAATATATTGTGGAAAACTGCAGAATTCTGTTTATGAACTCTGATTAAGATTATTAATTATTGAAGGTTTGAAGGAATCTTCAAGATCATCTAGTTTCAATTCCCTTGCTATGGGCAGGGACCCTGGTTGCTCAAAGCCCCATCTAACCTGGCCTTGAGCACTTCTAGGAATGGGACACTGACAACTTCTCTGGGCAACCTGTGCCAGTGTCTCACCACTCTCACAGTGTAGAGTTTCTTTCAAATATCTAATCTAAACCTACTCTCAGTTTGAAGCCACTCCCCGTTGTTTTATCACTATATGCCCTTATAAACAGCTCCTCTTCAGATTTCTTTTAAGCCCTTGCCTTGTCCCAGACTGCACACAGCACTCCAGGTGGGCTCTCACCAGAGCAGAGCAGAGGGGCAGAATCTTCTCACTTGCCCTGATGGCCACAGTGCTTCTGATGCAGCCCAGGATATAGTTTGCTTTCTGGGGTGGGAGTGCCAGTTCCAGTCCAGCCTCTCATCTGCCAGATCCACCAAGTCCTTGCAGAGCTGCTCTGGCTTCATTCATCCCCCTGTCTGTGCTGACACTGCNTTAAATAACACTGGTCCCAACACATGCTCCTGAGGGACACCTGTTATCACTGATGTCCATCTGAGCCATTGTCATCAATGTTTTGTATGGATGTGCACCAAGTTAATATTTGCACTTAATACAAGGAGCCTTTTGCTTTTTTTTGCTGTTTTGTTTTTTTTTTTCTTCAGACTTATCTTTAGAATCAGGTCAGAAAGGAGATAGTTCAGAGCTAGCAGAAGAGAGCTGTTGCTGTAAATTCTCCATTGCTGACCTCCATTCTAACCAACAAACTGTCTCCATTTAAGGGAAAACGGTTTTATCAAGGGGAGACTGTCAACAAATTGATTAACTCTAGTAAAGATTCACATCAGGCTGCCAATCAAGCAGAAGAGCAATGGCAAAAAGGACTGGAAATGCACCTGTTTGATTGTCAGTCATGTTCAGCAGTTAAGGCTGAGGAACACCATCTGCATCCAGAACAGAGCTGGGAAAGGATCCCTAGAACAGTCACAACACCAGTGCACACACTGTTGAGCATGAAGCCCTTTGTCCTGGAATGGTCTTGCATTTTTGCCATCAGGTGAAAGAGAATAAATATGTTCCTCACTAGCAACCCTTCAAATGACTACTGCAAGACACTCCACCATATTTACATTTCTAGTCTTGTATCTTTATTCATTAGGTTTCCAGGTAACACTAGGTAGTTGTTTGGTTTGGATCAGGGATAGCAGTGCTAGGTGCTGTTGGAAATATTTTATATTTATGTCCATTTCCGGCTGTCTTCAGCTACTGCCTTCTCTGTTCTAATTCTTACACATAACTTATGTTTTCCCACACACATTTCCTATCCCATCATCTGTGGGGTTGCAGGATTTTGTTTAACAGTTTCCATTGTAAGTTTAGTTTAGTTTTATGTGCCTAAGATGGCCTCCTTGCTGCCTCAGGGTTGTTCTTTATCATAAGTTGATTTATGTTCTGTGCTGTCTCTGTTCCCTTTGCCCAGAGACTGTTCCCCATTGGTCCTTTTCCCGGTGATTTTCTCTGCCTATCCTCCCAATGTATCTTTTTCCTCCCAGTCAGTCACTGGAAGTCCTATCCCCCAAGTCCAGAAACTTCGGAGGAATCTGCCCAGTGGTTGGCAAGGACCCCTGGGACCCCTCCCCAGTTTACCTCTGATTTGTTATGAGTTATGTAACCCAGTTGGTATCTGCTCCCCAGTTTTGTTCCATTGGTTCAAAGTTTGTATCCACCCCTCCAGCTAGCCCTGAACAAAACCCCCCCCGCAGCCCAGGTACGGGGTCTCTCCTGAGGAACCGGACCTAGGGTGAGGGGTTCCTTTGTGCTCCCCAATAAACCTTTGTTCCTCTCACCTCCGAGAGTCCCCTCTTTCATTCATACCACGGTCATAGCAGCGAGAGTCGTGTGTTCTGCAGAGCCAAGAGCCCACACTTTGATTCTGTGGGTGCATGTCGGGGCTGGCCAGGCTGACCGGAAGAACACGCGTTCCAACAATCATCCAACTCCTTTTGTTGTCAGCTCTCCCTTTCTATCTCCAGGATAGACTTCCCCTAAGTCCAGGATCTGTAGACCAGTATGCACCAAACATGACATCAACTGAATGAGTGCAGCAGTCATGTCAACCCTGGAGTAATATTCCGATGGATCATAGATAGTGGTATTGCCAGAAAAAGTGCAATTTGCATTGATTTGTCATATAGTGAGTAGTTAAATTGAGTGTATAATAAGTGAGCAAGAGATGTTTTCTCAGGAAATGCAGCTGACAGGAGGAGGTGAAATAATCTTCGGAAGGAAGTGCTAATTTTTTACACACTTATCTCCATTTTTCCATCATCTGCAACTCTAGGATCCAATTTATAGCTGACATTACTGCTTGCCATCCAAGTTTTACTATAAAAATAAGCAATTTCCATTTTTTTCTTAGTTGCTATATTAGATCAACATTGAATGCAAATGTTTTGTGGACCCATGGAAATATGAAACAGCCACAACTTTTTCTACTGATCCCCAAGCCTTTTTTTTTTTTTTTTTTTTTTCATTTTAATGCACAGATGTAGCATATTGCTTTTATGTACATGAGTTGTTTAATTTAATTTAATCCCAGGGAGAAATTTTTAGATATAATAAAGAGAGACACTTGCCATTTATGATTGTATATTTAAACCCTAAAATTTTCAGTTGAACCTGAAGATACAGTAAATGTAGGAAAAAAAAAATTAAAAATAGAGTGATAAAAGTATAAGTTCTAATTTTTCCTGATTCTTATCTGAGTAGTGAGTTGAACCTGGCCAGTGGCCAAAACCCCTTACCACCTCCTGATCACTCTCCTCTCCACTGGGCTGGGATGAAAATCAAAGGAAAGTGATAGGTCATGGGTTGAGAAAATGACAGTTTAATAAAGAGTGAAAAAGCTGTGTTTGCAAGCAAAACAAAATAAGGAATTGATTCACTATTTCCCATCAGGAGGCAGATGTCCAGCCACTTCTGGGAAGCAGGGACTCTGCATCTGTAAATGTTTCTTGAAAAAGAGCAGAGCTTTTAAAGTTCTGCTTGCCTTCTCCTTTCCCTGAGCTTTTGCTGCTGAGCACAACATTTTATGGTTTGGAATATCCCTTTAGACAATTTGGATCTGCTGTCCTGTCTGTGTCCCTTCCTGACCTCTTGTGCCTGTGTCTGCTTGCTTTGGGTCAAAAAGTGGGAAGACAGAAAGCCTTGATGCTGTGTAAAGACTGTTGAGCCAAAATACTGGTGTGTTATCAAGTTTTAGCCACAGAGCACAGCACGGCACCATATGGGCTGATATGAAGAAATTTAACTCCATTGCAGCCAGACCCAGTACAGAGCATATTTTCCTGCTGAAATGCTGTAGCTACATACATACTCTGTAGTCTGTGTCCATGAAGACAAAAACAAGAGGATGGTGTTTAAAGACAGTGGGGACAAGTGCAAATTGTTTACTCCTTCCAAATAAAGTATTCAGTAATTTTTAAGTAAATTTGTTTTGACTATATTAATCGTACTCTTGCTCTGTGTTTTGCAATGCAGGATTAGATTTTGTAAATAACAGTGTCATTTGCTACATAGCTTCATAATGCATTTTCCAATGAATGGTATGTTTGTTTGACCTTGCTAGGTATGTTATTATTTGTCTACCAGTTAACATATGAATTGTTCAGGAATTTATTTCTATTCTGAGATTAAAGCATTTGTCTTATGTTCTTGATTTCCAATTAATATTTATAATTTGTTGTCTATTTCAAATATATGAGAAGCAACATTTCAACTACTTTTCTTAAAGACTATAACTACTTAGCTAATACTGTATGAGTGTAATCCCTTTAATAAATTGACAGCTTTATTTTACATTAACATTCCCTCATTTGAAACTGTACCTATTTTACAATCATCTTCTTAAAGCAGTCTAGTAGATGTCAGTATAATTTCACAGAAATGTTTTCTTTACTTCTCTGTTGTTTTCGTATACTTGTAAGTGAAAATTTGTTTCTCTAAGAAAAATCAAGTACTGAATATTGTTCTCATATTCTGTAGAAGGAGGGAGGTTTCTTAAATTTGTAGTCCCACTGCAAGTAAAAATAGTCATACTAAGAAAAAAATCTCCTAAAGTAGAGCAGGGCAGTGTATTACAGAGACACAGTCTAATTTTAATGTATTCCTTGGAATACTGGAATCATTTTACCTAATAAATA
>VXBB01002012.1:28198-38582 GCA_013399915.1 Illadopsis cleaveri | reverse complement strand
TACAACCCAGGACAGTGGCCTCATCTCTGCCCTGCCTCCACTTTGGCTCTTCCCTACAGGCAGCATTGCAGCATCACACTGCACCTCTGCCGATGCCCAAGGGCAGACTGGACGGGGCTTGGAGCACCCTGGGATAGTGGAAGGTGTCCCTGCCCATGGCAGGGGCGGAACAGGATGAGCTTTTCAGGTCTTTCCCAGCCCAAACTAGTCTGGGATTCTGTGGCTGTGTGAGCATCCAAACCGGTTGAGCTTCCACAGAAAGTCACGTTTTGCAAATCTCTGTGATGGTAGATTGTTTTTGTTTCACCTGGAAACGCCAGAGAAGGGCTAATCAAGGCTGGGGAGTCAATCTGCCAAGCATCTAGCTGTTTTAAAACCACGTATCCTCCAAGAGCATCCATTTCACCTTGAGAAAATATCTCCTTCCCTCCTTCCCTGCAAATCAGTTCACTGGCAGGGCAGGGCTGAGCCTCACGGCTCACTGAGGCTCAGGGCTCCAGCAATCTCCCAAGTATTTAAGCATGACTAATTGGCTTGTGCCTACCATACAAGGGATTTAAAACCTGTATCCTATTCAAGCACTGGTCAGACCCACAACTGCCTGATTTCCAATAGCATGCACACTCAGACAGGAGACATTCCAGAGTGCCCTTTCCCTCTGCAGCCCAGTGCAGTGTCACCTCACATTAGGACTGGGAGCATAAATCCTAAACCTGTGACCCCAGTGAAGCAGTCAGTGATGCCGTGTCAAAATCTTTTGACACGATGCTTCAAAAAAGAACCTTAAAGAAAATGAACCAAATTAAATAAATGCAATTAAACAGACATTTTCCATCAGAAGAGAGGTTACTGGCTGGGTCCGCTCCAGGATGTGAGCAACCATGTGTTCATAAAGGACCAGAGGAAGTTTTCTGCTGAAATCTCCAGTTTGGGCAGGGCTGTGTGGGTCAGCAGTGAGGGCTGTTCTGAGGTGGGCTCCCTCCAGCTTTGTGGGGGAGTGCAAAGCAAGCACAGTCTTTGGAATGGTTGGAAAGAGAGACAAGAGCAAACCAGCAATCCAATTACTGCTCCTGCAGTAGAGACTCATTTCAAAGAATCAAATCCAATATGCAAATGGTCCAAAACTTATAAAAATATAAGATCTTGTCACTGCTCAGCCATTTTGTGACCATTCTTAGCCCACCTTGGATGTAGCCCTGATCAGGCCCTGTCCTGCCCGAGGTGGATCCTGGGCAGAGCAGGGACACAAAACAAATCCTTCTCCTGCTGAAGACCAAGGACAACTTGCAGGCCCAAAAGCACAAACAAGGGTGGCTGAAGGGAGGAACAAGAAGGATGGGACCTCACAACCTGAAGCTGGAATTGGACAATTAAACCCCAATATGCAAATGGACCAAAACTTACAAAAATGTAAGATCTCGTGACCACTCAGCCATTTTATGACTATTTTGGGTCCATTTTGGGTCCATTTTGTGACTCTTCTGGGTCCACCTTGGGCCCTGTCCTGTCCAGAGTGTATCCCAGAGGCCTTTCAATAAATCCCTACTTTATTCTCCAGCTCTGTCCAGTCTCTGTTCCAGGCCAGCCTTCCCAAGGCATCACCCGTGCCACGGTGGGTTGGAACGAGATGAGATTTAAGGTCCCTTTCCAAGGCAAACCCTTCAGGGATTCCATGATTCTGTAAGCCCAGAGGAGGGCTGTGTCCCTGCGGCTCTGGAAACACCAAGAGCACATCCTGGCCCTGCCCTGAGCTCTCGGGGGTGGCCGGTCCCTCCCTGGCTCTGCGCCGCCTCCTGTGCCCGCAGCATCCTTCCAGCAGCGAGGGCTGTGCCTGCAGGCGGTGCCTCCCACCCAGGAAGGAAGGGAGAAAATGGATCTGTCTCTAACTCTTTCCGAGGTTATTTAAGCGGCGATCACCCAATAACGAGGTGACACCCATATTATTTATACTTTTAACCCGATAACTGACCACCCAAGGCCCACAATGGAAGAAGAAAGGCAGAAAATGGCGATCTCTAATCTTTTCCGGGGTTATTTAAGCGGTAATCACCCAATAACGAGGCGACACCTATATTATTTATACTTTTAACCCAATAATTGACCACCCGAGGCCTGCAATGCAAACCTTTTCACCCAATTAGAAAAATACCACCCAAAACCATGAAGAGGAAAGTGAAGAAGGACTTTGACAATGCCTTAAATCCTTCATCTTGCCCCATATATATTACTATATAGCAATTCTAATGTAGACCTTTTTCACTCAATTACAGAAAACCACCCAAACCCATGAAGAAGAAAGAAGAAGAAGGTGAAGAAGGACTCAGACAATGCCTTAAATCCTTCATCGTGCCCCATATATATTACTGCATACTAAAATCCCAAATTCTAAGTTTCTCACCCTGTGAGATCACACAATACCATTCAAACTCCACACCCACAACCCCAGTGCCATCACTCAATTTTGGAAGCCTGTTCCAAGGCCTCAAGTCAAATGTGGTTCTTGCTTGAGGGTCAGCACCTTTTAACACAAAAAGCTGAAATTTTCAGCCTCCAGGGTTCCAGTGGAGCTTGGGGGCAGGAACAGCCCTGCTTTGTCCCTGTCACTGGGGCAGAGCCAGCACAGCTTGTCCCACAGCCCCTCTGCTCTCCCTGGAGCCTGGGCGGGAGGAGTTTGTAATTTATTATTGATTGTCAGCAGTGGGGAGTGCTCTGCAGGACACGGAGGACACAGGGAGCCAGGCTGGCTCTGCCCGAGCTCCTGCAGCAGCGCTGCTTTGTGATAAAACTTTAATAAATTGAAAGACACAGTTTCCATTCCATTGGTAATTAACTTCTGCTGCTGTGTTCCCTCCTAATTGTCTCTATTACTCCAGATAAAACTGAGATCAATAGAAACCAAAGTCTGGAGGCTGGGAAAGTTGCAATTAATTAATTATCTCTCTCTTGCATGCATCCTCCATCTGCTGGTAATCAAATGAGACGGGCTGGTCCTCACACACATCCTGGGCCCTCCACGACTGCTGGGGGCTGAGCAGTGTGTCCTGGAGCAGGGCAGGCAGGGGACAGCTCTCACTGGGCCATGGCATTCCTCCCGGGCCTCTCCAGGATGGATCCCGTGAGGGACCACCCCACCTCTTCCAGGGTGGGGGCTGCTTGTCATTCCCTCAGGCTCTGCAGTTTGTGCTGGGACACACAAACACCAGGAAACACCTGGAAGGTGATGGTGTGACATGTCTTCTGTCAAAGCCTGTGACTGTGAGCGAGGCTGGGAAGAGCCAGAGCATTTCTCACGTGGTCTCTGAGAGCCTCCAGCAGCCTGTGGCATGCTCCATGACACATGGACTGAGCCACCTGTCCCCACAGCCAGCTCATCTCTGCATCCTCTTTACAGGCTGGAGTATTTCTCACACTCCTCCTATTTCTGCTGCATGCAGGAAGTGCTTTTCTGGGATGCTGTCAGCTCTCCCAGCAAAAGCTGTGTCTGCTGGAGTGTGTCCAGAGATGGGAGCAGAGCTGGGGAAGGGGCTGGAGCACCAGGAGCCACTGAGGGAGTTGAGGGAGCTCAGNGAGGGAGTTGAGGGAGAGCAGCCTGGAGAAAAGGAGGCTCCGGGGGGACCTTGTGACTCTGCACGAGTCACTGACAGGAGGGGACAGCCGGGGGGGTCGGGCTCTGCTCCCAGGGAAAAGGGGCAGGAGGAGAGGGAACGGCCTCAGGCTGGGCCAGGGGAGGTTTAGGCTGGATGTAAGAAAGGGTTTTCCGGCACTGGCACAGGTTGCTCAGGGCAGTGATGGAGTCACCAGCCCTGGAAATGTTCAGAAACCATGTGGACGGGGCTCCTGGGGACGTGGTTTATTGGGGAACACATCAGTGCTGACTTCATGGTTGGACTCGATCTTAGAGGGCTTTTCCAACCTTATTGACTCTGTGATGATTTATGATTTTATACTCAGCAATGCCCTGCTGTGAGCCAGGACAGCAGCAAGTCACATCTGCAACCTGTGCTGACATGGTGGCCAGGCCCCTCCTGTGTCATCCTGTGTCCCTTGGGGCTGTGGCAGGAGACAGCTGCTCCTGAGAGTGGACACTTGGTAAGGATTTGTGTTAAGTTATTCCAGGGCTCAGGGAAAATCATGCCTTCCCCATGAAGGTGAACACAGCAGAGCTGTGTCACGGCCACCATCCATCAGCCACAAACAGAGGGAGGCTCCTCCTGGCCCAGACACAGGAGCTGAGTCCTGCTTCTCCACTGCCAGGCAATCTCGGGGTTTTCAGGGTTTCTCTCACCCGAGATTTAGGTGGTGGTTCGTGGTGGGTGGTTCGAGTGGTGCTTTCTTGCCCTCAGCCCTCNCCATCCAGGGCACCCAGAGGAATGCCCTGGACTCCCACAAGGCACTCTTTGGAAGCTGGAGGATTTCTTCCCACTGTGTACCGGTGGGTGCTGTCACCTCAGCAGTGTGACCATGGCAAGGGGTTGGAGTGAGATGACCTTTAAGGTCCCCTCTGACCCAAACCTGTCTGGAATTCTGTGATTTTATCGTTCTCCATGCTTTGAATTGCCTGTGTCTCAGGGTGCACAGGGAATCCCTGCAGGGGTGCTGGTGCATGAGTCCCTGTGTCCCCACAGCCCATCGATATTCCCCTTGAGGAGCAGCTCTCTGTGGTTTTCATATCATTTACTGAGATATGGGTGCTTCTAAATTGAGAATTTAAGGAGAAGCACTTGGGTGTGCTGCACTGAATTCCAACACAGCCTTGCCCTTCCCCCAGTGCCAAGGACCTGCCACAGCCCCCTCCCAGCACTCAGCTATCAGAGGAGCCTTTGCAGGCACAAAGCTTCTCTGGGACCCTTCCCAGNCCTTCCCAAGGCATCACCAGCAGCAGCTCCATGCCTGGACCACTCCCATGGGTGAGGAGAAAGGTTCAGGAGCTCCCTGGCTTCCATCAGTCTCCAGGGGACAATCTGTGGCTTTGTCCTACTCTTGGTGCAGACCCTTTTAGACCAAGTGAGTCTTTGGGTCACCCTAACCTCTCCATTTTCCTTTGGCAAGGTTTCCCCAGCAGGATCGAGGGGATCCTTCCTGGCCTTGTGGGTTTATTTTGGTGTCTCGTGAAGATGTGGGATGCAGGGAGAAGCTGGCTGGTGTTTGAGTGTGCCCAGCCAAGCCCTGCTGTTCTCCAGCTTCTCCCATGGCACCTTTCCTCTTCTTTAGGCCTTAAACATCTTCCACATTTTGAATTGCAGAAAATATCCCTAAGGACACTGGCTGCAGCCCCACCCTATCCCACCTGTGGATGTGACTTCTCCTCTTTCGTTGCCCACCCATTCATCCCTGATTGCTCCATCCAGGCCCCCCAAAGTCATCCTTTGCCCACAGAGGTTCCTACACCAAAAACTACCCTCTCAGAAGAAAACAAGAGGTGAAGACACAAGAAACCAGGAGTCAAGGAGAGACTGGGCTACCTGAGCTAAGGTAATTCTGTGATTCTAATCACAGAATATCAGAGGAGTTTGGGTTGGAAGGGACCTTAGAGATCATCTCCTTCCACCCCCCTACAATGGGCAGGGACACCTTCCACTAGACCAGGTTACTCCTCATGGATGTTTGCTCTGAAAGCACATTCACTGCACTTGGACTTGTAAAATATCAAGGCAAATAAGATATTTTTTGCAAAGCTTGACAGGTATCAAGGAAGAGAACTGACAGCAGGCAATTTCTCTGGGGAAAATCCCAGGAGAAAGCGTACAAAACCTATAGTACAGAGGGAAAATAACAGCATCTCTGGCTGAGGGAGCTTCATCCAGACCTCAGTTACAATGACAGATGTGTCAGGCCTGACTGATCTTAATCTGTGCATCATTCCAGCTGTTTCAGTGCTCTGGCAGGGAAGAGAACCAAAAGACTGTGTTAGGGGAAAGAAAAAAAAAATTATAAAGGAAAATATGTTTTCTGGCCCTGCAGGTGGGCAGCAGGACCTGACAAAGAGATCCTGGCAGGCAGTGATGGACCATCCCTTTGAGCCTCTCCGGGGGATGCTGTTATTCTGTGTGTGATGCAGACCAGCATTTCCAGCCCCAGGTTGACTCCTTCCTTGACCCTTTGCTTTGGAATTAATCCCAAACCTCTTTGTCCCCTTCTCCCTGCTTGGGAACTCGTTCCCCTTTGTGTGTTTGTGAACCTCTTAATGTCCCGTGTCCCCGTGGTGGCGGGCGGTTTTATGCAGATTCCTTGTGCTAACGGAATTGTCTCTGAAATTGGATAATCCCTTTCCATATTTAAGAGATGGTGATCTCCTTCCTCGACCCTGACTGCGTCAGGCCAAGGTCCCTGTGTGCTCCTCCACTCCCCAAATCCTCCCAGCGCTGCTGCCAAGTGCCAGAGCTGGAGATAATGATGTGAGTAAGATCTTAACACCGCCTTGTACGTCCCTGTCTCTGCTCTGTCTGCTGCATTGTGTGCCCACATTAGCCACAGACTATTGGGAATCAAATTAGATTAGAGGGAAAAAGAGATATCAACTACCCTTGATCTCTGAGGTTTGAGACCAATTGTTTGTGACTGAGATCTTCACTAAGCCTGATTTGAGAGGCACGTATAATTTGCCTGGAGTGAAACAAATTAATGGAAAAGCCTCTCAAATGAGGTAAATCCATTTTGGGGGTCTTGGTCATGGTTGTTAGTCCATAACTGCCTCTGCTATCTTTCAATGTGATAAACCACACTTTTAGGGCAGCACCAGGCTACTTTATAAACCTAGAAATGGAAGGAGCGTTTAAAAATCTCTAAAACTTCTGCATTGCTGTATGTTAAGGAGGAGAAATGCTCTTTTAAACACTGCACCACAGCATTGCTAGGTGTGAAACATCTACCGTGGTTAAACTGCAAAGTGAAGCAGTTTCACAGAAATTAAAAGAAAAAAAGGTCCAAATGCAGAAAAGGAACTTGTGCCCAGACCTGGGCAAATTAAGTGTCTAACCATTATGAATGGGATTAAGTATTTTTATAAGAGCAACTTGTTAGCAGCTCAAGGGCTAAGAATGCAGCTCCCCCCACACACTGGGAGGTGAGGTGGTCAGGAGTGTCACCTCTCCTTGGTGACATTCTAATCGAGGACAACGGGAGCACATGGCTCCACAGAAAAATGAAGTTAAACCTTTTCATGATGTTCTGAACACCCTCTGAGCAAGGAGATTCCTGCACCACAAGGGCTTTTCCAGGGGATAAACATGAGAAACTGCCTCAGAGAGGTGTCAGAGGAGGTGTTGGAGAAAAACGTGCCTGAGGAGTCCCAAATAGCCAGGACTACGTGGGACTCAGACAAGAATTCCAGGAGAATCGAATCAGCTACAAGCTCCAATAACCTCAAATGGGTGCTGAAGGTGACACGTGTGGCACTGAACCACACAAAATTCTCTGTGGCCACCTAAGACAGCGTATGGCCAGTGGGTCTGTGTCACACCAAGCCACTGGGGCCCTGCAGCGAGGAACAGAACTGACACCTTGAGAAACAGAATTTATTAAGGAAGCGCCTGGAATTTTCTGTAGAGGGGAGTAAGGTCTCTCAGACTTTGGAGAGAGCTTTGAAGTGGTGAAAATGAATGTGGAGGATGATGTGGACAGCAGCATGTCCTTAGACCTCTGTGCCAAGGTACCTCAGGAGAGGCTCTGGTGCTGAGGGGCCGTGGCTCAGCCCTGGGGACTGATAATGAGCTCGAAGGAGAGAAAACCAGAATTGGGATGAGATGTCCAGTTTCACGATGGAAGAGCTCACCATCAGGCCCAGGAATCCTGGCAAAGTCCCAGGCTTGGTAATACATCTGTAACAACCAAAGGAGATGGTGAAAGCTGAGGCAGCAACACAAATCTGTTGAGAATGTTCAGATCTGAAAGGGAATATGAAAAGCTGCAAAGAAAGGAGAATAATGATTGGCAGGGAGATAAAATGGCCCTGAGTCCATGCCCCAGACACAAAGTCATTCAGATGGAAAGGAAACCCAAGCTGAATGCAATAACAGGCTCCAAACTAGAGGCACACAGAAAGAATCTTGCAACTACGTGAAGCTCCCTGATTGTACCTTGAAACTGTCCAGTGGCAAAGGGAAAGGGAAATTCATGAAGTAAAATAGTGAGAGCAACAGGGGAACTTTGCTACAGCTCCAGTGACCTGAACAGCACAGGCATTTCTGGCCTGGGCACCAAAAACTGATTTCTTTCAACAGAGACAGGGATAAGGAGAGAGGTGTGATGGTGGAAGAGGCAGACGAGGTACATGAAGAGAGATGGAAGGGATGGGAAGACAGGCTGAGGGAGAGGGATGCTTTGTGCAGTCCTGCTGGGTGTGGGATGATGAAGGGCTGTCAGCTGGAATTGGGAAGGGATGTGGAGGATGGATTTGCCAAAGGTGGGGTGCTGGCTCTGGGGGTCCCTGTCCTGCCAAGAGCTGTGCTGCTGTGGCCACCTGCAGTGTGCAGCAGCAGCCCCAGCCCAGGCAGAGCCTGTTGGTCCCATGCTGGTCCTGGATTCAAGTGCTGGGCAGGCAGCCACAGCCTCCTCAGTGCCCCACCATGAGCTGGAAAAGGACTGGGAAAACTCCCACTGTGAGCAGGCAGCAATCCAGCCAAACCCAGCGCGGAGTTCGCTAGAAAATTGATTCCCTGAATTGCTCCTTTGCTGCAGATAATGAAAATTAGAGAAGGGATTGTAAACTGCCAACAGGGGAGAAGGGCTGATTTGTTCTGCCTTGGGTTTGATGAAGCTTGCCAAACCCACAGAGCCTCCACTCCCCTCTGGGTGACACCGGGGGTGCACCAGCACCATCCCAGATGGGCAAAGACATTTGCAGGGCTCCACATGAGAGAGGTCTGAGCTGATCTGAGCAGCTGCTGGCACAGGACAACTCCTCACAGGCTGCAAGAGATCCCTCAAGAACCTTCTTCATGGATCCTGATCTCCCTTGGAGCCAGGGCCCACCCACTGGGACACAGAAATATTCTTCCTGTCCCTGCTGTGCCCACAGACCCTGAGCTGGCCAGGACAAGGTGCCAGAGTTTGGGCATCCTCAATGGCCTGTACAAACCTGCCCTCATCTCTGACTTTGTGCACTCATGTGAGCAGCAGCTCCACGTCTTCTAAGTCATGGCTGTGATTCTTACTTTAATTCCTAATTTGAAATCCTGTATCTTTTGTGCTCCTGGTTCCCTTCCCTTCTGTCAGCTGTACCCCATCCCTGCTCAGCCTCTCTACTCCCCTAAACAGGGATGGTGCTGCCTGGCTGTGCCCCTGAGCCCTGGTTTGCTTTATCCAGTGCCCCATCCCATCTCTGCAGGCTTTGCCAGGCACTTCACCTCCTCTAAGGCAGAAATTCACTGTCACAGCCATTTTCAAGTCGACTGTGTCTTCCTCTGCTGCTCCTCTGGCTCTTCCCTTCCTGCCTTTGCACTCACCCCCTCCTGCCCATCTGCTGCCAGGCTCTGAATTCTCCTTGTTCTCTGTTCCCCCAGCCCCTGTGGACGTTCCCCTCCTTTTGCCTTGCACCTGAATCACAAACCCCTAATTACTCCCACTGTGCTGCCCTCCTCTGATCTCACCGTACAACGCCCTGCCCGTGCCGCCTTCTCTTTCTTCCCAACACTTTCTCCTTCCCTTCTCACACTCTTCCTCCCCACTGCTCCTGACAAATATTCCCTTCAGACCCTGGGGGTTGTGAAGGCTTTGCTTGGCCGTGCCTCACCCTTTGGGACCATCTTTTTTGGGACCACCCTTGCTCTCTGCTGCCTTGTCAGTAACGAGGCTGGGGCTCATTAAAGCAGCAGCCCCATAGGCCTGTCAGGAAATGCCCCACAAAGGACAGGTTGGGACCCTGGCAGCTGTGCTGCTGGCAAATACACAGCGGATTGTGGAAACAGCAAAGCTCCCTTTGTGTTGTTGTTGTTGTTGTTTTTTGGGGGTTTTTTTTTGGTTTTTTGTGGGTTTTTTGGGGTGGTTGGTTTTTGGTTTCTTTTTTTGGTTGTTTGTTGTTTTTTTTTTGTTGTTTNATGCCCCACAAAGGACAGGTTGGGACCCTGGCAGCTGTGCTGCTGGCAAATACACAGCGGATTGTGGAAACAGCAAAGCTCCCTTTTTTATTTTTTAATTTTTTTTTAATTTTTTTTGTTTCAGTGTCATGAATTGATTCCACTCAGGGCCGTTTTGTGCTCTTTTCCCTTTCCCATCACCCAGCCAAGCATCTCCCTCAGTGTTTGTGGAGCCCTGTGGAGCAACATGGTCACTGACCTGTGTGGGGATGCCGTGGCATCCCCTGAGGATCCGAGGCCAGGGGGTTTAGTGTCAGCTTAGAATGAGGCAATTAATTTTCACAGCTGAAAACCCTTCACATTTCATCTTG
>VXBB01002009.1:3782-19700 GCA_013399915.1 Illadopsis cleaveri | reverse complement strand
TGTGCACTTGCAGCCCAGAAAACAAACAGTATCCTGAGCTGCATGAAAAGTATCATGGTCAGNATCCTGAGCTGCATGAAAAGTATCATGGTCAGCAGGTCAAGGGAGGTGACTCTACCTCCCTCCTCTGTTGAGACCAGCCCGGAATGTTACATCCAGCTCTGAGGTCCCCAGTACAGAAAAGAGTTCAAATGTGTCCAGAGGAGAGCCACAAAAATCATTAGTGGGATGGAGCAACTCTCCTGTGATGAAAGGCTGAGAGAACTGGGGTTATTCAGCCTGGAGAAGGCTTCAGAGAAAACTTATTGCAATAAGGTCAACATAAAAAGGGGGCTTAGAAAAAAGACTTTTTAACAAGGCCTTTGTGACAGGACAAGAGGTAACAGTTTTAACCTGAAAGAGAGTATGCTCTCATTGGACATAAGGAAAAAATTTTTATGATACAGGTGGTGAGGCACTGGAACAGGCTGCCCAGGAAAGCTCGAAGGTCCCCATCCTTAAGAGTGCTGAAGGTCAGGTTCGGGCGGCCTTTAAAAAATCTGATCTAGTGAAAGATGTCCCTGCCCAGAGTAGGGGCTTGGATGGGGAATGTGGGGCTCCAGTGAATCCATAGCTCTAGTGTGGGTCCTCCACAGGTTGTGGTTACTGTCAGAAGCCTGTTCCTTCATGGTCTCTCCACAAGCTCCTCTGCCTAAGCAAAGTGCAGCAGGATACTCTACCCTAAGTGGTGGTAAAACAGCTTGAACTTTACCTTCTTTGTAAAAGTTATCAGTGGTGGATAGAGAAGAGAGGGTCACACTGCCTATGGTCTTGAAGAATGTTGAGACCAGCCTGACTCATCAATCCCAAAGTTATATGTTCTGAGGACGCGAAAAACAAGGTTTCCTGACAGAAACTGGTACCAGTGATGACACAGCAAAGTTCCTGATAAGGAACCAACAGGTGATACTACTGATAACTTATCTAAAGCGGCTAAGCTGACACAGCCAACCTAGAAACATATGACTGACGGTCACTTTATACTATAAAAGCAGTCACACCTTTTAAAAGCAGGGTCTTCTAACATACCCCTTCCTGTATGTGTACAGAGATTCCTCCCTTGAGTGGAGATTTCCCCTCAAGGTTACTCCTGGAGGCTGAGCAAAAGAGGTTTGCTCATTGCCACTGGCATGGGTGAGTAACATCAATCTCTACTTAATAACTATTTTGCTATCTTTAATACCAATGCCTCAACATTGCTTCAATAAATAGTACACTATTATATAGTGTATATATTATTATATAGTATTTACTAACTGTTGTAACTATCTGTACCGTGTAGTAAATAATTCTGATTAAAGTATTTTAGTCTGATCATTATCATAAATTTAAGTAAGTTATTTATTTTATTCATATAGATATATTTGGTTTGCCATCCTTAATCCTGTGGGACAAGGTCATATAAAGGCTCAATTACACATAAATTATCCTTCAAATGTAAACTATTCACCAAGTCTGGGTTGCATCCAACCACACCTAGGCACCTCTCTGAGGAGTTTAGAAAGGAAGTGGGTCCCTTCTGAACCTTATGACTCAACAGGAGGGTTTCCCTGATAAACCTCAACTGAAGCTTCCATTTTGCCTGTGACAAGCTGCAAAGGAACTCCTTGTTTGAAGGAGGACTTCCTCCTCCTCCTCCACCTCTGGGGCTTGCAGGGCTGTTCCTCTCTCTTTCCCCCTCACTCTCCCAGGCAGGGCTTGGTCCTTTTTAAAACACAGTTTCTCTGAGGCACCACCACCTTGGCTGAGCCATGCTCTAGAATAGAGCCACTAGAGCCTGCTGGAAGTGACACAGCTCTGGCCACTCCTCACAGGTGCCATGCTGCCCCTACTGCCAGCACCTCACCACCAACACCCCACAGAGGTGTAACTGTGACAGTGAACCATTTTTTCCATAGTTACTTGAGAGAGGATAAAAATAATTTCAGATGATCCACCTTCTATTTTTTTCTAAATTATCTGGTTTTGTTCAACAACCATGTACTTCCACTGAGATGCTCCTTTACTGTAGGTCTTTCACAGACAGTTTCAAAAATCCAGCTTGTCATACAGAAGGAAAAGGGACAACAAATAAATTTGTATTTTTTCCCCTCTAATTTGAATATTATTGAATTGAACAGTGACTCTAGGTGGTACTGTAAGAGAGACAAGAGACAGTAGCAAGAGGCAAGCAGCATTTCAAGTCCATCATATCTCTTTCAGAAATGAGTTTCAGAAATTATTCATCACTAAAAGCATTTTTCCAAGTCTTAAAAATCAAGACATCTGAACCAGGGAGCAATACACATTCACAGTTTTGGCTTTTAAAGGTAACATGAGCTTATGCTGACATGGTAAGACGTGAGTGCCCAACACGCAGTGGGAGGTGACATGGTGACCTAGTGACATACTTACCCTCCACTTCCCTTTCTGGGCCAGCCTTTCTATCACTGCTTGCCAAATGACTGCATCGAAACGTGCACGGAAAATGTAATTATATGCAGGGTGGAAAGATGGTGGCAAGATTCGTTCGTCTGCAAGAGCACACAATAGAGAAAACTATTTGGTATACACAGCACTTCAAAGGTTGGAGTGTCCAACTAAATTACTTCATTACACAGTGATAACTGTAGCACTGGTTAATACCCAGGGGATTGCCCAGTGGGGGTTTAAGAAATGCTGGTCACACAACTGATTCAGCACCCTGTTTATCAGTGGCCAGACTTCATTAAACAAGGGGGAAAAAATTAATCCCTGCTCTCAAGAAACACCTCAAAACCCCAAGGCATTGTGAACCTCGTGGCAATTCTTCCACTTATGGGTCAACCAGGTACTGACTCTGCAACACCTAATCAAGGACATTAACATGGGGCTACAGGCTCAAGAAAAGGCAGCAGAGGCACAAGCTGAAATCTCCTGGCATGCCTGTGGGCCCATCAGACAAAGCATGTTAAACAAACTAAGAAGCAAGTAGAGGGGGAGAGACTGAGGAGAGGGCAGGGAGACAGACGACGGACGTTGCTGAAAAAAACCCATACAATGCCACAGGAAGGCCACATTTCCTCTTTTCATTGCTGTCCATTACCAGCTGAGGGAAAGTCCTCCACACTGAAATACACTGCACTGTAAACAAGTTTAAACTGCCTGTCTTCTAATTATTTTCAAATCTACCTGGCAAAAAGAAAAGCAGGGTGGTCTGTATAAAACCCGCTTAAAGCCTCTGGGATCTGGAGCTCCAAATCTCCAATCTTCTCTTCCTGACTCTAAATTTTGATCTTTTGTAACTGTTCCATAATTGACAAGTTTTCGTGAGACAACTCACTCCCCTGCAGTGTTTTGAGATGGCTGGCATCTGCTGTATACAAACTGGACCAAGTTCACCATATCCTCAATATATTTATAATCCTCAAACAGGCTTGATGCACTAAAGGATCAAAGGAATGATCTCACAAAAGAACGTGCTACTAAGTGCCGTCATCACTATTGAAAGGCTCTTAGAAAAATTAAGGTCTTAATTTGAGTTTACCATTGACACTTATGAAGATTCCTGCTATAAACTCAGCAATCTGAGTTTGATCCGCAGAAGAATTCAGGAGAACGTCAAGACCTCTGTGGAACGTAGAAACTGCCTCGTAAGACTTTGATAACATGATGAATGCGTGGCCAGCTCTATAATAAGCCTGGAAAAAAAAAAAAANATAACATGATGAATGCGTGGCCAGCTCTAAAATAAGCCTGGAAAAAAAAAAAAAGGAAAAAAAAAGATGTTGGGAAAATACTCAGAAGTATTTACTACCCAAAAAAAAAGTATTTTTTAAAAAATCTCTCATTATGTTATAAAAATGACATGTAGTACTATTTCTACAGCTTCTTATACACAGATCTAAAAAAAAAAAAAAGTGAAATAAACTATTCTATTCTAATCCCTTGAAATTCACAATAGGTTACAGATATTATCACAGATACTAAAAGTGAAATCCTGAAATTCAAAGCTTGGAAAATAACTACAGGATTGTAGACATACTTTCAGTAGCTGTATGTTAACCTCCTCTGAACAAGACTGGGGTTTTTTGTGTCACAAGGTCCAGAATATATACTTATGTTTCCACATCACTGCATTTTGCAGTATTTCCCACAATGCATATATTCTTCACCCAACAGCACCTGAACGTGTTTATATTCACCCTGAATTAGATTGTACCAGCTCAGAGTCACAGTGGAGTTAATTAGTTCAAATCAATTAACAGGCATGTTGCAACACAGCACAAGTTAAATGGGCATTTGGATGCAATTTTACCATATCTAAATAAAAAAGTTCTACTGAAGGCTCTGGGAGTCTTCAGTGGTTAGACTAGAGACTGTTTATTGCACATAAAAGCCAATCCAAGAGTATGACTCCAAATCATAAATACTGTACAACTCCTACTTATTCTAACAGATGGCTATCAGAGTCAAGGTGTACTTAATCACTGTGTATTTAATCACAAGCCAAGTATAGTGTATTGTTCTGTCCACTGGAAATACAATATGACCTCGATCACCAAGTATCGTTCCCAGGAACTGAAGGCTTATTAACAAGTCACCCTTGTTTGGGATATTGATAGTCACATTTCTTGAAAGCATTGGTACCTCTCTCATTGGGACCCAGAGAACCAGCATCTCCTGGTGCAATAGGGAGCTGCTTCATTTCATTAAAAATACTATTACAGCCGTGAATCTGGTGCTTATGTATAGAATCAAACACAGATTCTGGAATTTTATGCTATATTTACTCATCATGAAACAAAGCAAAAACACAATAAAAAGAAGATAATGACACCATTATTAAAAAAAAAAAAAGAAGCAAAGAAGGCATGCAAAAACTGCCAGCTCAAGCATCTGAATACCTTAACATACTCTGGATCCCACTGTAAGCTTTGGTGGGCTAAAGCCACTGCATCCTTCCATTTGCCCAGGCAGTACAAGGCAGTTGATTTGTTGCACAACAGCACAGCTATGTCCCGGGAACACCTAAGGATAGGGTTTTAGCATTACTGTTTATTCACCTGAAAAAGGATCATACTCTATAGTTAGCAATATGAAAAAACGAAAAAACTACACATATCACCCACCTGACAAAATTAGAGGTAAAAAATGTAGTTCTGATTAATAAAGATCAATTGAATATCGACTACAAAATGTCTTAGAAAGATCCTAATGATACCTTAGAGATACCCATAGTGATAACCTGGTCTCCTCTGAAGCAGAAAGCCAAGCCACTGGAATAAGGAAGTTTGAGGATTTAGCAAGAGTTCAGACCACCTCGATACACCTGCATATGGCTCAGTGAAAGCCAGCAGCTGGGAATGGGGGAAAACAGACACAGGAATGGAAGCTGCGAGATGAAAAGAGTACTAAACACACTTTGGTCACCAAAAAACCACCTCAATGCATTTTAGTGTATCACCACTCCATGCAGTCAACAGAAAAATCCACATTTAAAATAAATGAGTGGCCAGTGTTAAATTAGGTTAACAGCAATGTTCATATACAGCAGTAATGAATATTTAATAGTTAACATAATACTCAACCATTTAATCATTAATAACATTACCAACTTATGTTAACTGATGAAAAGCACTTAACATCTGCAAAGAAATATCCAAAGGAATCTTCTGCTGAAAAATTATTTTTAACAAGTCTCAGAATACTGAGAAGGACCAAGTAACAAGAACAAAGTAACCTGCATGAATGATTTTACAGATAATCAGACAATTCATGTAACAACAGGGCAGGACATGGCAAAATCACAGCAGGATTAATCGACAACATGTCAGCTAAGAAACAGAAGTAATTTAACAGAAAAAAGTGCAGTTTATGGAAAATTAATTTGATATTTAATTGCACTAATTTATAATTGATGTTTATGTAAAAATATTCAGATTTAAGCCACTAATTAATCTCATATATATGTAAGGAATAGAATAATTATAAAACTGGTACACTAAAGAGTGTGAAAAAAGATACAAGAAAATCAAGTGTTAGGTCAAAACCAGTTTTGAATTAACTGTGCAACTGTACATATTTACATATTTCAGGCTTGTTTTATGGTTTACATGTAATAATTCAAGAATACTTACGGCACCCATTGCATTAAATAACCAAGTGTTTGTAGAGCTTCATCATAGTTTTTTATGGCCAATGAGTAATTTCCATTTTTAAAATCCTGGTTCCCAGCTTGCCTCTTCAGCTGTGCATATGACATGGGATCCATGCTAAGGGAAGGCAAAAAAAATTACAAAAATAAAAATAAATTTAAAAAATATTAATCAGACAAAAGCACTGACTTATGAGACACTTCTTTCCCTGAAACTGACTTAAATTTTCCTCTCAGTTTTTGCATATTTGAAAAGGAGGACAAAAGAGCACATCTTCTTTGTTTCCTGCAGTTGGACTAGTAAAATAGAGTTCTGGTGACAGCCTCATCTTTGCTGTTGATGCCTCCTCAACTTTTCAACTACTTTTTAATAAACTTCAGCTAACCAGATCTACCACTGGTATGCATTTTTTTTTTCAGTTTTTATTCCCGGGTCTTAAACTGTATCTTTTAAATTAAGATTCCAAATTATTTCAATGTGTGAGCACATACTCAATGCAGGAGGAAACGTCTGAGAAAACAAGTAGCATTTATATGCTTAAGAAATACATGAAGCTATACATTTCAATTCATTAAACACAAAACTCATTTACTTGCACTTTTTTAATAAGTTTTTTCTCCAGGTGCTCTCTCTAGATACTCAACAATCTAATGTATACAGAACAGCTTAGAAACTTATTTACTGCAAGAAAATATTGTAACATTGTTTGATAATAGTTCTTGACGACCTTGAATCAGACTTCAGACAGTTACTAAAATGAACACAAGAAGTGGTGAAAGAAAACAAAGGCTGAAACTAGCATCCACTGTAACTTACTGAAAAACTATTACATCATTAAAATTCTAAAATCAGGGTCATTAAACAAAACTAATCACATGGTCAAGCAGCTAGATGAAAGAAACAAATGCAGGAGGAAAACCAGCTGCATGTATGAGAAACAGCACACAAGAAACAGACGAGAAATATCCAGTGCTAAAGTGCTGTGTAGAATCATTCTTCACAGCTTGTTTTTATGATTAAAAGCTGTTTCTATTACCTGTAAAAACCTGTATGAATCTCACAAATCTCAGTGCAATTAAATAAGATTAATTCACCAAATAGGAATGCACAGAATTACTTATTATCCAGGTATTAACAGGCCTGTAACAAAACACATAAAATCTGCAGCCTTTCCAACCTGCTAACATAATGTCAAGGTTTAGTCTGGCAGGCAGCTAAACACCACACAGACCTCAGCTCACTCCCCCACTCCCTGAGTGGATGGGGGAGAGAATTAGGAAAAAAGGTACAATGTGTGTGTTGACATAAAGACAGTTTGACAGGACAGAAAAAGAAGGGAAAATACTGATACTACTAATAATAAACTTAGAATATACAAAACAATTAATGCACAGTGCAGTTGCTCACTACCCACTGACCAATGTCCAGCCAGTTCCTGAGGAGCAGCCCCCGGCCTGTTTTCCCTCTTAATTTATATACATGACATTCTATGGTGCAGAATATCCATTTGGGCAGTTCAGGCCAGCTGTCCTGGCTGTGTCCCCTCCCCGTTTCCTGTGCCCCCCTGCAGCTGACAGGGCAGCATCAGAGGCTGATAAGTCCTTGACTCAGGGCAAACATGGGTCAGCAACCAATAAAACATCAGTGTGTTATCAACATTATCCTCATACTAAATCCAACACACAGCACTGTACCAGCTACTGAGTAGAAAATTATCCCAGCTGAAAGCAGGACTAAAATATCTGCAAGATCTCTTGACAACAAAACAAAGCAGATATTTTTAAGTATATGAATTTACAGGCAAAGCAAGCTACATTACTGATGTATTTTCTCTGTAGTACTCCTCATGATGAGGCTGAAACACAAAGAATCGGGGCTGTCTTGTGAGCACAGAGGTATGATAAGGCATGCTATGGATGGCACCGTGCCTTTGCACTTATCTGAACACAAAAAGCACTTGTCAGGCTCACAAGTACACTAAGCAGATGGGAGAGCAACAGCCCACAATTCTGAGAAGGCAACAGAAAAATCAGCTGAAACCATAAAGCTCAGATCCGCATTGCTTCAGACTGACTGGGAAATGACCTGTCAGAAGTCATGTCTTAATCAAACAAAAAAACACTCAGTGATGATGTCTGTAATCCAACTACCAGCTTGCTAATTCCGGGGAACCACCAAGAACAGATGTAAAACCTGGATAAAAACTAAACTCAAGAAAAAAAGAGGCCCCATCTACTTGGGGGAGGTATGACAATCAGTCACGCTAGAGGGGTAATTTTTACATTTATCTCAGGTAAATTAAATCATCACTTTATTGAGCAATGTGAATATAGTATATACTTTAAAAATACTACTTCTCCAGGCAGGCAATCACGTGTACTCATAACATATCCAGGACTTCTTTTACTCTGCATGGTACGACCATTATTAAGGTGAAAAAAAGGAAAACAATAAAGCAAGAGAACAAAGGAAAAAAAAAAAGTGCTAAAAGATGGTTCTCCCACATCTTTTGTGTAATTCTTTCAGATTTCAATTCTTTATCATCAGAAAACTTGACAAACTATTTTCTCAAGAATAATACCAAAATAAGTCAGCTACACAAGAGTTTTTTCAAGTAGGAATACACATGAACTGGTAGTTTTCCAAATAGTAGCTGAATTTCAGTGTTTTTCTGTTTTTAAAGCAAGCTATGCTTCTACTCAGTGTGATATTTTTCCCTGGAATTGTATTTTTATCTTACATTTCTTTGGAATATACTAAAAGTACAAGTGCAAATAAAAGGAATTTGCAAGATATTTAAAAGACTGTTTTTTCCACAGTACAGCAGAAGCAGCAACAAACATTTTGAAAGGACTTTCCAACGTGTCCTGTACTGAGAAATTTTGGAACTGAACTCCCTGTTTCAGATCAGAAGGCAGCATGCCCTACCCTTTCCAGGCAGCAGGAATTTTGACCAAAACACAAGTTCTCATCCTTTTCCAGAACTGGAGTTTCCCAGCCAAAACACCAAACTGTAGATCATTTAAATAACTGGGACATCTGCTGCAGGCTTTAGCAACTATACCCAAGTTTGTATACCCCAGAGATACCCCGGGCATGCAGATCTGACATGTAAGTTAATGAGCCACAAGAACTGCCGTGCAGACCAGCACAGCATGTCTTGCTATTGCCCAACATCTTCCTGCAGCATAAACAATTTTAACTCAAAACCAATGGACTAACTGAGTGCCTATTATGTAAAGTCTATCAAGCGTGAGGAGCATTAAACAAAACTGTTGTCTATTACTCTGCCTTAACTGGCACAGGTAAAAGCCACAGCTGTATCTGGAAATAACTACAGAAAGATTTTTTTGGGGTGAGTGCTGTGGGTTAACCCCAGTGGGCAGCTAAGTGCTTGCACCCCCCCCACCCCCAGTGGGATGGGGAAAAAGAAAAGTGGGAAGTAAAACCCAAAAAATTTGTGGGTCAAGATAAAGGTTGCTCAGTAACCAAAAGGGTCCTGGAAGAAGAGAGAAAGATACAAAAGTGACGCAAAGGCAATCATTAACCACCTCCCTGACATGGAATAATGCCCATCCAGCTCCCAAGACAGGGAAGGTTAACCCCCTAAGTCCCCTCCTCTCCATCATCATTGCTGAGCATGATGCCACATAGCACGAATTATCCCCTCAGTCAGTTTAGGCCATCTGCCCGGTTGCGCCCCCTCCCAACCTCTTGTGCGCCTCAAATCTATTCACTGGGAGGCTGAGTGAGGAACAGAGAAGGCCCCAACACTGTGCAAACAGTGCTCAGCAACAGCTAAAACATTACTGTGCTATCAGCATTGTTTCGCTCACAAATTTAAAGCACCATACCAGCTACTATGAATAAAATTAACTCCATCCCAGCCAGATACATGCTCCCCTCAGGAAGCAGGGATTTCTCCTAAGCTATGGAGTCTATGAAATACATAAAGGTGTGTGGACACCTTAAGGTCTGTAAAAACCTTTCCCAGTGCATTGTTGAGACCTTATCATTCACAGAAACAAAACACATAAAAAATCAAACAGATAACATGGTCTACTGTGTTTACTTTTTTATGACTCCTGAGACCGCCAGCAAAAACATGACAGCAAAATGAAGCACATTAATTTTTACTCACAGAATCAAAACAAAAGTTAAGTCAGAAACTATCTACTACCAAACCCTACTGCTGCCAGTGGTCAAAATTCCCATTTACTTTATGTGTCATCAACTCTTACGTTACTGTGCTGGTCAGTGTCCCACTGAACTGCTTCAGTCAGACTGCTGTCAGAAGAAGGGCAGCTTTAGAGTGGTTACAATGCTAAGTTTTGATTCCTCTCGCTTCAGAAGATAATTTTGAAAACACAAATGGAGACTGCCCAGAAATGCCATTTGTCGCTATTGAAAAATGTTGTGTTTCTTATGCCAGCAATGGGTCTCCAGAGGCCAGCTTGCGCTTTCTGAACATCTGAAGCTGGCAGCGCTAAAAACTTTAGAAATCTGAGAGTTAACCCAAGCAATTGGTTTTTCTGTCTGCATCTGCTTTACACATTCTATAAAGAGAAACTGCATGACACTCTTTAATTCACAGAAAAAAAGATAGAAGATCTTCACAGCCATGCTTTTAATTATTTTCGATCTTGAAAGTTAAGCTTTAAAGATCCATCCCTATGGCATTACTCAGTGGAATAATGTTTTTATTCTCCAGGCACAGAAGATTTCCATAATGCGAGGAACAAATGAAGTATAGCAATCTTAGGAGCTCTGCATCTGAATCAAAAGAATGGTGACAAATAAGAATCCTCCAATTTACAGGAAATCTGACTTCTAAAGACTGTGCTTTCCTTGGTCCCATTAACTCAAAAGGCAGACATTACAAACTGGCAATAGGTAGAGAGAGAAAAAGCCCAACAACGCATCTACACTGCGGCTGAGTTACAACTAAATACATTTCATCAGCATTCCAGTAATTCATGTTTTCTCAACAGGAAACCTCAGGGCTCCATTAGCTCTCGTTGAACAAAAGCATGCTGGTTCCAGGAACACGGTGCCAGCAAGAAAGAGCCATCATGTCACCCCTTCAGCCACACCAGAGGGACCCCTGCAGCCACATGCCCACCGTTGGCACAATCCGTGCCGGCAGCCCTGCAGTCACCCAGTAAAAGGACACTGCATTCAGGTCTTCCAAACAGTACCTTCCCCATGACCTGATACAGATGTATGTGAATGTCAGGGCAGACCCAATAGAAGAAGGGAAAAAGCAAGCCAAGAAGGCTGTAAGTGGCCGTAACTATGGCAGTGCTCTGCCTGCTAGCCAGTTTTACCTGTTTTCCTGACAACAACAGCTACCAAAGACATATTTAGAGAACACAGTCTCCTTTCAATGTGTATAAGCCTAACCTTGACAGTGAAAAGCGGGGAAAAATTTACTTCTCTCAGTTTTCCACTGCATGCTGAAAAGTCAAATGAAAAATCTGGAAATCACCTGTACTTTCAGAGAAGGTCCTGAAGAAACAGCAGAGACAAAAATTAACAGCTTATAACTGATCAGGCAACAAGCAGATACATTTGGAAATCTCATGTAGAAGAGAGGAAGAAGCTGAGATTTAGACATGGACATCCTCATGGATCTGTTTAGTCTGGAAAAGGTCATAGTGGCATTTGTGACTACCTGAACAACACTCAAATCGAATGTTCAGCCAGTATCTCATGAAGAGAGATACTGAAGAAGATGACGATGAACATGAAGATCTCATACTCAGCTCTTGTAAAATGTCAGCTCATGTTGGAGAAACTGGTCAACTCAAATGAAGAGCCTCCAATTTAGACAGCTTGTCATCAGACATCCCTATCATTAGGGATATACTCAGATAGATAGATAGATAGAGATATCCTTATCTATAGATAGATTCTCACTCAGCCCTACAAAACAACAACAACAAAATGCTGTAAGAAGTCACCTTGCCAGATTTGTACCAGACCTTGGAAGTTCCAAAGACCATTTGCTCCCAGTAAAAGCCAGCACCACTTGGAAAATAATGAATGACATTCTAGAGCAGATTTGGATTACATAAGGGCAAGCAGAACAGCATAGTGATAGCTTCTTATCAGAATGTTGTCCTGAACTCAGCACAAATTGCACCAAATGAAGTTTCTTCACTGCGTCTGGGCTCTATGGCCAGTCAACGTCCTATACATCACAGTACTCCAAATACAAAGACAGCATACATCTCCGTTTGCCTCTAAAAAGACAAAGAAAACCATTTCCCAGTGAATAGAAAGTGAGTAGAGAACATTTTATTGGGTTGTTTCAGTCTGAACTGGAGACCTGTACACAACCTCCATCACTGGATACAAGCAACCCTCAACATCACTTACAGAATTTTGCTTCTCTAGATACTCTTCCTTCCTAAGTGTTCAGGAAGAAGCAGTACTAGGGGAATTCAGGCTACTGTTCTGTAGCTTCACCTACGCAGTACCACACTGAATCTGCACACCTTGACAGCACAAAGCATCTCTCACTATTGAGAAGGAATTCTCACCTGAAATGGGTCTAGCAGGCAAGCATTATTTCCATATTTTGGATGTCAGCTGTGAGACTTCTTACGTCCTGGCTGTACTTTCAAAAGATGTTAAACGGCTGGGGTGAGAGAGCACAGAGTGAGACACAACATCCCAGGCTGCTCTTCATTTTATACCAAACCTTTCCTTGGAAAGGTGCTCTGTGATAAACTGATGATTGTAGGGCACAAACATTGTCACAAAAAAGGCAAACATCCTTATCAACATTTGGCAAATGGAGCCCAGGATGAAATTGTCACAGATGTCTCAAAGGCCTGTTAACACCTCAAACACCACATACAAACCAGATAGGGAAGATTTGTGCAACGTCTGAATGAAACAAGGGTTATAAGCAGAATACACACACAAGACTCTGGGCTAGGGCCCTGTTCAGGGCACAGCTGGTCTGAATGACCTCCCAAGGTCCTCCTTTTTCATATTACCACTGTTGCTTTCTGTTTGTGCAAACTGTCAGAAAGGAATTGTTATTAATAACAAAGCCCAGCTACCTGATGTCTCCAACCAAACTCACAGCTGATACAGCTTGGCAGCTCAGTTCATCTTCAGATGCACGATCACCAAACAGGACTACAGCAACGGGACCCAAACCCAGCCAAAAGTTGGGCCAGCCCTGCTGACAAGCAGAAATCCATGAAAAACCTCAAGAAGTGAACACTGAAACGTTACTAATCTTTATAGCAGGGATTTGTGGTTCACTTGCACACAGGAAAGGTACTAGGCAAGAAGTGACACAGCAAGGAAATAGACATCAGAAGCACATCACCAGGAACAAGACAATGCCTTTCACAAGAAGAGATGGGTGCACACACCCCAGGGCACCAGCTCTGCACCTACTTTAGACCCTGGGAAACAAGAGACTCACACCCATGGACAAGGAAACAGAAACTTGACAGACCAACGTGACATTCTATAGTATGGCATATCCCTTCAGACAGTTCAGGTTAGCTGTCCCAGCTGCGTCCCCTCCCAGCTTTCTGTGCCGTCACCCAGTCTCCCCACTGGTGGGACAAGCTGAAAAATGCTTGACTTAGGGTAAGCACTGCTTAGCAACAACAAAAACATCAGTGTTTTATCAACATTATTCTCATCCTAAATTGAAAGCACAGCACCCTACCAGCTACTAGGAAGAAAATTAACTCTATCCCAGCCAAAACCGCATGACACCTCAGAACATCCTTCCTCCTTTCCCTGCAGGCTGAACTCAGGCCAAGCACATGTGACCAGCCTTCCTTGAAGACTGTTTCACAGCTTGCAGCAGCAACAGGTCTGGCCTTGCTCCCCAGCACATCCTGTTTTGGTAGGAGAAAAAAAAAACAGGCTTCTTTGCCTCAGCTTTAAGTGATTTTTCCCTCTTTCTAACCTACCAGTAACAAGTCAAGAAAACTAAGAAAACGTTCAGTTGGGCCATGCCTGGAGTTGCTTTTTCAAGAAACACATCTGTTTATACATACAAATACCTACGACTTCCAGTAAATTAAGAAAATACTCGCATTTCCCATTTTATATACAAAAAAAATGATGCAAAAGCATGTTCAATATTGTCTGCACAGTGTCATTACTGTGTCAGCACAAAAACCACCAAAACCTCACAACAGTAGAAAAAATTAATCTTTCTGTTTCTCTCTGAAGTAACAACAATCTTGAAATCTCTGGTCTAGCTCAGCCATACAAGACCTAACTCAGTCCAACCCAGGGAGTTGTTTACACTGCTGCAGTTGTTTGCTCAGCCTGCCAGTGTTCCTCTCATCATTGTCCCGCTTTTCTTTGCACTCATGTGGCCTCACCTTGAATACTGCTGCTCAGTTTTGGGCACCACAAAATAAAAAATACATTAAGCTATTAGAGAGCATCCAAAGGAGACCATGACGATGGTGAAGGGTCTGAAGAGAAGCCTGTACGGGGAGCGGCTGATGTCATTTGGTTTGTTCAGACGGACACTGAGGGAAGATGTCTTTGCACTCTGCAACTTCCTCAAGAGAGAAAGAGGAGGGGCAGGCACTGATCTCTTCACTCTCGTGACCAGCGACGGAGGTTGACAAGACGGACTGAAGCTGAGTCAGGGAAAGTTTAGACTGGATATTAGAAAGAGGCTCCGCAGGGAAGTGGTCACAGCACCAAGCCTGAGTTAAGAAGCATTTGGACAATGCTCATGTGCACTTAAGGCACATGGTGTGATTACTAGGATGAGTGTCCTGTGCGGGGCTGGGACTTGGACTCCATGATCCTGATAAGTCTCTTCCAACTCAGCATTTCCTATGATTCTATAACCAAGTAAGAGAAACGGCAACAAACCGCCCGCATATTTCCTTCATATAGATTCACTCCAGAGGGTATTGACTCTGGAATGAGGAAAAAACAAACGAAAAACACCCCAAGACCAAGACACCAAGACTGCCCTAACATCAAGGTTTTTAAGCTTGCGCAGTTCACAGCCAGTGCTTGACAAATTTAATTGCATGTTGGTAAAAAAACACTGATAGGAAATACTCCCTCAGGCACGTTTTCATGGGAAAGCAAAGCCTCTTTCCATTCGCGATAAATCTAAAGTTAACTCTCTGTAAATCGCTAAAAAAATTGCAAAAGCTGCTGAGAGATCCTTCTGCATTTATTCTTCTGCACGGCACACTGTACTCAAACTCCCTTCCAGTTGAAAAAGTCTGTTTTGTTAAGTGACCACTGCACGACCTTGTACAAAAGTTTTGCTTTTCAGGGAAAGGATCCAAAACCACTGAAGACAATGCTTCGCTTCGGGCTACGATAGAAGAATTCTCCCTCTTCTTCTCAAGCACGGACACGGCATCCCATCTCCCCCAGCTCCTCCGCGCAAACCATACCAGGCCAACACACACCCTCAGATGCCTGGCAGGAGCAAGAATGCACTCTTCTCCTTTCCCTTCAACCACCCCACACATTCCCTGGCATGCTTCCCAACCAACAGAGCCACCCCCGCTGCCCACACGCCAAATCCCGCACCCACGCTCCTCGTCGGGGCAGCGCGTCCCCTCTCCGGAACTGCTCCAATATACAGGAAGCTCCACCGAGATGGGAAGCCACCCACCCCCCAGAGGCCGCGGCTGCCCCCGCCAAGCATCGATGGAGCAGCGCAGGGAGCGCGGGCAGCTCCCGCCGCGGCGGCTCTCCCGCCGCACCCCCGCATCCCGCCCGGAGCGGCGGGGGG
>VXBB01002006.1:79257-90656 GCA_013399915.1 Illadopsis cleaveri | reverse complement strand
CCAACCCTGTGTTCCACCCCCCTATAAAACCTGTTGTTTTCTGGGACTCTTGGTTTCAATGAGGCTGGAGCCTTGAGGTGACTAAACTCTGCTGGTCTCCCCCCTCACTGAAGTCCCGCCTTTCTTCTCCCTGCCTTCTCCGTGCCTAGCTCCTGGTCGGCCAAGAACCTCAGTGTTGTGCAGTGGTGCCCAGGGCTGGCCGAGCCGTGCGACACAGGGCACCGTGACAATATAACATTGAATACCATCTAATGGTATTGTATGTATTAATATGGTCAGAGCTTATAAACTAATTCAATAAGAGTAGAAGGGGAAAACTAACTTCCAGAGCTAGCTTTTCTTAATTTTTTTTTCATCTTTGGGTTGTAGACAAAGGTGTCAATCTTCTTATTTATGTGGGTTTAGTCCTATTCAATGTTTTTCTTTTTGGTCTTGATGACTATGTTTTGAATTTGTAGGTAGAATCAGAACATGAGAGAAAGTAAATGTTTTACAGTACATGGTTATAATTCAAAGTGAATTTGAGAAAGCTCGAAAAAGGAACTCTCTGCAGTAGAAGGAAATGCAATTTTTTAAAAGCTGATGATCGTGAAAATACGGGATAGAAATCTATGGCTTCACAAACAGATCAACAGGAAAAAAAAAGTCATGACTTTTTAATGAATCATTAGATGAGTATAAGCAGTCATATGGCATTGCTGTAATAGAGGCAAACAGAGTGCTGAAATGTGTAATTGAAATCCATCCCTACTCAGCTTTTGGCCTCAGCAAGAACGTTGTCCAATTTGGATGTTGCCTTTCTGGTTAATTAAGGGGGTATTAACAAAAATGGAGGCCAGAAATCAGAATCCCAAAAAACCTTCCCTAGGACGGAGCACAGAATGGAAGCTACTTGGCCTAAGAGCACTGTGAGGGAGGGACATAATTAGTCTTCAGAAAAAGGAATAACCTTTATTTCTCTGATACACTGGAAAAGATAAAAAGGTTCTAAAATCTAACAGGGAAAATTTACTTCACATATAAGGAGAAGCTCTTGACAGTGAGGCTGGGGAAGCCATAGGAAAGGTTGTCTGTGGAAACAGTGCCGTGTCTACCCTTGACAGCCTGGAGATGAGATTACAGAAACATCTGTAAGACAGCAACAGTGACAGCCAGCCAGGCGTGGGAACAGAAGGTGGAACTCCATCCTCAGGAGGCCTGAGGGGCATCCTTCTGGCAGGGAGAAATGTCTTAACTTCCTGGAGATTCTGTGATGTTGTGGGCAATGATAGGAAGTCATTGGTCCTATTTGAATAGCTAGATGAAAATGCAGTGCTGCCTGTGACAAGTGACAAGTTATTTGCTTAGCATTATTTTTCATGGTCCAGCAGGAGCTGGAGAGTCTGCTCCTAAGCAGCCATGATGAATACTTTTATTATTTCTAATCCATATTTTGTAGTGGTGTGTCTCATACTATGCTGTTGCACGCAAGAAAGAAAGATGAGACAAACAAGAGTGTTACAGCACATACTCATTCTGCTTTTTATTCATGAACTTGGAGAAGATTTTCTTATTATAGTCAATGGAAAATTTTAGTCATCGTCAGAAGTTAACTCTTATTTTTGGGTCACTGAGTCATTGGACAGAGGCTCTTATCTCTTTTTACTAACTAGAGAGAGAACCTGAGATGGAGAAGCTTCTTCTTGTTCAAGCTCCTGAGTAGTTATCTAAATTTAGGAAGGATGAATCTCCTATACTCCACTCACATAAAAGGCAGTTGTTACTAGTGCTGATCCCCATCACGCTTCTGATTTAATAAAAATGAGTGTTTTGCTTAACAGAACCTCTAGATTGTTGTAATACAGACAAAATTTACCTATGCTTGTCAGTTTACTTATTCTTCCAAAAATATTTTAAATAGATCTGTGAACAGATTTCTTTATCTACATTTCTTGCTACCTCTGTCAGCACTAAGGCATGGAGACCATCTGGCCTTAGAAAGNTTCTCCTCATGATGCTGATTATTCTGAAGACAATTGTCCAAAAAGAGAGCAAGAGATGGTTGTATTTTCTTTGATTTTTCGTTTGGCTAAAATGTCTGTCTCCTATTGCAAATTGACTTAAATTCCTTCCATCTGCTGCTGGGAACCTAATCAAAATGTAAATTAAAATAAATAAATTTCTTAGGAAAAAAGAGGGAGAGGAAAAACTTTAAACATGCAGAACCTTAGCACATTTCATAGTGTCCTAATTATTTTTGTGTCATCTTTCTCTTGCTTCCAAAAATATTTTTAATGATATCACTCAGGTTTCTTAGAAAAATATGAAGGACTTCTGGGTTGCAATTGTTTTATGAATAATCAGAACGGAATACTACAAGAACCTCAAATTCTTTCCAGACTTGCAGACAAACGTGAGAGTGTTCACCAACTTTAGGCAGTGGCAGTAGATGGAAAGATGCCAAGCAGAAGATTTTGACTGTTGTTAGTTAGAAGAAGATAGAATAAATACAAGCAGCTATTATCCTTTAATTACTTTTTTCCCTTTCTGGTGACTTTTTAAAATATAAGGATGAATACAAAATCTCAGTCTCAGAAGAAATCAAGCCTAATGCCTACACAATGTATTTATTCTATGCCTGTAGCTACTAGAAGCCTCTGCGTGTTACTGACTTCAGCATTTTGTTTATAAACTATCTTTTGCATTAGAAAAATGTTACTTCTCTTTATTTCCTACTCTCCCTTTCCTAAAATACACCTGGTGGGGTAAGGTGGCCTGAGATTCTGGATCCTATTTTAAATCTTGCAGCTCTAGGATTTCCTGTCCAATTTTATTCTGTTAAATGTGTTCCTTTAAATTTATTCAAAGCTATCTTTCAACAAAGAGGGAAAAGCTAATTCACAGAATTGGTTATAACTTATGCAGTCTCTCAACACTAGATTATGAGTTCATATGGGATTTAAACAACAAGAAGGCAAAAGTAGCTAAAAACTGGTGTTTGGAAAAGAAACTCCAGTGTTATGTTCCTGGTGGAGAGCTGTTCTCATCACACTGCCACAGGTTTGGCACAGGCTGGCAGCCCTCAACTCTGATTTCCACAGGGAGCTCAAGGAGACAAGCCAACACTGAGGGAGTTTTTCTTTTCCAAGCATGGGTAATATTTTTTATATCACATCGGAGGTCTCAGCAAGAGCTCATTCCATCACATCTCCCTATGATCTGCTGTAACAACCTCTGGATAAATGAAAAGGTTGTTGGAATTTAAAGACAAAAGAAAGCAGCTGGTATCTCAACCTCAGCATTGCACAGGTCAGGTCATTGCTCCCTACATGAGGTATTTTACCTGTGTATACTCAGTACAGTAACACACAATTTCTGTAGCTTGCCTTTCAGAATGTTACCTCTTGATGCAAGTAGAACCACAGATAGAAACTGTTCTCTCTTTCTACTTTCTTTCAATAGCTGAAAATTTTCACTGTCATAGAAATAATCTTTTGGGTTTTGTTTCTTTCTGATTCTAATCTTTGAGCAATGTGCTGTTTTATGCATCCTTTTAAAATTGTATTTGGCCACCAGTAAATTAAAGTCTTTATTTCCGGCATCTTTAAGAAACCTAAATTAACCCACCAAATAAATTTAATTTTTTTGCCTTCATCCTAATTCTACAAAGGAACAGAAAACAAAATGCTAAAAGAGCTTATTCTTTCAGCTTGACTGATAAAGGCCACTCAGGTTCTCTGTTTGCAGTTCTCAAATGACTGTTTGAACCACCTTCATTTCAGACAGTGAACTCTAAAAGAGCACTCACATCTTAGTGCTTACCTCAGCTGGGAGTAAGCATGTCATTAAATTTACAAAGTAAATTTTAAACAAAAGCAGCATAAACAGTAAATGTTTGAAGATGGCCTAATAACATCTCAAAACAGCCCCAGTCAACAAAATGGCCAAAAAAATCCCAGCACAAAAATCAGAATTAACCAAACAAACAACCCCGTCATGATCTATAGAAAACTGGAGCTCAGCTCAATGACTCATTTATATGTTCATACTTTGGTGTGAGATGTCTCAAAGAAGTAGCAGGTTTGTCACAAATGGCCACAAACCCGTGGGTGCTGTGCCTCCCTACAGCACCAGCCAGCTTCCAGGCAGGACACTTGAGAACATCCCAGGTACTTCCAGATGTGCCTGTGCGGAGACCAGCTCCAAGCAGTGAGTCCCAAAGAAAACCTTAATTTTATCACCGTCTGAAGTGTGATTGTGTTTCTGGCTGTTTCTGCATTTCTTCCTCTGTGTCTGCTCAGATTCAGCAGCCCAGTAAATACAGTGATGCCAATGCTAATAAGAAGCCATGGGGTTTATAGTAACTACATGCTGATACCAGGTTAAGGCTTGTATTAACAGAACAACATAAATCCTCAGGACCCGTCAGACTCTGCCTGGGCTTGTCTTGGCTGGCCTTGAGGTTATTTTAGCTTGCTCATTAATTGTAGCAGAAATTTGCCACTATAGCTGTTCTAACCAGTTATTAGCTTTAGCATAACCTCATCAATTGTGTAGTTTAGCACCTAAAGAATTCATACCACATCAGGCAACAGTCTAACAAACGAAACAAAAGCATTGTGAGCAAAGCTGTGGGAAAGTGGGAAGATGAGGAATGACACAACATGTCTCATANTCCATTAATTATCTCCATTAATTTTTATGAATTAGGTTTAAAATATTAATATAGTGTTGCTAGCCATAACACACAGGAGAAGAAATAATAGCACAATAAATTAGGTTAAGGTTGGCATCTTGTTAAACTTGGTTTAGATTTTCAGCGAGTAAAAAGCCTCCAGTCAAAAAAGCCCGGTGGGAACTAAGAAATCTAGAAAGAAGTAGTACAGTCTGTACCCACTCATTGAGGATCTGTATTTAGGAAGATCAGGTCTAAAAGAGAATATGACACGATTATGGTGATGGTGGTGGATATTTAACTGGATAGAATTTCCTAAATATTATGTGTAAAAAGAAAAAAAAAAGAGGATCCAGTTAAAAATATTCAGAAATTTCAGAACATTGCAGAGGTGTTTCAACTTTGATAGATGACTTAATTAGCAGAAAAGATCTCCATTCAAAGAAAAAAACAACAACTGTGTTAAGAGATCTATAGCAAGAAGATATGTGAAGCATGGGTCATACCCAAGGTTTAAGCTTTAGTTCAGGAGGCAAAGTAAGTATATGGCCTGTGAGATGCAGAAAATAAAAATTGGTCAAGATATAATGTAAACTGGTTTTATCTAACGTTTTGCTAGATGTAGCTGGCTTACATTCTTTGTCTAGGCTCCTGCAATAGCCATGAAAGGGTCAGATGGCTCCACTGTGTGAATTCGTTCCAACAAGGCTGGACGTGTTCCACAGAATGGAAATAAATGTCCCCTGTACATCCTTCCTGCAACTAAAGAGGGCTGGGACCAAGTGATTAATTTAGTTTACTTAGTTTAGATGACTAACAAGCATATATGAAAGAGATCCTATTCTGCAAAGATACACTTTCTTTTTTATATTTAGCTCAGGAAATATGAAAGTAGCTGATGCACTGCCTGTTAAAGCTTTTAAAGGATCTTTTTAAGTGCATCTTTCCTTTCAGATTTTGGCTAAGCAAAGCAATACGGATCTGGAAGTCCTCATTCTTCTAAGTATGGACAGGTCGTTGAAGAGAGAAACTTCAATGCAGACAGCAGAAATACACTTTTCAAAAACTGCAGCAATTTTGCAACCTTCAGGAAATTTTTTATGTTTATTCAAATCATAATGGACAGAAAAACAGTTGCAGAATAATAGATCAATATTTTTAATCCTTATTGTCTATTCCAATTACTGTGAAGGTATATGGATAAAATGCTTGTAGCTATTTAGTTTTGTGGTTCCTGTTACAGGGAAAGGAGAAGAGTTTGATTCACAGGAAAATTAAAAAAAAAACCAAAAACCAAAAAACCCAAAAAACAAAAACAAACACAAACAAACAAACAAACAAACAAAAAAAAACCCCACCCAAACAGAAAGCTCAAACTAATAACAACAGCAACAACAAAACATTTAAATTCAAGAACTCAGTATTATGAATGGTAGTGTTCCTAAGTAAATGAAACATTTGAAAAGTGAAGGACAGTTGGACAAGGATAAAAACTGTTATGACATAATATTTTTATTTTTTAAAGTAAAGGCAAAGCACCCAGGATTATATCTAGATTGCTTTTAGTCCACTGATTTGTAAACTGCACTGCATAGAAGACAAATTTATTTCAATCCACTGACAGTGGAGTACAAAATTGATAAACTGAAGAAAGAAGACCCTGGTTCTTTGTGCATCTTAATATTTAGGACAGTCTTCTAGAAAATAGGGAACATGAATTGAGAGTTGAGATTGATCTTTCATTTCTCTGAAAAGGCATTTTCTTTATGAGAAAATTGAAGGCGAAAAAAAGAGAAAATGAGTATTTAATATAAGCAAGATGTGATTAAACATGTTTCCACTTCTATATGTGAATGTAAAACTGAGGATTGCTCAGTCTGAGGTAGATTGGTATTTTATCCTAAAAGGNAGCTCTAGGCAGGTTTTCTTTTCTGGGTAAATTTCAGCTGTATGCAGGTTCCAAAGCGTGGATGAGGGAATATTCTAGGANTTTTAAAGTAAAGGCAAAGCACCCAGGATTATATCTAGATTGCTTTTAGTCCACTGATTTGTAAACTGCACTGCATAGAAGACAAATTTATTTCAATCCACTGACAGTGGAGTACAAAATTGATAAACTGAAGAAAGAAGACCCTGGTTCTTTGTGCATCTTAATATTTAGGACAGTCTTCTAGAAAATAGGGAACATGAATTGAGAGTTGAGATTGATCTTTCATTTCTCTGAAAAGGCATTTTCTTTATGAGAAAATTGAAGGCGAAAAAAAGAGAAAATGAGTATTTAATATAAGCAAGATGTGATTAAACATGTTTCCACTTCTATATGTGAATGTAAAACTGAGGATTGCTCAGTCTGAGGTAGATTGGTATTTTATCCTAAAAGGAACTAAGTGCTGCCAGGAACGGGTGGAACAGAGAGCAAGTGTTCCTAATTGCCTTCTTCGAAAAGACTCCTAAATTTCAGCCAAATTCCAATTTAGGCAGAACGTAATCAGTATGACTCTTGTTTTCAGTATAGAAATTGAAATGTTCCAGGAAATGGCATCTACAGTTCTCTGTAGGGGTTTTTGTGTGAGCAGAGGAGGGGAAGTGGGATTATGATACTTTGGATCTGCTAGTTTTCTCTCTAGTTTCTTGCTTCAACTTCTTTTGTTGGGTTTTTTGGTAGGGTTGATTTTGTTTCTGGAGTTTCCATTTCCCTTAAGAAATACTTGTTCTGAATTCCCAGTGGTGAAAATCTTTTGAAGCTTCATATTCACACAAAAGAATATACTCAAGATATCCATATTCATAGGTAAAAAACAAATATGGTAGAAGTAGCTAAAATTGGATTAATGAATCCTGTGGGAGTTAAGTTGTCCATAGCAATATTTGACCTTTCAAAATTTTTCTGTAAAAGATTTCCAGAGATGGATAAAAAACGGTGAGCCATTTCTTTATGGGTTTGAAGATACCATCTCTGGACTTCGGCTTTAAAAAACAAGGATGGGAGAGCTTTTTTTTTTCCTTTTCTGTTAGTATAGTAGTCTCAAGATCAGAAATCTTCATGAAAGGGAAATCCACCTTCCAAACTTATGATTGTGGTCTTTGTTTGTGCAAAGTGAGGGTAATTTCAGACATGAGATCAGAGGAAAGGACGCAGTTCACATGATGGCCCATGTGGAAGTTATTCTGGGTGATGGGAGACTGTTCTCTCCTAGCAGTCAAGATTTCTCTTTGAACTTTCTGATGTGATCAACCAGCAATCTCCGAAAAAACCATAAGAGAATCCAGATTGAAAACCATCAAAATATTTGTCCTTTATTTTTAATTTCCATTGAAATCCAAAGTGTTCCATGAAAATTTTTAGGGTACTAATTTTCTCTCCTTTTTGAGAATCATCATATGAAAAGACCGAACTTTACTATCATCTAGTAGAAATTATGAGATTTGTATCTTCATTCAGCAACACTGTCCACTAGAAATAAGAACTCCAGTACCATCTTGTTATTGTACATTAACCTACTTTGACAGTAAATGAAGGACTTTTCTTTCTCCTTCTCCTATGCATTTGCAATTTGGCTTATCAATTTCTGTGAAAATCTGGGGAAATAATTGCTTATTAGTAGATAACAGTGATGCGTATATTTTTCATCAGGAACTGAGATAAATTCACCACGAGTGAGGCCACTGAAAGACGGCCTAACTGGTGATATTGCTGTCAGTGTTTCCTAGTTGTATCTCATCTCCTCACAGAGAAGTGAAAGGCCTAAAATCTTCTGCCACTATTTTCCTTGCTGTATCTTCTGGAAATCAAACACAGATGTCCAAGCCACTGGTGCCTGGGACATGTCCATGAAGGACCTGGGACAGGTGAGATGAATCTTTGTCTTCCTCCACATATAACTGTCCTAATTATTGAAAGCAATTTGAGCATATATTGATAAAGGATCCTTTCCTGTGCTGACCTTAAAATCTGCCACCTGGAAATGTTGCTGTTTCCTAAGGAGTAGAGTTAAAACTGGAGTTGAAGCTGTCTGGAATGCAATTAAGACCTCAGAGCTGCAATGGTAAACTGATCTGACAACATCAGGAGAAGTCAGCATTGGCTTTGGAACAAGTAACTACCCACAGTCTGCCTCCTGTTTCTCCCTGAAAGCCAGCAGCATCTGGGAGAATGCTGCATGAGAGCAGTTCCATAGAATAACAAAGGTGTGCAAAGTCATGGAAATATGAGGACAAGTTTTAGTCATGAGCACCGCTCCAAAGCAAAGGGAAGGGTCAAAAATTCTTATTTTCTCTGGAGGAAGTAGTAATAGTAATACTACTACTACTTACAATAACAATAGTAATAATAATAACAATACACAATTAAAAATGTTCTGATTTTCCATATGTAACCATGTTTGTGACTTTCTTTTTTTTAAAATAAGAAAACTGCACTCCCATGATGACAGACCTGCTGAATATTTCTTTCTTTTAGCAAAATCCTGATATACTGACATTTCACGTTCATGCAAACAAATTCCCTATAGGATAAGCATATGATTTATATCATTATTAATGTTGCACTTGGACATGGAATAGCTACTTCAAAAAAATTCACTTCATTTTGGTGAGTGTTTATCTGCAAATCAACTGCAAATTCCCTAGCTTTTTTGCAGTTTTTTGTTAGATAAAACAGTTAGAAAAATTAAAATAAAATCTATTTACTGCTTGTTACTGCAGGGGGAAATAGCATAGCATCCAAGCTCACATCTGCAACCATTGATTCTGAGGTAATGACTGACAGCACCCAACTGACTAAGTAGGTTATAACAAGCTAGCTCCAGGCTGGAACAGCCAGTAGAGTGCAGAGGAGAAAAAAAAAAAAACCCTGTCCTCTAAACTTTTCTTCAGTCAAAAGAAAGAAATGGGAAAAGGAAAGAAAAAATGAAAGATGGAAGAAAGGATGCTCTGCAAACAGTTGCTGTCCTTGTTCTCTGGTGCACCACCAGCAGCTTGTAATTGCCAGTTTTCTTTAATTAATAGTTATATCTTGAGGGGACAAGAAAGAGAATTCTTTGTAAGAGATAGCAATAGAAGTATTAGTCATCTAATCATTCAGAAGCACACTTGTTTGTATTTGAAATCTCTATCTTCATGCATCCACAGCATGTCACATACCCAGACAGGCAGAAGCAGCTATAGCAGAGTACAGGGACATAATCCAAATGAACACTACTCCACTGCACAATAGCACAATATGCAGCTGAATGTGCTCTACCCAGCTGGACACGGGACTGAAGCCCATTCGAATGCAAATAGCATATTTTCCACAAGAACTTTGCCCTTCTGAGACATTGTTTCTTCTGTTTGGGTCACTCCTTTCCCCAGCTCTCTGCAACAGACATGAAATGATTATTCTCCCCCCCAAACCTCCTTTTTATGTCATACAGACAAATTATATTGGTCCTTCATGTGTCTAACTACTCAGTGTAAATGCAAATATATAATATCACAACATGAGGCAAACACACTTCAGGACACTTAAAATGTCATTTCAAAACCAAATTCCTGATGACTCTCAGGCAATGATTTCTATTATTGAACTGCTGAATTGTGGTGTTTGTAATTTCACTATAGGTCAGTCTGCAGAGAACCACATAACAAAAAAATCAATGCATAAAGCATCATTCCACAAAATGCTGGCAAGTCTGAGGGAACTGAGAATGCTCCAGTGCAGAACAGGATATTGTCTGAAATCTAGAAAATTCTCAGGAGTAGCAAATTATATTCCTCACTTTCTTTTACTTAAAAAATGAAGATACTTGATAGAGCAGTTAATTCTACCTCAATGTGAACATCTTCTCAGATGGACATCTGTTGTATTCAATGAAGTTGTGACTGAGGCCAAGTTTTGTCTATAATTTGAATGATTTGCAGACTTTAAAGGCAGTGGGAAAAATGAGATCATTAAAACTGACTTTCTGAATATCACAAGTCCTCATCTCCAGTAGAACATCTCCAAATCATACTCACTGAAAGATCCCACAGTCTTTATGCAAACATTTCCCTTCTCTTTCTAGACACACTCGAAACTTAGCTACTTCAAGAGATGCTTAATCTTTCAGAGAGGCATCCAAGCTTGATTTAAAGGCAAAGGCTTGATTCAGGACAAAAAAGAATCCACTTTTCCCTCAGCACTTTGTTCCAGAGGTTAATCACCCATGCTGTTAAAAAATATTGTACTTTATTTCTAATTTGTCTGGCTTCAGCTTCAGACATCATCTCTTGTTATGCCTTGCTCTGCTAGATTAAAGAGCTTTTTAGTAGTTAGTGTTTTCTCCCTGTGAAGGTACTTAGACACGCTAATCAAATCATCTCTCAATCTTCTTCTTGATAAGGTAAATAGGTAAAGCTCTTTCAGTGTCTCACTATAAGGCATTTTCTATGGCTCCTAAATCATTTTTGTGGTTCTTTTCTGCATCTTCCCTGATTTTTCATCATTGCTTTTGAAAGATGAGCATTAGCAGTATTAAAAAATAGAAGAAATTCTAAATCAGTTTTATCTTCCTCATATATTAATGTTAAACCAGTCCCTATTCCTACCCCTCTCTTTAGACAGATATGGATTACATTAGTTTTTTCACAATATAGGCATGGCTGGGAGGATTTGCATTGGCGTGTTTGCCCACTGTAGCCCCTTAAAGCAGAGCTTCTCATTCCCACAGCACAATACCATTCTCTGTTTCTTAGTTCTGCGTTGTTTTGGTTTTGTTTTTTTTTT
>VXBB01002006.1:63366-78398 GCA_013399915.1 Illadopsis cleaveri | reverse complement strand
TTATTACATTACCCAAGGTTCAGTTACCTGAAACACTGTAAAATCAGTGATCACCGTATCTGTAAAAAGTATAAGGAATTTGCTATAGGTCTTTCTGACAAATTAATGAATTTTAATGGATGGAGTGGTTAACATATAGATGATAAAATGGGTAATCTAGCTGTTAGTCAGAAGTTATGTTTATATTGTAGGGGAAGAAAATATGCCCAAAAGAAACATTACAACTCAAAAGTTAATAATCTATCTATTATATAAACTGAAGCACAAATTGAGTCATAAGGAATATTTTAGGGGAAAACAGAAATTGTTTCCCACTACCAGACTGACTTGTCTGTCATGGCTTGACTGAGAGAGATTTGGGCAAATGATGGTCACTATGACTAGTATGAATATTTTAAGTCCTAAGCAAGATAAGGAGAAATAGCTGAAATGTTATGAACAGCTTGAAGAGCACTTTTTCAAAAGCTTGAAGGAAGTCAATATTTCCCTTTCAAAAATGGTGATTGGCTCTCAGATTAATTTAGGTCTTTTGTATTTTTATTAGCTTCAAATCCATACTTTTGATTATTTGTCAATCACAACTTGCTGTGCTTTCCTGACCTCTAAACTCTTTCTATGGTACAACTAGATATGTAAATATTCTGGAAGTTCTGATGATTTGAAGAAATAAGTGAACAAAAGTCTCTCTTTTTTTTTTTTTTTCTTGACTATATTGAAATGGACAAATCGAGACTATCAGTAACAGAGAGTTGCTCATCAAAACCCGAGTATAATTATTCCACCCAGAAAGGGAAATGCATTGCTCATAATTTGGTAACTTCATGGAAAGGGTAAGCAGTATACTTATTGTATAAGAAAATAGAAAATTATTCACCTCTGAATAATAACAAATTTTTCTATTAGAGACAGAATTGTTCTGCACACAGGAGCAGGATTCATTACACCTTGGAAAAGGGTTAGGTGTCTACTCTAATATAATTTTCTAGACTATGAGCAACTAACGGGGGGAATTTTTCCCAACTCTTCATGCTTTTATAGCCAATACAGTAATATAGTCCAGATTTAGTCTATTGTTACTTGACACCACTCCCAAAGTCACAAAAACTAATATGATATTTATGTGTATGGCACATACACATCACTATGTATTTACACAGAATCATATCAAGTGACCACCAATGCTGTAATATATAGGGGTGGTAATGGAAAGTAAAATCAGTTTTGAAATACAGCTGAAATGCAATTTCTGTATGACCATTGCAGTTGCTGTCCTAGAAAAAGTGTTTCTGATTCCAAGAAAAATATTTTACATAACCTTCTTCATTGTTACTCTTTTCATTTTAGATTATGAAACATATTGAAAAAATAAATGAGTGTTTCATATTTTTTCATACTGCTCTTGTTTTGGTTTGGTTTTGTGGATTTTGTTTTTATTCGTCTCTTTTTAATTTTGTTTCTCTTATCCCTGAAAAAAACCTCAGTTATACAAGATTATCTTATTCCTCCACAGATGTTTTAGAGATTCATACAGGCTTTACAGGCAACAAGGAGAAAATACAAATAAGAAAACAAAAAAGAGATAGTTAGCTCAAACTACATTATGTTGACTAAAATCTAAATTCTTTCAGTAGCAAACAAGACTACCAATCTCTATAGTGTCTGTTTCAGAGCACTCTTCATCTAACCAGTGGATTGCTTTATCACACATTTTATTTTTGTTGAGCTTCAACTTCCCATATCTTGCAGGATCCAGCCTCATTCCATTTTTGGTGCATGCATCTTTCATGTATTTGTGGATGGTTACTATAAGCAGCAGGGCTTTAGGAGAACGAATCTAGTCAGATGAACATGATTGCTTGTTTATGGCAGAATTACAAAATTAGTGGCTGAAGGGAATGCATTTGGCGTAATATATTTGGATTTTAGTAAATAATTTGATACAGTGTCTCAAAAAATTAGTTCAAATTGGCTCAGATATGAACTAAGCTTCCTGAACTGAAAACTAACTGAACACCCATAAAGTAGGGTAATAGTGAATGGCACTGAATGGAGATGTCTGGCATTCAGAAAGCCCAGCCAATATTGAAATTCTTCATTAAATCTGCATAATACTGTGATGGAAGGCTGTACAAAGACAAAGAACAAATACATGGTCTGAGTAAAAATGTTTGGGAGAGATAACTATTAATTTATGAGGAATAGCAATTGACACTTCTCTTTATATTCCTTAAAATATTTGAAATATGGTGAAGGAGCCAGAATATAATNTTTTTTTTTTTTTTAATGGATTCAATGGATTCAATATTTACCCTTCTCCAGTCATTGAGAACTTCACCTGAACACCACAGTCTTTCACAGATGATCCAGAAGTTTTTTGGAAAGGTATCAATTATCTCAACTGCACATCTGGTCTTATCTTCTTGTGTTGATCAACTTCCTGCATTCAAATTACTGCAGTACTCAAATTCATCTGTGTCATATCTCTAAATGTTTACCAATGTGAATGGGGAAGGAGAGTAATCTGAATTATCATGATATCGTATGTCCCTGTCTGGGCCAAAATTAGTACTTTAGAATTTAAGAATTTTACAGCCCTAACATTTTCTATATAAAATATTGTTGTATCCATTTGTGTGACATGTATATGTGTAATGATCTTAAGGTAGTCCAGGGTTTTGCAGTGTGTGAAAAGTTATTTGTAAATGCTTTGGCTTAGCAATATTTCTCTTCTCTTGCCACTCTTTACGCCCAACATTGCTGTTCTTTCTTTTTCTGCTTCATATTAGATTGTAAGCTCTTTGCAACAGGGTCTGTTCATTTGCATTTGCTCTATAATGTGCATGTCATGCTTGAGAGATACTGACTGTTCTGGTATACATGAGTGCTAGCAACAAGCACTGCTTCTGTTAGATGTACCTGAATTGAACTGTCAAATGGTAAATAGTGTCTTTTGAAAGCGAGCTAACTGTGAGTGGCAAAGAAGCCCTGGAGATTGATGAATAATAAATAACTGTTCCCCCTTTTTGTGTATGTGTGTGTTTGGTTTTGTTTTTGTTAGCAGTATGCCCCCGTTCGCCTGTGCTCATGCTGGGCAGACGGTAGGTGCTGAAGGTGAAGTCCACAATGCCAGCCTGTGGGTAGAGAGTCTTCACATGAGGAGAGTTAGTGTTAGCTTAGTTTTTATGTCAGTGCAGGGTACATCTTCAAAATATTGAGGCTCAGTCTCTTTTTTCCCTTCGCCACATTTTTGCAGTGGCAGAGAAAAACAAAATGAAGACAGATCAGAGCATGAGATCATTTCACTGCAGATTCTACAGTGCTAAGTCCAGACCTCACTGAAACTTGATAAAAAAAATAAAAGATTGGGAGGTGTTACCGAGACAGGCAAAACATAAACTATTCTCTGTTTCCCTTCTTTCCAGATATTCCAGCCTCTTTCATGAAGTTGCTGCTGAGATTCTAAAAAGGTATATTTTGAGTTTATTGTCTATATATGGGTTAATGTGTAGCAATAATCAGTAGGGGAGAACCACCATACCCAAAAAACCCATTACCAGTTGAGCAACTCAGGTGGGTTTTAGTCTATTCAAGTTTGATTAAATTGTCAGTACTGAAAGAAAAAGTAACTTGTTGAACAAAATAAGGAAGAATGTTGCTCTTGATGAAATTCTGATATCCAGATGATGGTCATTGGATTTACACAAATGTATACACGACCATATAAAATTTACTTAATCACCAAAGTTTTCCACCTATCCAAGATTGTGTAGTGATTTTTTTTGTCTTTTGACTTGTACCACCAGTATCTGATTTTCTGAATTTATGGGTCACTCTCGTCTATTTTATTTATCTGCTCTTTCATTGGCAATGAACCATGATGCTGTAATGGAATTAATGAAAAAGAAAATTTTGAAAAATTGTCTCCAGCTTTGAAAATAAACATGTCTGCTTTGCCTGAATACTTGTATTCGCTATCTGTTGGAGATCATTATTCAGTCACAACATTCAATACCAATTACATTATGGGGTAAAGTCTCATTTTCTTTTCCAGTAACTTATAAAAATTTATGCTTATTTGAAACAAGGATAGGCATGCAAAAATCATGAGCCAGTGAAATTAACGGAGTCAGAATTTTGGCCACAACCCTAGGGTAGGTTTTCCTGCAATATAGAAAATTCCTTCTAGGATTTTAAGCCACAACACTCAATATTGATCTTGGTAAAATCCTACTATAACTCAAAATACCAGCTTCTATGCTTTATCAGATCTAAAAGTCCTCAAATTTATGACATATTTGGTTGTAAGGAACACTTCGGAGATTTCAACTCTTTTCCTCATGTTACACTTGCCTTCTTCCCCAGCATCCCAAGGTCAGAGATTTTATCTGCTGGGTGTGGTGGTGATTGCATCGGAGGTTGTGGTGAATCTTCAGCATCCTGAGTCCTCAGCTGGGAAAAGTATCCTTCTGATCTTCATAATTTCTTTTTCTCCCTCTGAGATCCAGGTGGGGTTATTTTTACATATTTCTAAACATGTTTTACACCTTGCTCTTTTTTTATTGTACTACTATGCTACAATACAATGTACTATATATTGTTTCCTTTCCATGAAAATTGCATATATTTTCTCTATTCTCTTTGTTACCCCTAAAACTAGTTTTTTCAGCTTCAATTGAGTTTGTTCAACTGACATGAATGAGTTATTAACATCCATGTGGACTCAAGAAGCAGTGTGTATCCTATCTTTTATCAGTCTGTGTCTGTACTTCTCTTCTGTACAGACCATGTCCTCACTTCTCAAGCCCTTTGCTGTGATACTAGGTCTTTATTTCTCTACACTATGCCATTGTGTTAGTTCTAAATCCCTCATTCTACACAGGAAAACTACTTTTTGCTGCTATCTGCATATAACTGTGCTTGTGCCACATGAGAAAAAACAAAAGCAAAGCGAATCTTTCCCAGACACCTGGTCAATTACATAGAAATATGTTTATAGCTACACCAAGCAAAACAGATCTGCAGGCAAGTCAAGAAAAGATCAAACACAAGAGGTCTTGCTAACCCCAGGCTTAAGTCCTTGCAAACTCATGGCAAACTGTGTAGCCTGCTGTCAGCTGTCTCAGTACAAGACGACAAGGTTACCACTGTTAAGAGCACCAAAAATGGGCTCAGTGCTGTGTGAATGTCAGGCTTGTAATTTCAAGTAGTTACGTAGACCTACTCAGCTATTAATGGAGAGGAGTAGGGATATCCAGGATGAAGTCCATCCAGTTCTAAAGCAATGTCTTAGTAAGAAGCTGAGATGGATCAGGATGTGGAGCCTTCTGTTTGTCTCCATCGACCATAGCAGGAAAGTATTTCCTATCTTGTATAATTAGGCACTCGATGCGACTCATCTGAATGTCCATTGGATGAAGAAGCTCATATCCAAATTTAAGGCAAGCAAGTTGATAGGATAAGATTTTGAGAAACATTGCCATCCTACTTTATTTCCTCCATTTGTTTCTGTATTTGACAGACTAATTCTGTACTGAATAAGTCTTCCCTTCTTGAGACGTGTCTTCTGATGATGTTTGTCACGAGTACTGTATCTGACAAATAAATAATGGAAGTAATGTCAGTATCTAATGGAAGCAGAAAGCTTTTAACAAGTTCATTTGTTTCCATTAAATTTTCTACCCATTGTTTCCTTTTTTTTATATTTTGTTTACTTGCATAAGTAATAAGGTCTTCTGAGGAAAAATCCTTTATTTGTTTCCTTGATATTATATTACTGAGCCTTGTTTCTGGTTTAGGGCCCTAAATGTTATTCTACTCAAGACAACAATTATTATATAATCATGTCTTCTAAAGTTGCTCACTTTTTAAAATTTGCCAAAAATATTGGGTGAAATAACTCCACACCTGTTGTTATTCTACCCTAGTGTTTCAGGTGCCCTTACTGTAACTTTGAGAACACAGAATGAAATGACAATTAATATTCTGGGGGTTCTCAAGATGACTACTGACTAAGACCTCTGTTTTTTTCTGTTTCAGATGGATATATAGTTTGTTACTATAATTCCGTTTAAGTCCAGATGTTACTTTTTCCAGAAAAAAAGGAAAAAAAACCCAAAAAAACAAACAAACCTCTCAAACTCTCACCTGAATTTTATCATGGTCTGCCACTCTAAAAATATGAGTGGAGTTACTAGTGGAGTTACTAGTAGATTTTTTAAAAAAAAAAAAGTGCCTAATTCCTTTTGAAGTGGATCAAGAGGACCAAGAGCTTCACACCTGTGAAGACAGCCTAAAAAAAAAGAAATTGCAATTCTCAAAGCACAATTTTATTTTTCTTTGGACCATCTTGTGCATCTGACTGAATTTCACTCTTAAAAAATTCTCAAGATACGACAAATAGTAGCTAACAAATGCATCCCATTTACACTAACAAATGAACAGATCATTCATCTTTGTGAGCTTGTGAATATGGACTATTTAAATTGTCTTCACTTGATATTATAAGAAATACCATCTTAATTCATTTGGCATTTCATTATTTTTGTTCTCTTAAATAAATGAAATCTGAAAGGTTACAGGAGAGATTCCTATCAAACATTTTATCTGGCAATGAGGAGAGAATGAAAAAAAAAGCTGCTTATGTACATTGCAAACTCTAATCTAAATATGTCATTTAGATTGCAAACAAGTTGCTAATGTTGTCCTTGAAAGTGACCTTGTGCTGAAGACAAGTAGAAGGTTGCAGAGCAGTCTTTATCTGAGCTGGCCTCCATGCTTACTCACTACATGCCGACTTATGGAGAAATCTGTCATTTAGATATTCATATTCAAATCAATCTAGGAAAATAAACTGCTTTCAAACAGCTTTTATAGAAGGGCTTGAAAACACAAATTTGTTTTTCTGGAATAGTTTATAAAAATGTGCACAGAGAAGAATCTGATGATATTTCATGTGAAGAGAGAAGGTTATGGAATCATTTATTTCAGGGGTTCTAAGTGTAACTGGAACCCCATTTTTTCTCTGATCAGAATTCATAAAGAATGCTGTTACCTTTTCTTTTTTTGTACTGGCAACTAAAAATTCAGGCTTTAGCACTTCAGTTTCCCTTCTGTGAAACAGGAGATGATATTGCATTTCCTCACACAGCAGAGCTGGGAGTTTGATTATACTTATGTATATGAAACCCTATTACTCGCAAGTAGTGGGAAGAATAATGTATATAGAAGAAGGGTTTTTTTAGGTGTTGAAATACATTGCCAAGAGGCAAGACGTGCTGCTAGGTGAGTTTTGGTGTTCTGCCCTCCACTGAAGGTGATGCCTCTGCCCTCCACTGAAGGTGAAGGATCCCATTATACTGACCCTTTGCAAAGCCATCATAACTTAACTGGATAAACTGTTAGATTAGCCCAAGATTTCTAGATGGGGTGAGCCTTCTTTTCACTATGAATTTGTGAAAACGATCAGTAAAAAAACAGCAGAGCACATCACACCTCAGAAAATAGTTGAATTAACAGGAGAAAACATATTTCTGGATGAAAACTTATTTAGTCTCTCTTCCTTGTTCTCATTTGCTCTTTCTTTCTTTCTGTTGTGAAACATTCTTTCCCTGACATCCTGACAGCCAGGGCCAAAGCTTTCTGAAATCAAATGTGAACTCATTTTGAAATACCAGCAGCGTTTGAATTTTAAATTAACCTATTTACAATGAAACTATGCCTGCTGATTGCCATCATCTTCAGGAAAATTAACAGTAACGATCATTGGTGTCATAATGCAATTTCCCTGCAAAAATCACATAGGCTTCATTACTGTTTACATAAATTGTCATAAATACCAATTATAGCTGAACATAAAATGTAATGCTCTTTTTTTTAATCATAATCACACGATTGTTCTTCTAATTCATATGCTGGGGGAATTGGGTTTTGATTCAACCTTTGTTGTGAAGGAAATGTTTTGCTGGTAGTTAGTTTTGCTGTAAGTGCTTGTTGGCTTGTTTTCAAATCCTCTCTCTCCCTTTCTCTTCCTTTTCCCTATCCATTTGGATTGCTTAGTCCTTGTCCCCTGTTTGCTTTGCCCTCTAATACACTGAAAAAGAACGTGTAGGCATGCTAATAGCGGGCGAGAGAGACACACTGCTCATGTCCTCTAGACATCGGACATCAAGCCACAGAAGAGTAAGTATTTCCGGTGGGAATTTATAACATCATTTTGTGCAATTACGTAGAAGACCCCATAAAGGAATAATGTAATAATAAACCTGTTAAAACCGCAAATTTGTTGCACCAATTTCTGTTTCACTTGTAAGTCAGCAGAACAAAGAGCTGATAAAGGGAATGGCATGCTAAATTACTAAATTAACGAAAAAAAAAAAGCAACAAAGGCCAGAAGAAAGGATCTGGTTTTATTTTAAGTGCATTGTTTGCTACATATGTTTTTTGGGAAGCTACATTTTATCTGTCAGCCTCATGCTATATAAGCAGTGCAAGGTAAGCGCTGTGTAATCACAAGAAAATTGTCTTGTTATTTCTGTCTTCCAGCTTGAGCAGCAAGTGTGAATTCCAGTTCTGTCCAGAGCTTGGGGCTTATTGACGACCACCAAAACTCCTCATTTTAGACTCTATGTCTGAACACATTCATGCATGAATGTGTGGATACGTCTATTTATGTGTGCATACGTATATTCATGTGTGCATGTGGGCAGTAAATGACAAAATGGTAATTTCATTATAAACTGAAGTTACTCACTTAAGGAATTCAATTTCTGGCTCTTAAGGAATTAAATTCAAGCTATTTCTCATGTATCCAAGGCGTGCTCACACATCTCCTGATGCTGTGGCTCAAATTATAATCCCTGTTTGCATAGATTAGTTGGGATTAAGATCAATTTCCAGAGAGAAGAAGAAAAAAATCACTGAGTATTGTGCAAGATGGCCTTGGCTAGAGAGAAAAGGAGTCAGGTGATGAAAAAAAAGCTTTTTCTGATGTTAGTCTAGGCTGCAGAGCAGACAGATCTGTTAGAAAGACCAGAAAATCTGCCTTGGAGGTTTCTCTGCTCTGTGTAGCAGTCCAGAATTTTTTCGCCCTGAGCTTGACATATTCAATACATTTCTTCCCTTTTGCACTTTGCACTTCCTAGGTCCATGCCAAACACGTCTGTAATATCTGCTCAGAACACTTGGTTTAGGTTTTTTTTGTTTGTTTGTTTGTTTGTTTGGGGTCTTTTTCTAACCCACGTGGAGCAGCTATACTGTTAATCTTACTCACGTTTTTCTGCTGTGGTATAAATTCTTGGGATAATCTTGGTTTGTGTTCTTCACAGGAGTTCGGTGAAGAGTACTCAAGCATGTATCCCCAAATTATCAAGCATCCATTGTCAGAGGGAGCAGATTCATCTGCAGGTCTACTTGCCAGTATAAAGTAGAAACATTATATTTCTTTCGACATAATTACCCATCCCTCTATAATATGGATAAAATATTTCTTGCAGAGATACCACTATTTTTTTTCTTTCTTCTTTGTTTCTGACTTGTTTTATTTTGTATCACTGAAATAAATTTTTAGATTTCAAATAAAGTAGGATACAAATTGCAAATTTACCAGCTGTAGATGTTCAAACAAACAAAAAACTTTGGGGTGATGGAAAATCTCTGGTATTTTGTAAAGAATATAAAGTTTTACTGTGTCTTCTGCAATAATATGAACCTGATCCTGTGGCATCTAAATCAAGGAAAATGTCAAGCTTTTATGGAACACGGATGGCTGCTACTGGTTATGTATGTGAGTTGTTCTGGATCTTGATATTTTCACACCAGACCTCTTTTTGTCAAATCTGCTCCAAAGTCATCAGATGTTCAGAGAACATAATTCTACCTTTGGTATCTCATTGAATTGTTGGTCACAATCAAAGTATTTATAAAGATGTTGAAAAGATATGAAGTATTCAGCAGTATATGTATTTCAGCCAGTGAACTTTCCATGATAATATTTCACTGGAATAATCATGGGATCCAAAACTACAGGTTAAAGATCCACCTTCTGACTCTCTAAAACCTAACATTTTCTGTTCATTTGCATTAAAAGAGAGATGTGTTCCACCACCACTACTGACAGCTTAGGAGGAATAGGTATCCACTACAACAGGGAGTGTAGTACAATAATTTTAATTTAGGAATTAAAGTTCTCAGACAGTGTTTAACACTCTCATTTTTCTTTCACAAAACAATGAAATAAAGAAAAGCTAATTTTCCCTCCCAGTAGGAAACAATCATTTTGTCCTATCAACAAAATGATATTTTTTTCTGGATAAAATGAAAGTATGGAAACCATTAGATTGGCTTGAAAGCCTTTTTTTTTTTTTTTTTTTTTTTAAAATTGGCAGGACAAGTTGCTTNGATTTTTTTTTTTTTTTTTTTTTCCTTAACATATTAGCAATATTGTGTGTAGAATTTCTACATAAATACAGCTTAAATATACAAATTGAAAAAAAAAAGTACATTTAAATAAATTTGTGAAACCATTCAAGTATTCTCCATTTTTATTTCATTTAAAACAAGCTCAGACACACAAAAAAATTCCTGTTGGTAATTTTTCATGGGATAATTCTGATAAAAGTTACTGTATGGCTAAGTAATAGGTATTTATCAATCTCATAATTTCTGGAGTTTCTGTCTATATAATTAACAGTCATGCAAATTTTTCTGCACATCACTAACTTATGACATTGGCTATGATGGCTGCTGCCCTCTTCTATCTCTTGCCACTCTTCTCTCAAAGAGGAATGTTTGGTTTTAGAAATGGGGATTATCTATCCCTTTGTACTCATGTTCCTAACACCAGATACCTTTAAACCAGGGAAGATTTTGCTAAGAGTTTATAGCAGCTCAGGCTGTGTTGTGTTTTCTGTTTGTGCAAAATGACAATATTTCAGTTCTGAGGGTTAGAAATGGATCGCTCAGACTTCTTGTAAGAAGAAATGTATTCCTGCTTCTGTAATATTCAGATGTACATATTTTTAATGAAGTAATTAAATAAAAGTGGAAATTTATTTTTCCATTCATTGTTTTTATGTGTAAAAGTGAATAACTGAAATCAAGTTTGAATTCTTTGCTCATCAAAATTCACTAGTGGTAGTGTCAGCAACTATCTTCAGCGTAAATTTTGACAAAATTACTACTACTATTATTAAACTCTAAAACAACTGAAAATGCCATTAGGGAAGAAAATCATCTTTCTTAGAAAAAGTTATCTTTTTGGTTAAGAATTACCTTACATTCAGAAAGGATCCAAAGACTGAAAATTGCAATCACACAACGTTCTGTGTTGATTAGTCATGATGGCTGCAATAGATTAGATAAGTCACATAGTGTGGCTATACTTTCATATTCGAATTCAGTAATACACAAAGAACAACAAATAATGAACACACTCACAAAAAAAAGAGAGAGAATAACAAATATTAAATTTTCTCTTCGCACGTGGGGATTTCAAGGTTAATCCAATTCAATCTGAAATAATGAAAAGATTCACTTTTTATTTCAATGAAATTTGCATCAGACCCAAGTTATTGTATAAACAACATTAAACATTAATTTCTTTAAATATCTGTGTAATAAAAACTCCTATAAATCAAAGCAAATAAAATGGAAACAAAAGAAGCTGAAACTGCCTACTGAAGAGTAATAATGAATTTGAGAGGGGAAATACTTTCTGTTTTGTTTTTGGAGTTTTTTTCTGTTGCTTTGTGGTTTGCTTTTTTTCTTTTTTATTTTTTTTACATTTTTTGTTGGCATATAACTATTGGTGTTATTTTAACTGATAAAACCAGCTTCAAGAAACAGATCTGTAGTACACCAAATCTGGATTCTTGTTTATTGGTCTAGAAGAGGTCAAGAAGTTTTTCCTTTCCAAGCTAGGATTTTTCAAAACCTTTTTCAGAGGATACCTAAAGAGATAATGTGCAATTATTCTTTGAAATGACACAGGGGGTGAAGAATGATGAGATTTTTGGTTCTAGTTACTAAACTTTTTGTGAGAAATCATGGAACCGTAGAATGGTTTGGGTTGGAATGGACCTTAAGATCATCTTGTTCCAATCCCCTCCTAAGAACAGAGACAGCTTCTATTAAACAGGATTTCTCAGGATCCCATCCAGCCTGCTTTTGAACGCCTCCAGGGATGTGGAATCCCTTGGACAAGCTGTTCCAGTGATTCACCACCCTCACAGTAAAAAAATTTCTTCCTAATACCTGATCTAAACCTGCCCTCCTCCAACTTGAACCCATTCCCCTTATCCTTTAGCTACATAATCTCACAAAAAGTTCCTGTCCATCTCTTTTGTAGCTTCTTTAGATATTGTAAGAAGCTCTAAAGACTCCCATGAGTTGACTCCAGGCTGAACAGCCCCAATTCTCTCAGCTTCTCTTCACCAAAGACATGCTCCGGTGGTTTGTCCAACTTAATGCCTTTCTTCTGGACTTGTTCCAACAGATCCAGGCACAGCTGGTGTTCTGGGTTGCAGGCACATGTTGCTGAGTCATATTGAGCCAACAGAAATAGTTCTGGAATTTCAGTTAATGGCAGAACCAAATTTTACAGATATACCTAATGAATGCAATTGCAACTTCTTTGTGCAGGATCAAAAGTTAGTTTCCATTCTGGGGAAGGAGAATCCAAACGTAAAGAGGAATCACTTGTAGTATTAAGTCTTCCTTGGGATGCCTTGCTAGTTGCCTGTTATTCCAGCAAGGACATATTTTGCTGTGTCGCAATCTTAATTCTATTGCTTTTGAACAATTCTACCTAAAATTCTGCTTCTCTAAATGTTTCAGAAAACCTTATGATTTCCCATGCAAAGTTCTCTTATGCCACCATTATGAGATAACCAATAAGTAGCCAGGAGTCTCTTCTTCATTCAATATTTTATGGCAAGTAAGACTTTATTTTCTTATTTACTCTTGTAACACAGGACCTTTCTTCCCCTGTTATAGGCATGGTAGCCCAATTTTTTGTACTCTGGCATATCTTAACTCCTTCTTATACTGGATCTGTTTATTGGTGTCATACATGCTTGTGATACAGTCATATTTTTTCCCAGTTTCAGCTGATCAGGTTTTCAAGATCAGTGTTTTCTTTACAGCATTCCAGCTTCCATTTGTATTTGTAGTTCCTTCCTATGCTGTGCCTCTGGTGAATAGACATAGCAAATCACTTTTTTTGCAAAGATCAAAGTGATTAATAAAATCACTAAGATGAGGGTTGAGGCAAACATTTGAAGAATCTCTTGAGCCACCAGATAAATTAAGCTGTGTGCACTGCTCACATGTTTCTTATGGTCCAAGATGGAGAAGCCTCTGGATTATACTAAGATCAGGTTTATGCACTGCTAGAAAGTTAACTTTTTGAATTGGTCTGTGTTACCTAGGTGTTTATACCCTGCCAGGGTCTGATTCCAATGCATCAAATAGCTTGATTGAGAATTCCCTGAATCTTTAACTAACAGAAGTAAAAGATGTTTCTTACGAGCAGAGAATCTCTCTCTTAACTGTAAAGCACAGAAGAGGAAAAGGAGGAAAAGGAGGAAAAGGAGGAAAAGAAATACCAGCCTACCTTGTTTGGAAAGGTAATTTAGCTCAGAGTGTATCTGCCACCACCTTTTCTTATCAGCCACTTCCTCCTCCTTCAGCACAGGCTGTGTGCAGAAGAAATAGCTTTAAACAACAAATTGCCAGAGCCCACAATAAGAATCATCCACAAGAAAACAGTAAAAGAGAAGACAAAAGAAATTTCACCATTGAGTTACATCTATTATAAACCACATTTTTAAATGCTGCATATCATCAGTTCCGTCATTATCAAACTCCTTGCATAAGAATAAAGTGTCTTGATGAGAGAACTGGTCATATGTGAAAGTTATGCATTTTAAGATACTCTACCACATTTGTATTTTATCAGATGGTTCCTAATGATGTTCCATAATACAAAATTAAATATTTCTGTCTCTGTTCTATGTTCTTATTCATAAGTTGGGCATTAATTGTTAAACAATGTAACTGCTTGTTTATTTGTACTAGATGTGATTATTTATATTCTGAGTAGTCTGCAAGGTCTTTAACTGCATTGCCTAGCTATTTTTATGAGTTTGTGTGGGGAGAAGGGAGAGGTTAAGTTATTGAATTCATTTCCCCGCTCTTGTAACAGAAACAATTTTCTTTATTATTTTATTAAAAATAAATTGATTTTTTTTTTAAGAGAAGAAATAAAAGAGCTATAAAAATATGTGTTTACACCTGCTACTCATTTGGTTACACTGGAAGCTATCTAGAGCAACTCCACTTGATATGAGTGATATATATGTATTTTAAACTTGTCCATATTAATATTTACAACTATCTGAATGGTGGAATTTTAACACATTTAGGTGCTTCACTAAATCTGTTTTTTTGTTAAGGAGTGAAATTCTGGCCAGTTACATATATTGTTTATCTCTCTGAGAGCTGTCTACATTTTCCTTGTAGTTACTGAAGAGAAGTAGGTAAATTTAGATAGTAGTTCATATCATCTTCTGTACTAGGAAATGCCTGAGATAGAGCACATAAACAAAGCACTAAAATACTTAATATTTTTCATTTTTTAGAGAAATTTCTCAGATATGCTCTGTAAAGTTGAGGATATTGTTAAGAGGAATTTTCTCCAAACTTCTACCCGTTTTCCTTTCATCAAGTCTTATGAGAACTTATCAAGTAGTGCTTTTTTAATTATAATGGTAGGCTATAATAAGAGTATCAAAATTACTATGAGTTTAACTTATATTTACAGAACTACCTATTTACAGAAACTTGAACAAGCATAGACAAAGGAAAGAGCTTTATAACTAATACAGCTTTTAAGGTTCTATAGAAAATAGATTTTGCCTGAGTTCTTGCTAAGCAATATATTGTGATTTTGTAAACACATTTTTGGGGTTTAATTAGTTTGTTTATTCATGATTTTTTTTTTTTTTAATGTGAGTTTTTCAACCTAAAATTTACTG
>VXBB01002006.1:25518-43436 GCA_013399915.1 Illadopsis cleaveri | reverse complement strand
CCACTCATGGCTGTTTTTCCGAACCCACCCCCTCCCCACCCACCCCTGCCCCTTCCCACTCTCTTTCTGCTTTTCAGAGATGAGCAACTTTGCCATCCTTATTGAGTAAATAAACAAATAAATAAATAAATAAATTTCTGCGAGACAGCTTGGAAGAATGTTTGATAATCTGAACCATTATGGAGGTGAAATTTCATTACACAGATGGTGACATCCCAATGTCTATCATCAAAACACAGCAGGTAGAAACAATCAGCTAGGCCCATTCCCCACTATAAAATTACACTTACATTAATGTCACTCTAGATTTCATTATGCAGAAAATGATATTGCACAGGTCTCTGACATGAGGGAGACTAGGAGAGGGGAAAAAAAGGAGATGTGAATCTAAGTGAGAGAATGGGGGGAGGATGGGTGGGCAAGGCAGAAAAGCAGAATGTGAACTAGGAATGATAGCTCTGCCAACAAAATAAATACACAACCACACCAAAGCCATGTGGTGTTTGTGGCAATGTCCTGTCTTGGTCATCTCGAGCCTCAGCTCTCACTTCAGGTTCTGATTGAGAGAATCACATTGAGAGATTGATTCTGTGGGAGTAAGGGAGTTTCACAATTAAATTTTATTCATATTATCATAGAAAAGAATAACCTGAGTTGAAAGGGACCTTCAAGGATCATCAAGTCCAACTCCTGGCCCTACACCCCAATAACTACAACTTATTAATAGGTCCTGGCTGTCATAGTTCAGCGAACAAGGTACAACATTTCAAAAAGTCTTTTTTGCATGCTGAACATTCTAGGGATACTAGAGGAAACAGTCCATAGAGATTTTCCTTGCCTTCTTCTTCTCCTTCCCCTTCCCATTTCCATTCCCAGGAAGACTCTTTAATATTGCATTTCACTTTATTCAGCTGTCATTACCTAATGTGGTCCAAACACCATGACCTGACTAAATTTCTATCATCCAGTGTTTACACTGGTCACACCACTGTGATTTTCACCAGAATATTTTTACTTTAGTGCACGTTAGAGGGAATCATTCAGCAAGGCCATAGCATGAGAAGTTAGCAGTGTAACTTAGAAATATGGAATAGTGCTAAGGGAAACCAATGAAAATTATCTGATGAGGTTTTACATATTGAAAGAAAAAAAAAATAGTGTGGGGTGCCAGAATTTTTTATTTTGACTTAAAAATTATATTGGAAAATATCTGCTTTGAGGGTAGTGGGGCAGTGGAACACATTTCCCAGAAAACTCATTCTGTATTTTTTCTGGACTAGGTTGGGTGGGGTTTTGAGGAGCATAATCCAGTGGAAGGTCTCCCTGACCACAGCAGAAAGGTTGAAGCGTTGTGATCTCTAAGCCACTTCCATCCCAAACCATTCTGTGGTTCTATTTTGTCGTTTTTGATTTTAATGATGTTATCAAAACTATCATTACTTTATTTCTATTATCTTCCCCCCCTATTTTGAAATAAAACCAAGTCCTGATACCAGAAAATAAACTCAGAGGACAAGAAATGCACATTTATGTTCCTCATCTGTCTTTCAGCATTGTCACAGTTTTTTTCACTCAAGAATTCAGGTTAATTTTGAATCTCTCTGCTCTCTGTGCTAAGTAATGAGACAGGAGAGAATTTCCTTCTCTTATCAGTAGTGTTGATGATGCTTCTGTTTCATAGTTTACAGTGGGCTAAGGTACAGGCTTATACAACAGTAGGAACCTTAGTATTCAAACCAATCTGGGCTTCTGTTACACTTACAGGGAAAGTGTACAGTACTTCAAGAGAATAAATTTCATAGTAAAATAAACATTATCTGGCTTCAGCAGTTTAAATGGAATGTGTCTATGTGTAACACAGACCAGGCTGCTTTTATAATCAACAGGAAACTGACCAATAAGGATTACTCTGTGATACATCTCAGTACCTCAAGGTGTCTAGCTTAGGATGACTTAAACCACAGCTGAAATTTACTGCTATCACCTGTGAAACTACATTTGGCCTCAAACTACAAAATTAGTGCCTAAAAAATTTTCCACCGTATTAGACTAAGGACTCATTGTAATATTATATTATATTGTGTTATATTGGGGAATTATGAAAGTCTTAATCACCATTAAATACTGAGAAGTCTGAGATTGTAGTTGAAATTAGACAATAAACCTCTAAATACCTGAAATGAGATGAGATGGCTCTCACTAAGAAATTAAGAAATTTTGATTCTATGGTTCAAAATCCTTAGAAGTGATAACAGCTTTATTTAAGTGCATAAAAATATACACCTGCCCTCATTAACATGTATGTATGCATATATGGAGCCTTTCTGACTGGAGAAAAGGCTTTAAAAAGCAGTCATCTGATGAGGTTCTTCCAATGAAATTTTATACCCAGTTTTTTAAAGTGAAAGATATGAATATTTTAGACAAACATTTGAAGACTAATTCAAACAGAATAAGAGTCCTTATGTTTTAACTATCACTGTGTTACAGCCTTTATTAAGCAAGAGTATCCAGAGTACAAATAATAGATCTTCTTTGCATTTCATTTAACAAATATATTGATTGAAGTCGCCTTTCAAACCTCAGCAGACGGGATGCTTTAGGGGTAATTTTTTCAAAGGAAGTTTTCATGAGGATTCAACCAGCCAACTTCCCTTGATGTTAGCAGCAACTATGTGACGAAACCAATACATAACTTTGAAAAGACACCTCTAAACACCTTATGTTGAATCACTGGAAGTCTTTGAACTCAGCAGGATCTTTGCCTGGATAAGAAGTGGTGATTCAGATGGAACATATGGATCAGTTATAATAAACTGTGCTATATGGGACAAAGATTGCATTTGTCCAAAGAGAAAGGGGAGGCTGGGGTAACACAGAACCAGTAGATTTGTCATTAAACCTTTTCTTCTTTCCAATTCCATCTTAGAGAACACTTCTGGGAAAAAAAATTCATCATCTTTGATGAGGTAGTTTTATTAAAATAACTCTAGTTTTCTTCAGTCATCTGCCAATAAGGTGATCCCTAATAGATTTTCCTGCAATAATTTTTATAGCAAACACAGCTTATTCTAAGAAGTCATTTATAGCAGAAAGATGACAACCAATCTGAAACTAGGGCCAAGACCTACAAGCAAAGGAAGGTTCGGTCTGGACACCGGTCCAAGCTAAGACAGTGTTATTTTCAGAAAATTCAGTTTCATTCAAACAGTTCTCCATGTTACAGTATAATGATTTTGCTTCAGATTTGTTTATCGTATTGATTAAGTTGAGTAAAGATGGAATCACTTCCGATTCTTCTTTGGCTTCATCTGCTGTCTCTCTTCTGCTGCTCTGTGTGGGAACTCTGTGTCTCCTCCATCTCCCATGGAGAAGAAATAGAGGTCTCATGGATGGCTTTTATAGGTCACACTGAGCAGGAAACTGCAGCAAAGGTCAAATTCAGTCTGAATTACTTCAGACCATAGTGTTATTCCCTGACTAAGCCTTTCTTTGTACTTTATATATTCTTCAAAGGAAAGTGCTTTGAACCATTGAGTTTGAGAAATTTTATTTGACTTTTCACTTAGTTTGTTTATATGTATAAATATAAATTTATTATTTCATGAGGAAAACAAAAATCTTCCTACAAAATATACACTTTGAATTTTAAAAACTGGAATATAGGAAATTTTAGACAGCCAGCATTATTTTGATAGAAATATTTTCCCCCAAAATACACTGTCATTAGATACGATTAAGGTAATCTTCCTAAAATTAGACAAACAGACAGAGATGTACCATTGTTATCTCCTGCAGCTTTCTGCCTACCAGATTTGTGACATTTTAGGGGTATCTTTTCAAAGCAGCATACAGAGTTTTAGCTGCATGACTCTCAGAAACATCAACAGAAACTGATCGATTAAATCCCACACTTGCCTTTGCTTTGAAAAAAAAATTCCCCTAAGCATTCTGTCTGTTGGGCTTTGGAAAAGTACTTCACTATTTCCCATGCAGAGAAATGCAGAAAATATTCAACCCATATTAAAAGGTAAATTAAATTAAAATAGAGTGAGACTAAAAAATATATAACATAAAATAAAGATCAGAATTTCTACTAGTTCTCTGCTCCCTTGATTGCTGCTCTGGTACTGTGAATGCATTCCAAGCTTTGTTACATCCATCAGGGATGGTACAGATGGACATTTTGCCTGTCCAACCTGACTCAACCGCTTGAAGATTCATCAGAGAGAATCTGTTGGCAATTGCAAATGGATGTAATCCAGAGCCGGCAGATTTTGTTTCTCTAGAGGAAAGCAGGACTGTAAAGGGCAGACTAGACTGGCAAAAATATTTACTTTTATATTTCATCACTTCAAATTTTTAGTGGGACAAAATGCCTTTAAAACTTCACCTTTTTAATAGGATACTAACAGAGATTTTCAATGCAATTCATTTGCTGGCAAGTAAATGAAAGAGTACTAAAGAGTAGGAAGCATTTTGAGCTAAAAAAAAAAAGAAAAGAAGAAAAGAAAAGAAAAAGCAATCAGCAGGGTGACATATACTTTATTAGTCCTCTTCAAAATTACTTCCTTCCCTTTCTCTTTTTTATATTTCTTGTCTTTCCATGTGCTCTCCTCATTACATTACATCCCTCATTTTAGGCATTTTAATCCCTCCAAAGGGATGCATCCCAGTGGCACAGGCAGTTGTAAGGCACAATTCTCAGCTACACCATGGCTCTTTTACAGTGCTGCGGCAGCGAAAAGCAGCCTTATAGCCCATGGAACTGGCCACTGTGGAATATCATATCCCTGCTATGCACAAAACGGGGTTTCAGAAAGTAACCAAAGTCAGCACATTGGATATATAATGGCTTTTGTCACATTTCCCAGTGTAAAAGACCCCCATGCCTGGGGTGAGCATGGGGAATGAGGAGAGGGGGTCTTGCTTGAAGTCTCATCATGGCCTTCAGAGAAAAACTCCACAAAATTCAATCTATCTAGCTCTAAAGGGTACCTTTTTGTTCTGAATGACCTGTGGTGCAATAAGGAGAATCAGTCAATACCTGTTGTAGAAATGTGATAAAGTTCTCAGAAATATTTCTGAGGCAGTTATAAATATATGGAATTTACTTCCTTCACACCTGAGGAATTGTCAAACACGAGTATTCTCTAGTGTTCTCATAATAGGTAGCTGCGGGATATTTACTTATTTATAGGTGGAAGTCTTGTCAAATGGTCAACTTTGTCTTTCTACATCTGATAAGGATGTACAAGTTACTTTCTACTTTTCTTCTGAGCCCTGTTTGGCCAGTTTTTAATAACACTGGAGTCGGTCAGAACATTTTTCTTTCCATAGGTCGTGTGTTTACGGCACAGTTGCCACCAAAGGTTTCATACCACTGAATGATGGCATGTGCCCATTGCTAACCACATGGAACAGAAACATTCCCTGCTTTGCCAAGTAATCTTGTGGGTACAGAGACCCTGATGTGAAAGTCCTTTGGTGGAGGCTTTGATCAAGCCAGGAAGTCTGGGAATACTTTTATATGGGTGTTTGGGGGAGGCAACATAGGATAACTTACAGAATTAGCAGATCCACATCCTTTTGAGTCATGAACTTTTGAGCTGCTCCACTTTTCCTCTTTATACATGACAAAAATACCACTAAATTGTGTTTTTCATCTACATGTTCCCCCAAATTCCTCAAAAACGACAAATGTCGACAAATTTATAAAAATCATCTCCTCTGTTCTCCATCTAACACGAGTACTGTTGGTACTATGAGGAAATTCACTCTTAATTTCTCTCTCGCTCCCCTCGGGGAAGGTTGTCAGCAGTCCTTTGGAGAGAGGAGAGTGATGAAGCTATGCAGAAAGTGCAGAATCAGGATATCCTTTCTGCTCACTCTGCTCCCCACTGATGCCCTTGTTCAGATGGTGAGTCAGCCCTCAGCTACACCCCTCCATTTGGGCATACGAGATAACCCTGATACAAATGTCCATAGCCACATACACAACACCATGAAGTGCTCAATAGCAGGCACACTTCACTGCATATCACCAGTAGTTTCTGTGTACATAATTTATTCCTCTCAAAAAAAACCCCAAAACACCAGCACCACCACCACAAAAAAGTAATCCCAACCAAAAAAAAAAGGCCACAAGATGTTGCACGTCCTCAAGACCCATCATTTTCAATTGAGTTGAAAGGCCCCAGTTCCCATTATTCTCTTCCTGTTAGTAAACAGATTCCTGTTACCTCAAATGAGTTTTGGGTCTGTATTCCAAAACTACAGAAAGCAAAATGTAGAGACATTAAAGCAACTCTAGGTACCTTTGTTCCTGCTTAATTTTCAGCCCTAACCATCCCTAAGGGAAGCAAAACAACCTTAGGGCGAGTAAAAATTATATTCTGCACGCAAATATAGCATATTATTTAAGGGCTGATTTTGTAAAACTGGGTATTTTTTATGTTTTCAGCATTGTTTTATGTTCAGGAAATTGGAGAAGAAGCAACATAGATCATTTGCGGTTCCTAAGAATTTACCACTACACCTTCCTCTTTCCCTTACACCCTCTGAGAGTACCTTTAGTAATCTGTTTTCAGCTCAGTTTACTTTAGAATACTATTTAAATTAAACTGGAAAAGTAACACTGCAAACATTAGTTGGTTCTACAGTGCATGCCCAGTACATGATTTAATTAGACATTTAGAGTTTCTTTAGAAATAAAATTCTGTGGAAATGTAAGATTTAATTGTATAAAAGTACATGTACATGTATGTAAATATGTATATGTGTATGTCCCTACTGTTAATATTGCTTTTATTTTTTTGTAATTTCACCTTTTACTGTCTGTGGTTGTTTCTTCCTTTGTTTTGGATTTTCCCTACTATGTCCTCCAGAAGCAAACAAACAAACAAACAAACAAGTAAAATAGTTGTGACACTTACTAGCAGAAAACATAAGAGCTTTGAAATCTATTTTCTTCTCTTTTTAATCCTGCTTTAATCCTTTAGAGCTATAAAGCAAGGAAAATGCCTATTTTCTACTGTATTCTAAACAACTTTGGTTCTTTAGGATTTGCAATCACCATGATTTCCTATACAGAGAAAAAAAAGAATATCAAACTTTTAAACTCTGCAGGCAACAATTCAGGATTCTTTAATGTAGGATGCATATAAAAGCAATCAGAGCTGTTCTTCTCCACTCCAGCTATTTGGCTTCTCTCTGCCATTGTCTGGCATGTCCTTACCTTCAATTCCAAGGCAGTTGCATTTAATAACTAAATACACTGAGACAATTATTAAATTCACCACCATGATCCTCCGAACACATGCAAACGATGGACAAAGTTTAAAACCATTTCCCAGAGATGATAATTCTCTAATCTATGTGCATGTAAGAATTTGCCTTACACAATGTGTAACCGTGATATAAAGAAAATTGTTAATAGAATATAAACAAAGAGTGACCAGGAGCTCACAAACTGTTTTCATCCTGTCAGAGATATGATTGCCCATGCCTCTATCTTTTTGTTTGCCTCTTTTATGTGTATTAAGTAAAATGTACACAAGGAGAATAGGGAAGAGAGATGAAGAGACTCATTAAGCCATCATAATTTTTTTTTGTGTCATTACAGCATTGTTCTTTATGTTTCCCATTCTTCCTAAGTGAACAAAAAGAGAAAGGAGAACATTTCCTAATGTATAATTTCACAATGAGTATGTTGAATGTGTGGGACATTTCATCTCTGGTTTACCTAGTCAAAAAGTGACTATGTTCACGAAACATCTTGAAAGTTAATCCATTAATCCATGGGCCTAAAGCTACAGAAATATCCTCTTAGTAACTCTCAGCGAACTCAAAGAAAGTGGAGTGCCTACACAGCACTCAAAAGCGCTCCTTAAAAGAAGAAAGTCTGGAGTGGACTATATTAGTTCTAAATTGAATTCCTCAGTCATATGTAGTTATAGATTTCATGACCCTGGAAGCTTCTCTATTTAGAATTAAATTCTTGAATCCTTCTATTCCCAAAGATATCTGTTTGTCTGATGTGGCCCTTCCTGGAGAGCACATTGTCCTTTGGAATGAGGAGCTGTCCTCGACGTTTAACTGACATGTTTGGGCCAGTCAGCTTTTATCTGCTGGATAGCTGTTTTCCAGTATTTTCAGATTGCCAATCATATAAAGTTTTGCACAGGAAGATTGAACACTTATTACTCAAATTTTTGAAGCCAATTGACAGAAGACTTCTTTTTTGCTGTCATGGACGACTGAGAACAACTTCCTCAGAGATAAACAAACAAAGCCACTTCAATTTCCTTCTCCAACAAAATATGCTTCTACTCTTGGCCATCATAGGCACTCTCTTCTGTGCCTTCTACCACTTGAAGTCAAACTTATTTTGTTCTAATTATCTATCTGATTCTGGAATAAGAATGATGATGGGTAATCTGCAGAGAAATATCCATGTTGCTTCTACTTGACAGTTGATAATGTTCAAAGATAAGCACCACATGGCCATTGAAATGACATTACTGACCTATAAAATGTTAGTCTAAATGATAAATAATATCTCTCACTTGATGAAAGGCTGAAGAAAACAAAAAATCTGTGGCTAAATATTGTTATTCTCAGAATTGCAATGGAACGTCTTAACACAAAGAGGAAGGCCTTCTTTCCTAAAAGGAAACCTAACAAAAAATGTATGAGAAATCAAGGTAATTGCCTTTATCTGAATATCACTTGTTTCTATCAGATGGTCATGTTTTACTTTTTGTGTGAGCAAAATTCTTCGGGTTTAGAAAAACAGTAAAAATGACTGAGTGAAGTAAAGCTGATGAAAATGTGTGGATTCTCTGATAGCTAATGCAGGATGCATTTGGTCAGGATGCAAAATTGTACTAAATTTTCTATGTAGAAAAGATTTTTCTTGTCTTTAAACAGCCATATATTTTCATGGTTTTAGGAATAAATTAATATCACATTATTCTTCAATTTTTTTCCTAGATTTNCCGATCTAGAATATAATCTGAAAAACTTTTTTTTAGGGTTCATAACACACCAGTACGTTATGGCTTCTTTATTTCAGTATGTCATGGGTTGTTATGGGTGTTGGCTGGTAACAGGAAAACGCAAAACGAGAAAGTGTAGTGAGAGAAGTATTAGCAAATTGGCACCAAGTCCTTGAAAACCCATAAGAAAGCTTATCCTTTTGTCCACCCTAACGTCATGAACAAAGTTACAGTGATATTTGAAGACCAGTTTTAGCTGCCATCAATTGGCACAGCTGTAACAATAGAGCTAGTCTAGATGGANCCTAAGAATTTACCACTACACCTTCCTCTTTCCCTTACACCCTCTGAGAGTACCTTTAGTAATCTGTTTTCAGCTCAGTTTACTTTAGAATACTATTTAAATTAAACTGGAAAAGTAACACTGCAAACATTAGTTGGTTCTACAGTGCATGCCCAGTACATGATTTAATTAGACATTTAGAGTTTCTTTAGAAATAAAATTCTGTGGAAATGGAAGATTTAATTGTATAAAAGTACATGTACATGTATGTAAATATGTATATGTGTATGTCCCTACTGTTAATATTGCTTTTATTTTTTTGTAATTTCACCTTTTACTGTCTGTGGTTGTTTCTTCCTTTGTTTTGGATTTTCCCTACTATGTCCTCCAGAAGCAAACAAACAAACAAACAAACAAACAAGTAAAATAGTTGTGACACTTACTAGCAGAAAACATAAGAGCTTTGAAATCTATTTTCTTCTCTTTTTAATCCTGCTTTAATCCTTTAGAGCTATAAAGCAAGGAAAATGCCTATTTTCTACTGTATTCTAAACAACTTTGGTTCTTTAGGATTTGCAATCACCATGATTTCCTATACAGAGAAAAAAAAGAATATCAAACTTTTAAACTCTGCAGGCAACAATTCAGGATTCTTTAATGTAGGATGCATATAAAAGCAATCAGAGCTGTTCTTCTCCACTCCAGCTATTTGGCTTCTCTCTGCCATTGTCTGGCATGTCCTTACCTTCAATTCCAAGGCAGTTGCATTTAATAACTAAATACACTGAGACAATTATTAAATTCACCACCATGATCCTCCGAACACATGCAAACGATGGACAAAGTTTAAAACCATTTCCCAGAGATGATAATTCTCTAATCTATGTGCATGTAAGAATTTGCCTTACACAATGTGTAACCGTGATATAAAGAAAATTGTTAATAGAATATAAACAAAGAGTGACCAGGAGCTCACAAACTGTTTTCATCCTGTCAGAGATATGATTGCCCATGCCTCTATCTTTTTGTTTGCCTCTTTTATGTGTATTAAGTAAAATGTACACAAGGAGAATAGGGAAGAGAGATGAAGAGACTCATTAAGCCATCATAATTTTTTTTTGTGTCATTACAGCATTGTTCTTTATGTTTCCCATTCTTCCTAAGTGAACAAAAAGAGAAAGGAGAACATTTCCTAATGTATAATTTCACAATGAGTATGTTGAATGTGTGGGACATTTCATCTCTGGTTTACCTAGTCAAAAAGTGACTATGTTCACGAAACATCTTGAAAGTTAATCCATTAATCCATGGGCCTAAAGCTACAGAAATATCCTCTTAGTAACTCTCAGCGAACTCAAAGAAAGTGGAGTGCCTACACAGCACTCAAAAGCGCTCCTTAAAAGAAGAAAGTCTGGAGTGGACTATATTAGTTCTAAATTGAATTCCTCAGTCATATGTAGTTATAGATTTCATGACCCTGGAAGCTTCTCTATTTAGAATTAAATTCTTGAATCCTTCTATTCCCAAAGATATCTGTTTGTCTGATGTGGCCCTTCCTGGAGAGCACATTGTCCTTTGGAATGAGGAGCTGTCCTCGACGTTTAACTGACATGTTTGGGCCAGTCAGCTTTTATCTGCTGGATAGCTGTTTTCCAGTATTTTCAGATTGCCAATCATATAAAGTTTTGCACAGGAAGATTGAACACTTATTACTCAAATTTTTGAAGCCAATTGACAGAAGACTTCTTTTTTGCTGTCATGGACGACTGAGAACAACTTCCTCAGAGATAAACAAACAAAGCCACTTCAATTTCCTTCTCCAACAAAATATGCTTCTACTCTTGGCCATCATAGGCACTCTCTTCTGTGCCTTCTACCACTTGAAGTCAAACTTATTTTGTTCTAATTATCTATCTGATTCTGGAATAAGAATGATGATGGGTAATCTGCAGAGAAATATCCATGTTGCTTCTACTTGACAGTTGATAATGTTCAAAGATAAGCACCACATGGCCATTGAAATGACATTACTGACCTATAAAATGTTAGTCTAAATGATAAATAATATCTCTCACTTGATGAAAGGCTGAAGAAAACAAAAAATCTGTGGCTAAATATTGTTATTCTCAGAATTGCAATGGAACGTCTTAACACAAAGAGGAAGGCCTTCTTTCCTAAAAGGAAACCTAACAAAAAATGTATGAGAAATCAAGGTAATTGCCTTTATCTGAATATCACTTGTTTCTATCAGATGGTCATGTTTTACTTTTTGTGTGAGCAAAATTCTTCGGGTTTAGAAAAACAGTAAAAATGACTGAGTGAAGTAAAGCTGATGAAAATGTGTGGATTCTCTGATAGCTAATGCAGGATGCATTTGGTCAGGATGCAAAATTGTACTAAATTTTCTATGTAGAAAAGATTTTTCTTGTCTTTAAACAGCCATATATTTTCATGGTTTTAGGAATAAATTAATATCACATTATTCTTCAATTTTTTTCCTAGATTTGGGCAAAACACAGAAAGCGATATATGTAAGTGTACAGGCATACATCAAAAGGTGATACATACTCCCTGTTCTCAGGAAGCTAGGCTAAAAATGTATCTGACTTTGAACAAATGAGAATAAAGTAGCTCTGACTTTAAAAAAAATACCACAAAAATAGCTTTTCAATTTCCCAACCTATTCTAAACCCCACAAGACTTAANGATGGAGCTTTGCTGATTTCCATCTGTAAGGGATTTGGTTTTAATCTTCTAGTGCTTGCTACCATTACAGTGTTCTCCAACTGACTCAAAATAAAAGACCTACTATTTTCTTTAGGGTAACGCAGAATGATTTGTTTCTATCTATGTGATGTATTATGTGATGTATTAAATAACTAACACCATAGAAGAAGTGGGCCTGTCTTCCCTGATTTTCTTAAACTCTCCTTTATCTGTGGGAATCATGAAACTGAGTTAGGATAACTGATTAAAATGTGATTCTTTCCAAAATTCCTTTTCTATAACCTTGTCTCTTTTTTTTTTCCAATTTTATTTCTACTGATATACCACTTAATTGCTCAGAAAATCTGGCCCTTTATTTTCTAAACAGCTACTTGTGTATTACCCTTTGGATATATTTATTTATTTTATTATAAATCCTCTCTTTGCTTCTAGTCTTTATTTATTTTTCTTTTTATTTACCAGGAGGGAGACTTAGATAGGCTCAGTTTTCTTAATCCTCTTTATAAATTTTAAAAAAACCCAATTAAGTCTTCACAAAGTCTTATTTTTCTGATGTGAAGGAAAACCAGGCTTCCTGCAACATAATAATGCTTTGCACTTCTATAGACCCTTTTATCTGAGGTTCTCAACTAACTGTAAAACATGCATTCATTAATTAAGCCTTGAAAGAACCAAGAGGCAAAACCTAATTCCTAGGCTGCATATAGGTAAACGCAGAGGCAGAAATTCCCTGTATTGATGGAAGTAATGCAGATTTGAGAAGTGGGACTTAGAAGTCCGAATTTCAATACGACATCTTTTACTTCCACGTATCCAATGCCAACTGCTTTAATATGCACAATTCTGGAGCTAACCATTGGAAAACCCCTTTATTATGTTGTTATCAAGAATTTTCCCAAATCACAGCTCATTTCTGAATGAATAGACTATCATGTGGGTTCTCAGTAGTAATTTGACTTTACCCTACTGAGGTCTGGCAATGTTGTAAGTAAGATGAGTGTGTCCTTAGGTCCACATACATGATAGACACGCACATGATAGAAATGGCTTTGTGTCTTCTAGTTGTTCTGACAGCAGAACCCAAACAAAACTGTGTTGGCCATCAAAGAATATAGTTGGAGGTCAAAGAGAATTACATGTCCTAATAATTGGGCATAACTCTGTAGCAACAAGACGGGGAGAGAATAAGAAACTTAAGTTTTACTTGTCCATCTTTAGAGAACAAGAAAGAGAGGAAGACCAAAAAAACCAAAAAAACCCAAAACTGACAATGCAAAAAAACCCAACCAACCAAGCAAAAAGATTTAACTACAGTTTTTAAATTAAACTAAGAGCAAAATTCATCAGGCAGATACAATTTCAGTATCGTGCTATAGAGGGTTCAAGGGAATGCAGCTTCATAGTATAGCTGATCTGAAAGAACACACCTTCAAGAAGTTACTAAGGAAACAAGGTGATTTGTTTCATATCCAGCTTCTTTATATTCATTCCAAATTATTCTTGCAGTAGGATTAAAAAGAATATTTATACAGTTTCTTTGATTCAATGATAGATTGAAGTCCATAGTCTGTAGGAAATTAAAAATGAGGTTTCAAATTCAGATCTGATTTCACTGCAGTTTTGAAATATTTCAATTCATTGGTAACAGGATTTACTTCATTAACTGTGGATTTCCAAAAGTTAGATATGTGAGTTATTCAGCTGAACCTCTTCAGAATCCAATAGAGAAACAGGTACTTCGGATACAAGTACAAGAACTGTACTTGAACAGAGCTGAATGTGCCTGTTTCTTACCCCTGAAATTATGAAAGAAGCCTTGGTGGGTTAGCTGAGTCATACATAGCAAAATTAAAAACATTTTCAGGGAAATATAAACCTCAGCCTCAACTGGCTTCCATAATAGACATTCATACACTTGTAACAAACAGGCTTTCCTGGTGGACTGAAACTTCCACCATCCCACAGACGTGCTGAGAATAATTCATTTCTATGCAGAGGCTCTTAATTGAATCATCTCATCCAAAATGAGGAACCGATTAACAATCTAGAAGACAAATGGCACCACAAAAAGATAAAGCTCATGATAGTTAAGAAGGAGGAAGAGAAAATAAAAGAATTCATAAATACGGCTTCAGAAAGAAATATTTCAATAAATTCAGAGAATTATACAACAATATGTTATGAAAGAAAAGTAATAGAGAAGCTTATTTTTTAAATAAACAATAGAAGAATAAGAAGTTATCCTAATATGAAGGAAGAATAGAAACTGTAGTAAGAGATAAGATTTGGTATACTAATATGCTTTTACTGATCTTAAATGCAGAAAGGAAGAAAATGGAACTGAAAAGAAATTTCAGAGCCAGCTTAGGCTGATCTCTGTTTGTGCTATTGATGAAAATATGACAAACATTCCCTCATTCTTTGCAACTTCATTTGTGTTTTCCACATGAAGGCTTTTGAGCTGATCCAAACCAGCCCCTTAGAGAAACTGATTACTCTTCCCTCAGACCAACAGGTTGATCTGGTTCAACTGCAATGGTCCTGCCTTGGCATGTGTTGACCATAAAGCTGCACTCTATAAAGCCTATAAACATAATAGCATGAGATTACAAAGGCAGACTGAAATGGGAACAAAATTGCACAAAATGCAGCCATACCACAAAAGCTCATAAAATGTGATAATACTAAAAATAAAATTTTAAAAAATTTTAAAAAAGGCCAAAAAATTACCAGACTTATCCTGCCACAAAGCAATTTTTCGATTAAAGCCTATTAAGACTTTTTTTTGTTTTTTAATTGTTTTGTAACTAATTTGCTATTGGATGCAACTGCCTCTAGGCAACTAATAAAATGTATGTTTCTGGATGGTGGACAGGAAGTCTAAAGTAGTAAAAGTTACAGGGCACTATTTACATTCATGTAAGTATATGCAACTTTTTGTAACTAATTCACTTAAAAATTCACAAGGTTTAGTTTTCCTAATATGCCATTTAAACAAGTGATATACAAATAAGTATACCAGTATGTATTCTGCTTTTATATTGGTTGAATATCACATCAGCATCCATGAAGAACTTTGAACTAGTCTCAGTGACTTTCTCTGAAAATCTGGAAATGAATGTAACAGAAAAATGGAAGAATATGTATAAATCCTCATTTGAAGTCCATTTATCTAAAAGGCTTGTGTGTGCATAAATCATCTATTTGTACAATGAATACATGTTGTCCCAATACATTAACAGTATATAAAGATATAACTGTATTTATTTATTCATATATTATAACCTAAAGAAATTGACTATCCAACTGTTCTAATATTCTACTAATATTTTGTTTGATTTTTTTTTAAATTCTCTGCTATTTATCAATGCAGCAAAGAAGGGGGGCTTTATTTTCATGGTATTAAATATCTTTGTGTGAATGTGTTTGTGTGTGTATACACCTCACAACAGCAGAGAATTCATATTTTTTGTGGTTAAGTGAATCCCGTTTGTCAGTATTTGACAGGTGTTTGGCACTTTTCAATTTAAAAACTTCTTTATGAATTTTTAGACTAATTAGTTGAAACAAGTGACATATAAATAATAAAAAAAAATTTTGCAACCTCTTGGTGAACTTGTCAGGATTATTTGCAGCTTTGAGGCACCTTCAAACAATGCAGAGAAACAGAAACCCTTATGAAGATCTCCCAGAGAAGGAACAAATTATATACTCAGAAGCAGATTAGACCCATCAGTATGATGCTTTCGTAAAGGCTGTTTAGTAAGTCTGGTTAGCAGACTAAGAGAATGTTCTCTCTCTTATCACTCCTACATTTTTGTTAAGGCTCTAAATTTCATTTCTGGATAGCACCACAACATTCTTTTCACTTGTATAATCTCCCAGTGATGCAAATCTACTCACTGCACCATACCACACTGGTTAGGGTAGGTGTTGTGTAAAGAAATGAAAACAAAAGGACCATTATTCTTCCCCTCTGCTCAGGAAAAAAGCCAAGCCCCGGCGGAGAACAGCACTTTTCTGTCTCCTGGAAAATCAATAGAAGTCTTGGAAATGGAGGCTGCACAACAGTTGAATCTCAGTCCAAAGTCTAAAGGAAAATAAAACAATAACAAACTCTAGTTTTTCTCCCTGACATTTTTCTTTGACACAAAAAAATTACTCCCATTTATCGCAACTCTATTGTTGACCTTGGAGTTGAACCCGGCTCCTACACAAAACCCCCTGAATCTTCCCCTTTTATGTACTTTTGGCCTCCACCTCTAATTCATGCTTTGACACTGATTATTCTTTACTGATGTGTTGACTTCTCTTTTCTGATTTGTTTGAATTTCAATTGTAAGTTATTCCTCAAACACGGCTTTTGCAGGCACTAAATTTGACCTATTGTTCTGATTCTGACACCTTTGGGCAATGAAGGGTTGTAGGAAGAATGTTTTAAATTTCAGTACTTATCCTACCAATACCCCTAGGTGTGGGATGCAAAGGGAGTAACTGCCTCTATTTTATTTCTGGTTTTGCACTTTGAGGGGAAAAAAAAATCCCTGTTAAATTAGTTCCTGGGATGGCTGTTCTGTGCATTTTCTCTCCCCAAGCTTTCTTGCCTCCTTCCTTCATACTTTCCCCTGTTTTATTTTACTTTTTTTCCCCCCTGCAATCTGTTGTTTTCTTTTACTTTTAGAGATAGCTATGGTAAATAAATACAGATTTAATCTTTAAATCCACTATCAAGACAAAATTCACAGTCCATGCGAATGGGGGAAAGATAGACAAGAAAGGGAGTGGGAAATATAAAGAAAAGAAAAATCAGTCTGCCGATCAAATCTTTCATTTCCAAACAGAAATAATTACAGTGATGGTCAGTGGGGAGATTTGGGCAATTTATAGTGGTGGAGCAGCAAGTTCCTATCAACAATACTTGATATTCAGGGCAAGCCGCAGAACTGCAAGTCCTGAAGCGTTGCCTATAATCTTTATTTCATTTTTAGATGTTATGCTGTAATAAAATGTAAAAAGGGAATACATAAAAAGTTATAGAGGTGGGAAAAAACATGGTTTGAAGTTGTATGGCATTTCTTGACAGGGCATGTTCCTAAGGATATGCAGAGAATAACAAATGCTATTTGAAATAAGTACAATAGAGATCTGAAACTAGATTGAAAACCCAAGTCAATTTTCCTGAGTGTCATTTGATTAGCTTTCTTATATAGAGCAGAAGCTTAAACAATGCTGGGGATTCAGAGCAGAGAGGTGCTTGGGAACACACTGAGAAATGGGTTACTCCTACCAATTTCATTTCTGTAGCTTTACAACATTATCATTGCACATTGTTTCACTGTTTTTGCAATAATCCATAAATGAAGCAATGTCAGAGGGAATTTGATTGATAGCTGGGAAAACACAAAAACTGTGAAAGTTATTTCTTTGCTCTTTCTCTCTGTCTGTCACTGCCTTCTGGGCAAGAGATGTTACCAGTAGCTGTATAAAATAACTGGAGCCTATTGCCTGGCTGTCTATATGGGAAAACACTAACTCGTTTGTGGATATTGCTTTGGACAGCAAAAGGTGACAAATATGCATGTAACATATTTGACCTGTGGATTGCTTTGAGTGATTTATGTTGGTAGAGGTTTTTATTTGTTGAGTTGTTGGATTTTTTTTCTACCAGATACTGTTTGCTTTTTAATCTCTGAATTTAGCANTTTCTCTTTTTTGAATTTTCCAGCAAGGAAGTGCTCAGAGCTTGCTTTATATGTAAGAATGAACACCCAGAGACTCCATGGAGGTAACAATGGAGATGGTTCTAAGAGGGCTGGGGTGATTCCAGCTGTCCCTTAGGGATATTTAACTTTGAATCCTGCACAGGTGGTGTTTGAAGCTACAACATTCCTCATGGCTTTAGGGGAAAA
>VXBB01002006.1:330-12061 GCA_013399915.1 Illadopsis cleaveri | reverse complement strand
TTTGTTATTGCTAAATAAGAAGGACCAAATCATGCAGGCAGCTGGTCTGTTCTGGAATGAGTCCCCTTAAACCTAGTTTTCTCCCTTCAAAGGAAAGACAAGGACAATTTTCTTGGATGGCTTTATAAGTTGGGAACCCTGGAGATTTTTCTGACATTATTCTGAAAGCACAGTTCTGGTGATACATCATGTTGCATAGAAATAACACTGTTTTCTTGTTGCTTTTGTGGGACCTGGCAGTCATGACTTAATTAGCTGGCCCTTTGACTGAAATAAAAATGACTAATGGACATTTGATACAGTGATGTCACCTCAGTACAGGTTGCATGACTGGTGCACACTGAGTGATTAAAAGACACAGATCTGGAATGCAATGAATGGGCTTCCCAAACAGTGGAGATCAGGGGCATGACCTCCAAAGCTTCTCCTATATTATTTGAACAAAAAGGTCCGGGCATGTGTTATATAAGGGTAATACAATGTCCTAAGATTTTTAGGGATATGTTTAAATAACTCTCTAAAAAATATTCCTTGAAGATCCAAGCATTAAAGAGACATCAAACAAAGTTTGGGCATTACTGTGATGGCAGCATTCTGTGACACAACAAGGATGGGGACAGAAGTCAAATTTTGATGTCTTTTAGGCTGAAAAACGTCTATGGGAAGAATTGTACTGTAGGATAAAAAAATTAAACATAATAATCAACAGAGAAAGTCAGATGTCTCACACAGGTTAAGATGAATGACCTCTCAGAGTTTCCTGTGTTGTCTTTGACTCAAATGTCAGACTAAGACAAGCTTAAATAGTGTTTAATCAGTTAGTCTGAAACAGTCTTGAGAAATCAAATAAAAATTGCTTGAAATCTATAGAAAAAGACACAAATATTTATGTTGTGATTCACCGTCTTTAGTTTTAGTTATCTGCACTGGACATCTACCTCTGAGCATTTTGGGTACACTTTGTTATTGTCTAGGGAGAGGAATAATAATTCATCTAATATATTCTGAGCATTTTCTTAAGGACAAGATGAATCATGACCTTGTTTCCCTCACTGGCTGGGGTGACAAGATAAAAAATATGTGGCTACCTCATTGATGTCTACATGTAGTCAGATGAATCCCAGCCTAATGATCAAGTGGAAGCTAACATTCTCTCTAACAGCTATTTGGACGTGCCCACATTATCTGAATTGTCTTGATGAAATGAAAGTAGGCTTGTGCCTAGATTTCCAAACCCTTAACCAAGTGACAGCTGGCTCCCTCAGGAAGGATGCTAAAATTTGACTGAAGATGGAGAATGAAAACCATCACTTTTCAGTAGGAGGCCTCTCTAGGTCATTTGTAAGGCAAGCTAAAGTGATTTTTCTTGAACACAGATTGCAGAATAAGATTCCAGTCTTTAAAGTTCATAATTTCTTTTTTGTTGAAAATCTACATTTTTATGGTGAGTAACACTGCTGAGTGACAGGAGGAAATTCATATTGAAATATGTAAAACATGTTTTGTATTGATTTTCAACACCACTGTGTAGATTGCACAATTAAATTGACGTCAACAGATTTATTCCATTTCCATGATTCTGTCCAAGCATTTCAAGCTGTATTACACAAAAAACACAAAAAAATCCCTTCAAACTAATTGAAATAACATTAAGCATAACACCAATGAAATTAAATGTTAAGTATTAATTTAAACAAAAAAAGTGAAACAAAAAATAAAGCTCATTAAGAAATAACATTCTATCTTTCTGCCCATCTAATCCATCTATCTATTTTTTACATCAAGAATAAAAACAGGTTGTCTTTCAGTGTATTCTCACCAAAATCTGGTACTATCTTGAAGACAGGCATGCATATTAATTGCAGTATGTGTTAAAGATAGAAAAAGACCATCTTTTTTGTGAAAGGTCCTAAGTTTTTACACCTGCTTAGTTACTATGAAGATTATTAAATAGCTGATTTCTTTTGTTTGTTTGTTTTTGTTTGTTTTTTTTTGTTTAACATAAATATGTGCTATGTAAATATGAAGAAGCACAAGACAGCATATTGCTTTGGCCTATTTCTCAAGAACTTTTATTCAGAGGTGTCTGTCCTTGCTGTAGAAGGGTAGATTAGGGATCACAACCTTAACAGAACATAAAAACTTTCTGGTCATTTTTCATCTCATATATCAAGTTTCTAGAGGAAGAAAAGTGGAGGCAAAATGGAGACAATCTTTTTGACTTATTATTCAAAGTTCTTGATTTATACAGTGCCCACACACATTGTTTATTTAAGTATTCCCTAAGAAAAGAGTATTAGCAAAGACCAGTGAATAGTTCCCAATGTTCACAAAGCTTTATTTTTTGCGCACAAGAACTACAAATGTATCTGATGTAAAAGGAATATGAAAAACAAACAAACAAACAAACAAACAAACAAACACAAGCATAAAAGGAGAAAGAAGAGTATGAAGGGGCAAAAAAAAGAGAAAAGAAGAGGGCAAGTCACAGGAATCAGTACCAGTTTATTGCAGGTAACACATATAACCGTATATTTGCAACTAATACTATAAAGTTTTTTGCATTTGGGGGTTGTATTTACCCGGATTTATTGCGTAAATGACAAGCTTCCACACCGTCATTTCAGATTCTATTCCAAATATATTTTCATATGTTGTGGATACTCTGGACATTTGACAGTGCCAAATGAACCTGCAGATGTTCACTCACTTGAAAATATTATCAGCATATAGATGCTCACATGCAAAAGGACATTCAGGAGCTTCTGTCTCATTTTCATATCCTTTGTGGAAAAAAAAAAATAAAATTGCATATGTTGGAGATTATTTTGCCTTCCACTCATACGTTGTTTTTTACAGTGGAAAGTTCCATACAAAAGAAACTGAACTTCACAGATGGGGGGTTTAAAACCCGGGGATATTTAAGGTTCCTTCCAACCCTGGCCATTCTATGATTCTATGATTCATCTTGTTAATATCATCTGAAGTGACGTAGTTTCTCTCTGTCATTTCAACCTCCCCCCTTCTCCAAAACCTCCAAACCAAAACAACCAAAAGAAAAACACTGACTCTTCCTTCACTAAAGGCATTTAAATTTATGCCAGAGTGACTTTCCAATAAGAAGGGAATCCAGCCCCCCCATATTTTTACAGCTTTTGTCATAAAATTCATTAATAGTATCCAAGTGAATATTTCTACTTGTATAACAATGTCATGAAAAATATTCCTCTTGCATGACCTGTAAATGTTTAAAACTTTTTATGGAAGCACGTATAATGAAAAATTGGTTACCACAGGTCATTACTGAACTTAATGTACATTCATTTATGATTCTTATTAAATACTAGAACAAATCAAATCTAAGTCAAACCAAACCAATGACATGGGTTGTCCAGTAAAAGGCTTTCACAGGAGAAACCAAGAACAAAATTCTACTTCCTTCTGCAGTATTCAAATTTGAGCAATTTCAGAGGCATTGCTTTTCTCCCCTCTGGTAAATAATTGGAAGGCAAAGTCCTCATGCAAGCCATGAGGCCCCAAGATACGCAAAGTAACATCCAAACAGCAAAGTATTTTGATGCAAATTGAGTTTTCTCTGAAAATTAATGAATCTGAGACAGATATACAGTATGCAGCAAGATTCCCTCAAACTGAAAATAGAACAGCAATAAAAATGCCAAGAAGTGATAAGGCAGCAATAACACATGAGAGATTTTATGTATCAGTTGGAAAAAAAATAGTTACTGTAAATGAGTGGGTGTTCTTGTGCTGTATTTTCCCTCCCTCTTTCTTTTTGTTTGTTTGTTTCATTTTCCTTGATTGTTGAACAGAAGCGGGTCTGCAAAATGATGGATTAATTAGGAGAAACATACATCTCTCTTTAAAATAAGAAAAAAAAAAACAAAAAACCCTTCATCTCTATAAGATCATTTCCAAAGTCCTCGTTATTACAATGTGGTGGGCTTTGAAAGTCATTTACATAATAGCTAACAAAAATGTACTCAGCAATACATCGGGCCCACTAAACACGGGAGATAATTACACTGGGAGAATGATATTCCACTGCCAGCTCCATTTTCAAGATACATTTATTTGCCCTGCACACAGCCCTGAACAACCAAACACACATTAAAATATCTTGTAGGTGCGTGCTATTGCAATCTACATGATGGGGGAGGGGAAGAAATACAACACACTATTCTTGGCATATATGTACCACCTGAATGGTATTTTTCATTATCTCTTGCACTGGGAACATTGTATTATTCCACTGGGAAGTCATAGCGAAGAGGATATAATTATCAGCAAAGTAATGGGGATCCTCTTGCTAATGGCCAGCTATTCAAATATCTCAATATAATCGCCCTGCCCAATCTCTCCCCGTTGCCTACTCTTCTGGAGAAACTCATCATTTTTTCCACTTACTCCAGCATAATGAATTCATTTTGCATTTTCTTTGTGAGAAATTAAGAGGAATAGCAATGTAATGTGTTGACATTTGAAATGCAGCATAGAAAAGTTTAGACTGGCAATTTAGTTTAATCGCCCACTAGCAGGGAGAAGCTTCTTATTAAATTAATTCTTGGTGTACAGGACATGTATTTCTCCATTGAACTCTCTTGTCTTTCTTTTTTTTAATCTTTTATCTACATATTCATTCACTAGGGAGACAGCAGAAAACACACTCACCTCAAATACTTTTATATATTATCCATTATGATCATTGATGTTCACATGGAGGGTGAGTGACGTGTGAAAATACTTATATCTTCACACATCTGAAAAACAGTAGAGGTTACTAGTCCCTTTAAGAGAACTCCACATAGAACAGTACTGATCATCCATTGTTGTAAGAGCTCTCATGGTGCTTTCCCAAACAGTCTGAGTTTTTCCCTTGTTTCCTGATGTCATTACAGCATGGCTATTAACACTCTATTCCTGCTTATGCTTACTTCACATTTTTAACAGGATGCAGAATTAATCAGTCCCAAGATCATTTACTTAAAAGTTGCTCTGAGTAGTCAAAAAAACCAGCTTCATAGATTCTATTTTCAAAGTGAATACTTCTGAGGAGCAGTTGGACAAATCTTCATGGATTTTGTTTTGGTTTATTCTTCTTTGTTGACTTTACATGGATTCAACATACAAATGTATGATATAAAATTTTGGACATTTGTGTTTGGGAAGTAAGTGTAGTCTATAACTTGTGGGAAATACTGGGCAAGTCACCCAGAAGAAAGACAGAATGGTGAATTTTTAATTGCCATTTAATTTTTTTTATGACATGTAATACTTGTCATTTTTTTTTCCTGATATTTTTGTAGTCTGGAGATCATTCACAACAATAAGAACACATTCCAGTTTCCTTAATGTAGGTTAAAATTTGTCTAAAAGAAATTATTTTTATTTTAACAAGGTTTTGTCTAAGCAAAAACTGCATAATTTTCAAAATCCATTTAGGTCCTCTATTAATGGGGTAACAAAGTCTACACCAGGAGATATCAGAAATAGCGTCATTTTAAAAAAATACAAAATAATTCTCTCAGGTAATGTGTGTTTATTCTGTTGTATAAAATAAAATCAAATAGATTGTATTTTGAATCATTTAATGGAGGATCTTGATAGTACAAAAAACCCGAAAAAACTACTATAGCAGAGAAGCCAGTTTTTCAAACCTCAAGGAAATATTTACAATGATTTCTAGGAAGAAATAGCAGAACCTAGATATGGTTAAGGAGTTTGATGGCTCCATGTGACACACTGTGTTTAAGGGCAGAAACCTTTTAGTTAAAAACTGCAATGGCTGCCTGCATATGTGAAATAAGTGGCCCTGAGCAAACAGTCAACCAGGAATATCCTCTTTTTTCTTCAAAGAAGTAGGGCAAATTGTTCTTCCATCACCTTGTCTTACTCTGGTAGAGTATTTCACTAGCTTTAACCAAATGAATACCCATTTGCATGAATGGAAGACAATTTTCAATATCCATGGGTTTATGATTTTTTTCTTCAGTTATTTCCGCTTCATCAGTAACTAAAGTTGTGCGCTGTAGCCTGCTGGCTTAAAAATCTTCTCAATTTCCCACAAATATTACTCATAACTTAACACATACTATACTGAAGCAAAATACCAACAGCAGGTCCCAAAGTCATTGATTTCTCAGAGTAAAAAAGGTTTTGGAGGAAAAATCCTCCAAATTCCTCTTGTTAAGAAGTCTTCTTTCACCTTCTCCATGCCTATATTCTCTATATTTTTGTCTATCTCTTGCTGTTTCCAAGTCTCTGAAATATGGAAAATCTTTAATTTTTTTTTTTTTTTTTTCTTCCTTGCTGACGGAGCTTTATGAGTATTCAGGCTGCTCACTGCTATGCCAACTTCCTGCACTTAGCTTCTGCAGAGGAGACACACTAACTTTCACATCAGAGCCTACCAGTTTGTAAACTTGTCTTACACTATTAATTTCAGGAACCTTCCAATATCTTTCAATGGGAAATTAGCAGTCAAATGTGTTTAGTTTGCAGAAACAGCAGCCACACCACCGAGCAACAACTTGTACAACTGTAAGTCATTAAGAAAAGAATTTCTTCAATTATGAACGCATACATTGTCAATGGTGAATGAAAGGAAGAGGCAAAAAGGAGAAGTGGAGGGGGATGAAGTAAAAAAGACAGAAAGTGCCACAATAGGCTTCAAAACTCTCTGTGCTAGTCAAACTTGTCAGCACTCAGCCCTGCATTTCCAAATGACTGTTGTTTAAAAAGTGTTAAAAAAGCAGACTGTTTCTATTGTTAGTTGCATGGAAAAAAAAAAAAAAAAGTTTAAAAGGCTACTTTTAAATCATCCTATTTAAAGTTTTGGCAGAGTCAGAAGCCTGATAACTATATGTCATTTGTCTAAATGTAAGTGAGAAAAGAGGTGGAGAAAGAAAAGAGAAAAGGAACCATGGTCTTCTGGGGTTTGAAACCCCTCCTGATGGTGACTGCGTTGCTTTTTCATCCCTGCTTTCTGAGTGTGATTAGATCTCAGAACGCAGAAAGCAGCTTTTTCCCACTAGGAGCACAATGGGGTGCCCTAGAGAACTGAAATCATGGAGACCACAGTGGTGCTGATACCTCTGCTGATCATCACTGCTGGGGCCTGGGATTTTAAAAGAGTGAAAAAGGGACACATGAACCCAGATTCCAGTTTCAAACAGGTTCTGCTCTTTCACTAAAAATGCCAAATGCATCAGGATCCCAAGTCAAGACCATGGCGACCAAGGGTTAACAAAATGCAAAGTTTGGTATTAGTGAGAGATCACTAATGAAGGCAACCTAAAATCACTCTTGGTGTGATAAATTCACTGAGTGGGAATTCCAATGACAGTGATGTCAGCTCCCAGAACAGTGATGGAGGATGGACACTCATCTCTTAGATGCTTTAGAAAACCTCCACACTGCTTGCTAACTTTTTTTCTCAGGCTCTCTCTTTCACAACTTACAGATAATTGATATTTTCCTCATGCCTTCATCACATCACACGATCCATTCTTCCATCATCACCCTCATCATCATCTTCATCATGCCTGCAGCTTTTCAAGGCTTACTGGTTGCCTGTCCCAAATTGAAAGAAACTCTGTATTTTCATGATTATGGCATTCAGAAAAGACCCAAGGGGAAAAGAGAACTGAAAAGCTGCTCACTTCCTAGATTTGCCAAGTGTCTCTCCATGCTGGCTTTGTGCAATATTTCCTGCTCAGTCTTTGCTGGATATTTCTTTCCTTAGGATATGTACCCTAAGGCATCCCCCCCAGGTCAGGATGTAGAGTCACAGATATGAAGATAATGAGGAGCCATGGGCTACAGTGGTTTTCAGAATGCTGTTGTCATCCAGCTCTCTACATCTCTATTTCAGCAGGCAGCAGAGTGTCACATCCCCTCTCTGTCAGGCTGGTTTGCTGGATCAGTTCTCAGCCCTTGTATTTTTACTTCTCTCTGTATGTGTGTGTGTAAGTGTGTGTGTATCTAGGATATTCATTATTTGCATTTTTCAGTCTGGGTTATGACCATATCTGTCAATCATTCCTAAATAGGAGAGTCCATGGTACTACTTGAGTTTTGTGTGGGTTTTCCCAGCTCCTTGCCTTTTAACATCTATTCTTTACATATGTCCATGCCTGGTATTGGCTGTGCATTAATTTAGAGATTGAATCCACCTGCAGTACATTGGTTTGGTGAGGCTTCTGTGGTACACATCAAGCCTCTCTTGTCTTACCAAAATGACATTTGCCACAACTTATAGCCTCTCCAAGAGTCTGGAATAGATGTCATCAGTGCCAAGTGACATGTGCTACCATAGATGAAAGTGAATCATCCTTCTGCCTATTTTACATGTACATTTGAACATGATTTGCTGTGTTGATCTCCATACATGTCTTTTTTTTTCTTTTTTTTTTCTTTTTTTTTTTTCTTTTTTTCTGAATAACACTGCCATCCTGCTAGAGCACATATATGTTTCCTGCCTTAATTAAATAATATGGCAGAGTTCTTATTGGCTCTTAAATGACTGTCAGAGAAGTTTTTGATGGCTAAATTTTTAGCTATAAATTAAATAAATGCCTGGGACTGTTCAGTCATAGTGGCAAAAGAACAACACTAAATGACTCACCTTCCACCTATAAGTCTATTCCTATGGAAAGGATGGACACCTTCCAGCTGCCTGTTGGGCCTATAATGCATGATAATGATCAGGGATGAACAGGAATTATTTGGGAGTTTACCAGCTGGTCAAGTCCAAACCCAGGCCAGGAATATTTGTACCAATAAAATACACATTCACATTCAGAGCACAGAAATGCTACGTTTAATTTACTGATACAGACACAGACTAAGGAGCCACTCACTAAGATGTTCTGGCATCTTTTGGCTGTAGGTGAGAGGCAGACATAGGTGTTTAAATAGATATATAACTTTCTTAATGCACTATTTGCTCTCTTTTAGAGCATTATTAAGTAATTTTTTCAGACTAATAAAGCTGGAGGTAAATATAGCTTATTCATTTCTAACTCATTCATTACAGAAGGCAGCTGCTTCTCATAATCTTTCTCCAAAACACCAAAGAGAGTTTATTTGCTTACTATTTTTTATTGTATCATAACAACCCTTTGTTTTTGTCCCACTGAGATTCTAAAGCAAGACAACAAGACTGATCTTGTCAAGGTCTGAATATTCAAAGTGCCAAATAAAATGACTCTAAGAAAAGTCCCTTCCCCAGTTACTTCAACTCATGGTGGAATTTTCCATTATGGCTCTGAAGCTGATGCAATTTTTATGCATTATAAGGCCACACTCTATCAATTTATTGCCCCTCAAATGAGTGCATTAATATTGATGGCAGCTAAACACATTGCAAACATGTTCTGCCCATTAATGCCGTGGAATGGAGTCATTATACCATTTTAGTCCCACTGCAATGGCGGGATGATAGGTGTACAGAAGGATCTAAAATGAAATCACAGAACTGAGTATATTCAGAGATCAGGGCTCATATCCACTAGAAGCAGTCAGATCTGCTAAAGGTTCACAGTCCATTTCTTGTCCCTGACCTCTTGAGATTCATAGCCATAAAGAATAATTCACACAAAATAAATTTGAGGACTACTGTGGTGGTATTTATGGGTATACACACTTCCTGACCTCAATGGATATATACTATGACGTACCCAATACCTATTATCCACATATTTAGGAGAGAAATGAAAGGATATTCAAATGTGATTTCCCAGTACTCCAGTTTTCCTACTGAGCTCTGCAAACGCTTGCTAGGTGCCCACTAGCCTGAGAGGATGTAGTAATATCCTGATCCTCTTCAGAACAGCTGCCTATGAAGTGTCACACTTACTGGGCTTCTAATTGGAGAAAAATAGGAGGCAATTTCTAGAAACATGAGAGGCAAATCTGCTCCCTCTCTCTTCTCTATTTTTTCCATCTTAGTGCCTCAGGTTAATAAAAAAAAAAAACAAACTATAATCCTGGATGTTACAGGGAGATAAAGAACTGTAATACCAGTGATTGCACGTAATTTCTAATACTGAAATACTTCTTTCTGGAACTAAACATTGCCAAAGGAAAGCACTTCTCTTTTTCTCTCTTCTTCCTGCCTGCAAAATTCAGATGTCATGTATATGTCCTTATGTACCAATTTGTCTATATAAATAAAATATCTAAGGGCACTATACATATGTTACATATATTTTATAAATGTATTTTGAGTACAGTGAAGTTTCAAGAATAAAGGATTCTTGAAGTCAAGTTTTTTATATTATCAAACAAAATCCTAAATTAATTTATTACATAAATTAATTAAATAATACACTAAAATTATTGCTTGTTTCCCTGATTCAAGGCAGTTTGTTTGTTTTGTTTTGTTTTGTTTTTCTGTTGTTTGTCTCTTTGTTTGTTTGGTTTGGTTTGATTTTAGTTTGGGTTTTAGTTTGGGGTGTTTTTGGTTATTTTTGCAACAGCTTTGTTTGGAATCTTACTTTTTGAGAACTCAAACCATTTGGAAACTCAAGTGTGCATAATTTCACTTTTAAAATCAAATCCTTATGGTCTTGGGGTCCTGAATTTACAGTCCCTGACTGAGTCAAATAAAAGTTACAGGTTTTACTCCATCAAATCTTAAATGTATTATGACTCTGTTATTAGAGACAACTTTCATCTATATGTGAACATCTGGGGACAAGAGGGTTTGTCTCATATGCAGACATCATGGTTAAACAGAAACAGGACATCAAAGTTTCACAGTGAGATCCTCACTGTACATGAATTCCAACTCCTTCACAGTACACCATAATGCTCGTTTGTCCACTCGGGAATAACAATGAAGGCCATTAGAGCTGACACTTGTTGCTGTAGGAGATGGGGCCTTTATCTGTAAATTTTGTTAATTATAGGGAAGTATTTCATCTTTAATTAAGGTAGGATATTTTTGGATTTGGATTTTTTGTTGTTTGTTTGTTTGTTTTACTAGAAGGTGCCTTGTGTTTAACATAAGCAAATAACAGTTGAACTATGAGAAATAAGAACTCTTTTTTTTTCTCAGCTGCACTGTGAAGGAAAGAAAATAATTTAACCCATTAACATTGTTGCACTGTGCACATTAGCTATTATTTTAATGTTGTCTCTCTTGCTTATTAGTACTATGATATGTACTTATTGGTACATATGTAATTATGAAGCATTCTTGGTGGAGTGTCATTGTGTGTTCAGTGCTGTAATCGAGCAAACAAGCCCGAACTGGAGAGGCATGTGCTCAAATTGAAAAAATCAGTGGAAAAGAAAATGGGACTTTGAGCCACCTCTTCCCCCATTCTAATGCTTCAGGCAGAAGAACCTCCACCAGAGACCAACAAGGAACCATTGCAGGTGGCCTCACTAAGACCTGAAATCAGCAAAGCACTTAAGCTTGTGATAGAGTCAAAATGATTTAATAACTCAGTTGAAGTTAAGTGCCAACACACGGTCTAAATCAAGAAGGATATACTTTATGGTCTATTTCTTTGGAATATTGTCTTTTTGAACTGAAGGAGGGGAAGAGTGCAGGCTTCCCCTAAAGTTAATTGTGCTAAGCATATTATCCCAAGTCCTACCTTCTAGCAAAACTACCAATAAAGGTAACAGATGCTTTTTTATGATAGTAGAACTCTGCATAAATCATCACTTGTTTTGTTTTCATGTCAAAATGTAAATATTA
>VXBB01002005.1:93328-106184 GCA_013399915.1 Illadopsis cleaveri | reverse complement strand
GGCATGGAACCAGGGCTACAAGGATGGAGCTCAGGCTCCCAGCNGACAGAAAATTCCCTGGGAAAGGAATTTCAGAAAACCAAAACACCTCAGGCATGGAACCAGGGCTACAAGGATGGAGCTCAGGCTCCCAGCAGGGATGGAACTCAGCAGGGATGGAACTCAGCAGGGATGGAACTCAGCAGCCCCTGCTCCAGGAGCTGCTGGCCCCAGCCCTGCCCCTGTGAAATCCAAGGCACTGTTGTGTCAGAGAGTTCTGCATCAGAATTCCAGAGAACATGGATAATATCAGGGATTGTGGCCTCTATCAGTGGGTAGCAATTAAGGGGGTGTCAAGATCATTAATGCATAATTAATCTTAATCTTTCTACTGCTGTATGTGCTTAACAAACTAATCCAGAAGCAGGGATCCGTGGCCTGGTTTTGACACTTCAGATAATAGAGGCCAGCAATGAACTTGTTCACTGCATACTTCTGCTTTTCCTTGTGAGCAAAACTCTGAGCTCAAGCAATTAAAAATTTCCTTAAAAATGATTCCCATTAGGAGTCACACCGACCACAAAAGGAAATGCAGTGTTGTCTTTTGGGCTCTGGCCTGCAATGGTTGTTTTCCTCTGAGCTGCTGATTGAAATGCAAGGTAGATGTTTGAAAGGAAATACAGAAACTTTTAATTTCTTGCTCATGTTTGTGAGCATTCCTGAGTTAGCAAATCACCAGGAAACTGGCTAAAAAGAAGTGATTTCTTAGCAAAAGAATTGTTAATTATCCAGCTCCTGTAAATTCCTGTAATTTTAAAATTGTGTTGGCAACGGATCAAAAGAACATGTGGTGCCACAGTGTTAGAGTATTTTTATTTATATCTGATTCACAATTGTCTCCATGGCAATATGAGAGATGAAGGCAGAGGAAAGAAATGAGTTATCACATTATTAAATGACCCAGTGGAAAAAAAATTAAGACATGTTAAGGATTAATTTTACATTATAGAGCTGCCTAGCAAGCCATTATCATTAGAGTTAAGGATTTGTTAGCATTTCTATTAGAAACGTGTTTTTGAAGTGTTTATTACTCTTTCAGTTTGCATCAGGCTGCAACTTTGCATACAGGTTCTCTGAAAAAAGGAAACCTAATTTTAAAATGCACCAAGTAAAGCAGTTTATTAATTTTAGAACATTTTAGTGCTCCATGTCTTAGAGAGAGAGAGATATTTCTCCACTCTAACAACTAAATAATGGCTTTTTTTTTTTTTCCTTCAAAAAAGAAACCCCAGCCCCTCAATGGGAGAAGCAGTCTTTATTAGTTGGTTTGGTTTTTTTTAGTGGAATTTGGGGCAAATCAGTGTATAGCTTTTGCAGAGGTGAACACAGCCCAGCTCTTAGCAAATTGAGCTTTTTCTGCTCTGCTTTTGTCAGAAGTATTGTCAGTAGAGGTATGACTCAAATGGAACAAAGAACTGGTAAAAGTCTCTTGGAGGACAGAGGTTTTGTTTGTTTTGTGGGGGTTGGGGTTTTTTTTGCCCCTTGGCAGAGGGGAGGAAATGCTTTTCATTAGAGCACACAGTTTATGCACAAAAATCCCCTGCTCTGGTGGATTATTGCATAATGCACGACAGCATTTTCAAGCTTGGCTGGCTGTGATTAGGAAGCTAAATGGAGGGAAAAAAAGCAACAATTTTTGTTCTAAAGCCAAAGCTTATTTGTGCCTTTCACCAGGCAGGGTGCTGGTTCCCTGGCAGGGAAAGGCCAGAGGTGCCACCATCCCTCAGCAAGGGCAGAGCTCCCCCTCCACTGGGATTTGAGGTGTTTTTAGGGGTTTTGGGAGCTTTAGGTGCCCCAGAGATGGGGTGGGAGTGCTGAGGGACAGTGTGTCAGGTGTGTGCCAGGTGGGAGCTGCCTGGAGGACAGATAATGATGGAAGTGATGCTGGGGTTTAAAACAGAGGGAAGAGAGGAGGGAGGGCTTCATGGAACAGCCCATTTATCTTGAATTCCCAGAAAAATCTGTGAGGCTCTGCAGGGCTGGCTCCTGTCCATCTCTGTTCAATATTTTCATTATCAATCTGGGTAATGGAATGGAGAGTAGGTTTGTTAAACTGACAGGTGATGGAAAGTCAGGAGAGGCTGCAGATGCTCGGGGAGGAAGAACCAGAGAGCTTTCTGAAAATAATCTGGACAGAATGAAATGGTGATCTGGGATGAAAGGGCCCAAGTGATGGCTTGGGGCAAGGATTGCAGCAGCAAAGAGCAGGTGAGGCAGCACTTCAGGCAAAGGATCCGGGGTTCCAGGGGGCTCTCAGCAGCACACACATCAGCACAAACATCAGTACAAACATCACCACAAACATCAGCACAGACATCAGCGTGCCAGGGAATGACACAAAGCCGGGGAAGACACAGGGAAGACAGCAGGGAGGGCTCAGCGGGATGTGGGACAGTGTGAGACTGAGATCACTGACACCCTGTCTGAGAGGCAGAGAACATCTTCCCCATCAGATTTGACATCAGTTCAGGGAGTCTGGGTGGCTTTGGGGTGAGAAGACACAGTGGGAGGAGCGTTGCTGCTCCCAGGAGATGCTCTGGATAGTCTGGGAACACAGGGCCACTAAACCTTGTCTGGTAATTCCTCCAGAAGCTCTGCTGTCTGGCTGAGGCGTTTATGCAGAAGAAAGAATCAGTAATGCACTTTTTTTTGCAGCTCAGCCATTTTTTTTTAAGTTACTCTTCTGATCTCTGGCCTGACTTGACTCTTTTTAGCTTTCTTAACAACTTTAATTTGAAAGGAAGTTACTAACAGGGTAACAGCACTGAGCAGGATGGAGCTAGCTGAATCCCCTCTATGAAATGCTACTTTACTTGATTAAGTCCAATGACATCTTTGCATTCAGCTAACTAGCTCTCTGCAGGTGATAGAATAACTAATCAGAGTAAAAACATCAGATGAAATGAAATATAGACTGTAAACACCATTCTAATTAGTAGCTTTATGGGACTCTGTCAGTGAATGATCATGGAAGAGATTTCTTGTTTTCCATCTTGAGAATATTTGGGTATTAGTCATGGCTGAATGCCTGTTTGTGTCTTCCTAGCTGGGATTTAGGGTGTTTTAATCCTGGTTTTCTATGCAAGCCCTGCCTGTTAGGAAGTGCCAGCAGCTGTCATTGGCCTCACACTGACCTCTGGCTTTGTGTCACTCAGATGAAGTTGAAGGAGGTGGCCTGGCTTTGGTGGCCCCAGCCTCTCCTCACACTGACCCCCCTCATGGGTGCCCAGTGCAGCAGTTTCATGGTTTTATTTTGGGCACAGTTGTTTCTTCCTCTCTCTTTGGAGCCAGCTCAGCCATGCTCTGTTTTTTGAGCCAGCAGCCTTTGTCTTGGAAGTTCATCAAAGGTGATTTTCAGTAATTAACTTCCCAGCCTGGAAGAACAGAATTTCTTGACTGCAGAATTTCTGCCTGTTATGTAAGCAGAACCATTTTTACACAAAATCCCCAAACACTTCCCCTCTCTGTCTGTATATATAGACAGGGAACAGGTGGCTGTGGCTGCACCCTGCATTTCAGAGCTAATGGCTCCTGAGCTCTGACGGGGCTGCACCTCTGAGAACCAGAGTGCTGGGGCAAACTGGCAATCACCTGAAAATGATCCCTTGAGTTGGGGCACAGATATTCCCTTGGGCTGGCTGGGGCAGTGGGAGAGGAGCTTTCCCAGAGCTGCTGGGGCTGGGATGTTCTCCAAGAGGAGCTGTGGGGTGGCTGGTTGCTGGAGAGGTGGTAGAGCAGGGGGCTGGGTTTTTTATTTTAAAACCTTTCAGGAAGATGGAGAGGAGGAATGATTTCCATGACAACAATTCAGATAGGGAGGGAAACGATGGCTCTTGGAGGGGGAATCTGAAGGGAAAGGTGTCACTGCCGTGAACCTGGAGGGGGCTTAGGGGAGAGCAGGAGGCTGAGTACAATCAAAACATTAAAACACAAAAGCATGATTATAGCTTGAGAAACAGGACTTTCAAAAGGGAATAATGATGTGAAGCTCTTGGTGAGGAGGTGGAGGGCTGGCAGGGGAGCAGGAGGAGGAGGATGAGGACAGAGTCCTGCCAGCTGGTACCTGGGCGTGGGAGGGGAGCAGGTCTGGGAGTGACCACACATCCCCAGCAGCCTCTGGCCTTCACATTTTGTCATATGTGCAAGTGAAACCATCTTTGTTTCAGTGGACAGGGCTGGAGTCCATGTCTGAGTGTCCAGGCAGAACACACGTGGTGCTCTCTGGTTTTTTGGGCTTTCTCCTCTTGCCCTGAAATCCTGTAGTTGTACAAGTGCCTTGCAGGTCCTGGCAGTTCTGGGTGTCCCTGCAAGCTGCCAATAAGGGGCTTTCTAATTCTTTTCTTTTCTTTTGTCACCCTTCAATAGCTGATTTTCTTCCTATATCCTTGTGACCAGCTCCCTTAAATGCTGACTAGAATTGGCCTATCATCTCAAAATTGCTTGGGCCTTGATTATGATGATTCTTCTTTTCAGACACTGTAATTTTGGGTGATATGTAGACTGGGAGCCCTGGTTCTGGCACTGACACTGTCAGTTTTGAAAAGTTTGCATGGCCTTAAGAAGTCCATCCTAAGACAATGCTGATTAACAAAAAAAACCCTCCCAAACAACCCAGAAGCAAAATGTGAATAATAGCTAAACTAAACTTTGCAAAAACGACATTCATTGAGCTATTTGAATTCTGTGCAGCCACAACAGGCTTGGAAGACACTTGGATACATTTTCCAGCCATAAACCAAACAGGTTGTCAACTTGAAAGGTACTTGGTTATTGCTGATAAAAGACATGGCCAGTAAAAGGCAGGAAGATACACTGGGAATAAATAACAGAGTCTATAAACAGTCGGTATTTGTTGTATGTCTTTGTAATGCAGTGTTTTTGCAGACAAGTGCACTGAAATTTCAACTTATCAGATTAAAACAAAAAACAAAGGTAAATAAATTCTGCTTGGGATGGGAGAGATAGTGTTGTGCAGGGTAGTCACTCTCCTCCAGCAGCACCGTGGGTGTGTGTGAGCATGAAGCACTGCCAAGCTCCCAGAGCCCTGAGCTGCCAAGGGCTGAGCTGGGTCTGGCCAGGTCCCTGAATTNGTTGTGGTGTAAAACAGGGTCAGACCAGGGCAGCATCAACTCCCTTGTGCTGGTGCAGGTGGGATGTTGGCACTCAGAGCCCCCTCCCCAGGGCTGTGCTGGTGTCCCTGTGGCTGTGACAGTGTGACCTGGGGGTGGGCACTGCACCACAGGCAGCACTGAGGGAAGAGCAGAGTCCCTTTTTGCTTTTGGGAAGCCCAGACATCATCTCTGCTTATAATTATCCTTGCCTTCCCACGCAGCTCCCCAGGATCTGGCTGTCACCGTTTAACGCTGACCGTCATTAATTGTTTGGGCTGCAGCCATCCATGGGTGCAGAGACTGCCACTGGATTATGGGTTATGGATCCTTCACTGCAGATCTGGTGTGTGGTGCCAAGGAAATAGGTGCAGCCCACACTGCCTCAGTGATCTCTGCTGCCTTTCCTGCTTCTCTGGGGTCTCACCTTGAAATTCCTGGCTGGCAGCAGAGCCAAGTGGCTCCCCTGGAAGTGAAATGCAGGGCTGTGGTTTGGGCTCCTGCTGTTGTGCAAAGAGCTGAGCTTGAGACACTTCAAGTCATGCACTGGGCTGCTGGATGAATTTCTAGGCTTTTGCCTTGTCCCAACTCTGGAGTTGCTCCCATCCCCAATGTGGTTGTACAGGGAACCCCAATTCTTGAAATCTTTCCATTGCTGGCTTATGTAACTGTCAGCTTGTGGGGGTTTTTGGTGTGTGTTTGATTTTTTTAAATGTCACCTTATGTGAAGTAATTCTGCTGCCTTAACTGAGGAGCAAACATTGCCCTGTGACAGAGTGAAAGCCCTGGACTGATGTTGGTTTTTCAGTGCAGTGTCTGCACACGATGGTGTCTGCCTTTTATTTGCACTCTGGCATGATCCAGCAGTGTCTGAAATGAATGCCAGAAGGAGAAGTCAGTGCATGGCTCCCCTTTTTTTTATTTTTAACTGATATTTTTACACACAAGGAGGATTTCACAGACCTCTCTGTCACAGCCTTGCAGAAAATAATCTGCTCTGTAGTGGTTGTCTGTGGGGAGCTGCAGAAGAGCCATGAAGCCAGACATCCATTTGGAGGGGCAGAAAAGGATCTGTGCAGGTTCCCACATGTGGGACATGAGTTTCTTCCTCATTTATAGTCCAAACCTTTTGGGGTAGAAGAGAAAGGGAGGAGAGGAGAACCAACTGACTCATGTTCGAAATGCTCTTCAGTGTTGATGAGAAAAGCAAGATTGTGTGCATGAGGCACTGGGAATGACTGATGAAGCACTGACAATATATCCTGCTTTTCTTCTTTTAACAGATGATCTAGCTTCTTGCTTTCTGACCTCTGTGGGTATTAGGATCCATCCATCTCACTGGTTCTTACTCTGTTGCTGTTCTGAGTTTAGTCCCAGGTCAAAAAGTCCCAATAATCCTGACAGAAAGGCAGAGTGCACTCTCACACTCCCAATGTACAGCTTAGCCATGTTTTTCCAAGTGATGGTGTTAAAAAGTGGATATGCTTTAAAAACATGCACAGTGCTGAAGCCCCAGTTTAATTGCTGGTTACAGATGCTGCTTTTGATCCAAGCTAAACTTCTGAGCCAAGCTGAAGTTCTTACAGACAAGAGTTCGTGAAATTCTAAAGAGGAGGAAATCAGCATTAAAATAGCATTTGTAGAGAATCTTAAGCAAAATGTGCACTTTTCAGTGAAGGCCTTTGCATCATAAATTAGCAACATCTGTCCTTCTATTCTATATGTCATTTCCTCTCCAAATCCCCTCCAGAATCTGCCATTTTTTTCAGAAGTATTCTTGGATACATTGAACTGAGGTTGAAGATGCTTCATAAAATATGCATCTGCACTTGTCACTTGGATGCTGGTTCTTAGTACTTGCCACTTTCTGTATTTTAACAAATTAACCCTCCAAACAGGACTGGTGCCCATGGTGAATACGGGCCAGTATCAGGATGGGACCATCTTGGGCTCAGGAAATACTGTTGGAAATGGGTGTTCAGCTGTGAGAAAAGGCTGCTCTTTTTGTTCAATACACAGTGGTGACTGGCAAGATCTGAGAAATTCAGAGTATGGCTTAGAGCTAAGCTCTGAGACAGCTGGATTTTCCAGGGATGACATGAAGGAGGATAACCTGTTTTCTTCCCCACTGCTGTGGTGCTGCTGCTGCTGTCCCAAAGGGCAGGTGAACTCCCTTGGTTGTTCCAGGTGCAGAGTGTGCTTTGCTTGAGTGTTGTCAGGCAAATAGGCTGGGAGGGAACATAAAGGATCACCTTGTGCATGCCCCTGTCCCAAGGAGAGCTCAGCTCTACCTGTGGAATCCCTTACAGCCAGCCTGTCCTTGTGGCCTCCCCGTGGTGAAGACCTTGTGGTGCTCCCTGGCAATCTGTTCCAGTGTTTCACTGCTGAGCAGATAATATTGAAGAATAAAGTCCAATCTTGGAAAGCTTCTAAGTGTGAATGAAAACATGTAAAAATCAATACTGTGCTTTACAAGGAGAAAATGGGTGAGTGGTGACACAGGAAAGAGATACCAGGCAGATTTAATGCCTGATCCAGGAGACCTTACCCAAGCAGAAATTCCATTTTATTCCCAAATTCTTTTACTTCTGCTTTATGGGTTGCATCTGGTAGTGGTGCATCCTGTGCTTTGGGCAGTGCTGAGGCCACTTTGGGATGGGCTGACTGACCTTTGGGCTGCTTGGGCTGAGCATTTGTGTGGGATGGCAGCTGGCATCATGCTGGGGCTGAGCAGGACAGAGACTGCACATCCTCAGTGCCTGCAGAGAGGGGTTTTCTCCGTGCCCACGGAATCTCTGCATTTCCCTGCACCCTCAGGTGTGCTCAGGCTTTTCTTACATCTGTTCTTGCAGGTGGAAGTGGCTTGGAGGTGTTTTTTTGTTTCCCTGATCCTTTGGCCATGCAGGACTAGGCAGGCAGGATCAGGAATTACATGGCAGGAAGGCGATGCTGTTTTACACCACAACAACACAGACTCTGAGCCTCAGAAGGCTGAAAATGACTCCTTGATTTTTGGGATGTGTCTCCCTTTTAGACTATTCCACACAGACCAATTGGATTGGTGACACAAAGAAAAACCTCTTCACTCACATTGCTCAGAGCAGAGGGACAGCAAGAAGAAGTCCCTCCTAGGGAAAGAAATAAAAACAAAGGTGCAGTTTACAAAAACATGTCTCTTGTTTATAGAAAATTCTCTGGGAAAAGAATTTCAGTAAACCAAAACACCTCAGGCATGAACCAGGGCTACAGGAGGGAGAAGCCAGCTCTGAGCTTCAGTGAAAAAAACCCCAGGCTTTGCTTTTTGGAAAAACGTGTTGCAACTACTGTAAATCACAGCAAAGAAGGCAGAAAACATGAAGTGTGTAATGTATGCGACAGCAGCCGCTGAAAGGTCAGCGGCTCCATGCACGGGAGTAACGTGCATCAAAAATTAATGAGGCTCTCTAATTAGTCTGTTGTGGTGGAATTTTATTAACGAGACGCAATCGATTTCTGGTTTATGCTAAAAACATAATGAAGTGCAGTGAAAGCTGGGCTTCACAAATGCCTGCCTCTCATTGATAAAATGACAGGAGCTGGAGCCGGTGTGGGCTGTGCTGTGGGAGGCAGCACAGGCACAGTCCCAGAGCTGGGAATTGCACTCTGGCAGGGCAGGGATTCCACCTTCAGAGTGGGCCCTGGTGCTGTCAGGAGCCCAAATTCCTGGCACTCAATTCCCTGCTCTTGTGGGATATTTTTCTATTCAGAAAGTGAAGCTTGGCTTATTCGCCTTGCAGGTTGTGCAAGGCATCTTGCTTAAAGGAAAATTAACTTGTTTGGGTCTTTGTTGCTAGCTGCATATGCTGGGAACATTTTGATTAAACACTGAGGAAAGAATAAGATAAGGCTGTTGATTAGTTAGAATTGAACTTTTTCCTTTTGCTGCTAAACTTAGAACAAAACCCAGACATTTTTGTTTTCATTGTGGTCTATGTAATTAACTGCATGAATAAGCATACAGCACTTCTGAAAACTAATACTCCTGAAAAAACCTCAAACACGTCCTGCTTAAAATATTATAATCTCTGGTGAATTCTGCAGTTATTGATGTTCATACCATGGGCCTCTAAGGCAGGAGAGTTACAGGGAAAACACGGTGAGCTCTAGGTCTGTGCTGGTGTGAACAGCCTGGTTGAGACAAAACCTGTTTGCAGTCCATGTCAGGCACCCAGGTCAACTTCTGCACTGCTCCTGGTATGGACAGACAAACCCCCAAAAATTCAGCTATGAGCCAAGAAGAAGAGGGAGAAGGTTACCTCCTCAGGGCCATCCTCCATTCCTGCACAGATCCCTCCAGTTTCTCTGGACTCAGGAGCTCCCTGGTGTGTGGACCTTGCCTTCCTGCTTTAAATGTGATGGTGAATGTGAAGAACACACATGATCCCTTCAGGTGTGTACCCCAGTCAGATGTGGTTATACAAGAAATGCTCTGATTTTCCTGAGAAATGATGCTGGAGGAGCACAGGGGAGCTTTGTGGAGTCCCTACCTGCACTAATCCTTTATCCTGCATGTTTTTCTTCTCCGTGGCATCCTTGGCACTTGAGAATTCATTTGGCTGCAGACTTTGGGAAGCCTTGCTGGCTGCCCAGCAGACAGGTGCATTTTTCCTTGCTGAGTTTCAGGAAGGTTTGTGCTGAATCCTGGCTTCTGAGAGCAGGTCACTGACAAGCAAAGTGCCACGCTGTGACAGGTGCTCACTGCTGGGGTTAAACCCACGTGTTGCTGTGGTCTTGCATTAGCAGCTTTGACTGACAGGTTCCCCCTCCTGAGCTAATTCACCCTCCATCTTCATGTTTCTGTCTGCCCAGCCCCCACTGAGGGCCAGGAGGGTGACATCAAAAGGAAAGGGTCATTTACACTTGGCTGCCTAGAAATACTTGGCTCTAAGTTTCATCCAAAATTCAGTAGAGATGGTGAGGTTCAAAAGGTGTGTTTAAAAGGGAAGGGCTGGGATTTTATTGCTTTTTATTGAGTAAGTCTTTATTTCTCTGCTCTTTGTTTGGTTTTTCCAAGCTTGCAGTTGGCTTTTATAAGAATTCTTGAAAATCGTGGCTCATGGAAGGGACTTTTGTCAGATGGGTTCAGGTGATGGAATTTTCCACATCAGGCAACAAAGGATAGTGGTCTGAACCCTGCTGCACAGAGCAGTATTTTCTTGTGTTGGCAGTTCTTACACATTTTCTGTATGAGTAGAAGAAGATTCCTTGAAGATTGGCCAGGAATAGATGTGGACTGGGCTGTCTTTGGGAGGCAGTGCTTCCTGTTGATTAATTTAACCTCCCACCTTGCTGATCCAAATGTACTTGTTGTGTATGAGAGGATGGGTGAGTAAAGATGGCAAAATAACATTTTTTTTGCCAGCAATTGAATTTGCAGTGTGAGATGCATCCAGGGCTGTTATTCCATATCCATGGGCAGAAATGCCTGTGGCTCCAGACATCAGCCTTGTTCCCATCCTCTCCCAACAGGATAACTCCTCTCCCTGGGCTGGAATGTGGAGATGGGACAGTGTTGGGTGCTGAGGGAGCCTGGATGTCCTCAGTGCTTGGGGTGGCACTGCAGAAATGGGGATGGTGTGTGTTTCCCTACCTGCTGTGTTTGGGATCTTTCTTCTTGTCCCAAATTTGGTCTCATCTCTTTGTACCTGACTGACAGAGCAGTGCTGTTGTTCCTGAGGGCTGAACACAGCTTTGTCCCTGTGTCCTGACGGGACAAGGTGCCCTCTCCTCTTCTCCTGGGCCTGATTTCTCACTCTGGCTCAGCCCTGTGCTTGTTGCTCAAGGAGGAAGGAGGGAACACACTCAGGCTCCTTGCCATGAGGCCCAAATCTACCAGGACAAGGCTGGTGAGGTTGGCAGGGGACAGTCTCTACCTGACTGGCATGACATTCGTCCTCAGTCAGATGTTGACTTCTGTGCTCAGGCAGATGTTGAGGCCAGCAGATAAATATGCTGCCTGAGAAGTTATCTAAATAAATTTTCCAGATCAAGGCACCGTGCAGAAGAGCCAAGAATAATTAATCTCAGAGTGCCTGGGAGAAGCAGCTGTTCTCCCAGCACAGGGGGGAGAAGGGGAGGTGAGGAGGGTCCCAGGTAAATTTGGTACAAGGAATGCATCTCCTGGGGGAGAATTCTGTGCTGGAGGGACCTTGGAGGCAGAAAAGCTTTTCCACCTGACCCAGCTGGGTTAAGGGCAAGACATCCTCATCCCAGAGGAGAAGGAAAGCTTTCAAAGTGGCTTTTTGGACCAATCATTGACAGCTTGGGGTTTTTTTTTAATGGAAATAGTGAGTTGTCAGTCTGTGTACAGTCAAGCTTCACTTCCACTCCTGCCACCTCCTCTTTGCTCACTGCTTTTCCTCACTCTCTCCTGGACTGTTGCCTCCTGCTTTTCCTTGGGAGTGTTTTTCCTGCCTACTGCTATCTCTTTTCTCCCTGTGCTGATTCACGAGGCCAAACCTGTCAGCCTTGAGGAGTCTCTGAGCTCAGGCTGCGTGTTGTGCCTCTCTTGGCACGTTCCCTGAGCATCCTGCTGCAGCTGTGGCCTCAGAATCACCCGTGGGTGTCTGGAAGAAGTGGATCCCTGCCTTGGCATCCAGGTCAAGCCCACCTCAATTACCAGAAGTGGGAAACTTCTGCATTTCCTTTAGTCTCAGTGGGAGCTGCAGGTGTTCAGGCCCTTTTGAGAACAAGCAACTTTTTAAATGTGTGCAGAAATGTTGGATTTGATTTGGTTTTTAAGTGCTGGCGTTTGAGATTTCTGATCTTGCTGCTGTGTGTGTGTCAGTAGAAATAAATATAGATGGAACTTGGATGGGACCAGTTTCCCACTGAGCCTGGGGCTGTCTGGTGTTATGGATCCCAGCTCCCTGTGTCTCTCACTGAAGGCTTGTTAATTCTGAGAACCAACCTGGAGCAAATCTAGACTGATATTTGTCTGTTTCCCTTTAAAGATTCAGTGTCACGTTAGCAGATATTTGAAATGCTGATGTTGCAGATATTTGAAATGCTGATGCTCCAAATGAGTTCCCATCCAAAGTGCTCATCCTGCAGGTGGAAGTTTTACCTCATAAATTCATTAATTACCAGAGCATTATCAAAATTGTTACTTTTTACCATTTCCCCCATATTTATTTAACACTTGCTCGAGATTTGCACTTCTGACCCATTGTGGGTGTTGTCTGTGTTTTCACATTCCACAATCCAGTTCCCATCTCAGCTCTGAAGGATAGTACAGGACCAATTTTAATGACAATGTACAGTTGTACTGACATGTCCCAAAGCCTGGGGAAACCTGTCCATTAAAAAATAATGCAGTAGGAAGTCCTGGCATAAAGTAAAGCCTTGAGTGAAATTCCATAGCTTCATGGACTGTTAATTCTTTATTAGGTTTTCCTAAGACTGAGATAAAAGGCATTTTATCTTTTTTAAGGTTTGCATTAACATGTCATTGAGTTTTATAGATACATTGATCTTCATTTGGCTAATCGAGAAAGGGTAATAGAAATGTGTGTTAAATGCCAGAGCAAAGATAACTCTGGAACACTTCAAATTTTTGTGTTATTTTTATTTATTAAGTTTTCCTCAGACACAAAACTGCGGTCACTGTTAAGTTGTGAAACTCCTCTCACTGTATATTTTTATTGGCTGTCCTGTCTAATTTTCTTTTT
>VXBB01002005.1:32041-93268 GCA_013399915.1 Illadopsis cleaveri | reverse complement strand
TTTTTTTTTTTTTTTTATCTGCCTTTGCTCTCAAGTTAATTTGGCAGTGAAGTTGATGTGTCTTCACTAAAAACTGAGTGGATTGACAAGATTTTAAAAGATACTGTTGTGTCTGATGCATTCTTGCCTCTCTTGGCTATCTGAGAGTCTTCTTTTCACACTGTGTTCCAGTCTGAGATGGAGCAGTGAAGTGTGTCTTTGGATTCAGAGACAAAAGCTGAATCTGACTGATGTCAATATTTTTTTTGCCTGTGCTGCTGCCCATAAACAGTTTTCCAGAAAAATGTACCAGGCCATGGACATGGCTGGGACAAGGGAAGGTGGCACGTGGAGCGTCTGGGAAGATAAAGACAATTCTTTATCCCCTTCCCTTAACAGTGAAATCTGGATTTGGTGGAAGCTGGAGGGACTTTGGGATCCAGACAGGTTTTAGGGTTTCTCTCTGCTCTTTTTTGGGTCAGTACCCCCCAGTAATCATCAGTGCCTCGCTTGGTTCAGCAGGCTGCAGCTTCTCCCAGGGGTTTAATTGTTCCTGTCTCCAGAGAAACAAATCCCTCACACCAGACTCACTGTGTGCATTTAATAAGGAAGTCTCTGTGGATAAAACTTTATTAACAGCTGTCATTGTTAATGAAGATTGGGCAGTGGTCAGTGTATTAGCTCTCTGATGAAGGCATGTGAGAGGGAAATAAAATGAAAAATTATTTTTGTCTTCTCTGTGCTGAAGCTGTACATCCTCCACCACTTCTGCATGTGCACAAGGGAGGGCCAGGGGGAAGAACTGGATTTTTGTGGTTCTCTGCAGCTGGAGAGAACTCAGCCCCAGTGTGGGTGCTTGTTCCCAGCCTCATCACATCTCAAGGCACCTTGAGAAACAGGGAATGAGTGAAGCACTGGATGAAATGCCCTGGGCAGCCCTGTGTGCTGCTCACCTCCCTGCTTGCCAGCTCTCAGTGGGGAAATCTTCCTCTCCTGCTGTTGAGAGGCCTGAAGTGGCTCCACTGACAGGGAATGGGCACAGCTTGGCTGGTTGCAGAGATGGTCCCTTCATGTCCAGGGTTTATTCCATCCTTTCCTTGCCAAGCCAAAGCATCAGAGCAGCTCAGATCTTACATCTCATCCTCAGCTCCCAGCCCTGCAGCCTCCAGCAAATGCTGATTTTAGCACCAGCTGGCTCTGATACCTTTGAACCCTCTGATATGAGATTAAATGTTAATTTATTACATATCATTATAGGATTAGATGTTATCTCTAGGATAATGGAATCCAAATGTTAGAATAGCATGTTGGAGATTTAATGCTTGTACACATATCCTTCCACTCAGGAAACAAGAATTGCTTAAAGGCAGAAGACTGAACAGGAGGTGAATTAATCTGTCTGATCACAGCTAGCTGAGAGCTCAAGCTCTGGAAGAGTAAAACCAGAGGTTCATAATCTTTTTGCAGAGTTCAGAAGCAGAGAAGTTGACTGCATTTTCTAAAAAATAAATAAGTCTGAAGAAATTGTTATCTGCTTTGGCTGTTCCATGGGCAAAATCCCACGGATAAATTATGCAGTGTGAATTATGTGCTTGGCTCTAGATATAAATGCCAGACAAAGCAGAGTGCTGAAGTGACCTGGATGCTGAATTTCTGCAGAATTTCATTCTCTAGGCTGTGGGTAGGTGAGCAGTGCCAGATGTAATAAGATCTGACTTGAACTTGAATTGACTCAGCCTTGAACTGCGCCTGTGATGTTTGCACACAGAGGTTTAGAGGTGATGCCACGAAGCAGAGGGTGAACACGGCTCTTTTGCTGTCCCTGTCACTGCCCATGATGGCATTTTCAAATGGGCAGATGCTGATGCTGAGCTGTCATGAGCTGCACTCTCAGCACACCCAAATGCTGTGCCAAGGCAGGCTGGGCTGTGATAGTGATGTCCTGTGAGTCCTACTCAATTTTATAATTCCCCTGTCATTGAGAAAAGAATTAGATCCAGCTTTTTGCCTTCTCAGGCAATCTCAAATCTGGTCTGATTTACTCCTCTTGACTCTTGGAGAGTTTGAAAATGCTGTCAGCTAATGCTCATTATCTTTTATTGCATTAATACATTGACATGAGTGAACCACACAGCGAGTGTGACCTCATCCAGATTTGGGTTTTGCTCAAGAGTTTTTATTCTTTGCCTGCAAGTTAATAATTGTCTGTGAGCAAGGTAACTGTACTCCGTGCCTCACAGCAGGAAAGTCACAATAAGGTTTCCCTCTCTTTACACACAAATATTTTGACAAGATCTCCTTGAACTGCCTCCTCCGGAGCTATTGGGAATTTTCGTTGTGCTTAGAAAATCAAACTCTCAATTGCGAATGGACAGCAGGGAGAGAAACAAACCCCCCACAAGTCCTGGGCGAGGCTCCTTGTCCCCTTGTGAATGACAAAGCCGGATTGCTGCAGGAAGAGAAAAGCGCCAGCGGGGGAGGGTTATTTTGTCCTTTCTGACAGCATCTGCCGTAAATTTGTAAAACGTGTCAAATGTGTATCCGTAAAGTAAAATAATGCATTCAAGCATGAGAAATTCTGCTTTGTTCTGGTGCCGGGATGTGCTGGAGCAGGGCTGTTTGAGGGAGCAGGGGAGCAGGTCAGCAATCACACTTGGCATGCAAAGCTCTCTCACTCCCTCACAAATTAACGGAGTTGCTCCAGGCTGTTGTCATTCCAAAAATAAAACGTTGAATTAAGTAAAGAAATCTGAGACCAAACAGAAACTTTTGTTCTGGGTATTTTGGGCAAGGGAAAAGAAGCCAGGCTGTCATTAGAAAGGAAGGGTTNTTCCCACAGGCCTAAACAGTGCAAAGGTTTAACCAGCAATTTCACTGCCTACACTAACAGTGCCCCAAAACCATCATGGCTAGTCAGGGTCAGCACCCCACTGAGGGATCCAGCAGGAACNGGCTGTCATTAGAAAGGAAGGGTTGGTGTTTTCATGTGCCATTCCTTGAGAGACAGACATGAATTGATAACTTGGTGATGTCTGAACTGCAGAATCAGGCCCGTGTGGCTGCTCCTGGGGGAGGCAGAGAGCACATACTGCTCTGGGAGGCTGCTCAGGGTAATACTGGCTGGTAAGAGCAATGCTAAGTGCGGGTTGAAGCCTGGGTCCTGGGGAAAAAGGCCCCGACATCCCTGACCTAATAGTGGGGAATGTGTAAAACCTTGAACCTTTTTTTTTTTTTTTTTAAAGCAGCTAAAAGGCTGCATGACCTCACAGGTCTCTGTCCTGCAACTTTGTAGCTTGTGCTTGGATTTCCCAGTGGGAAAACTCCCTGACCTGGCGAGGCTGCACACACTCAGCATGATCTCTGTGCGTGTGTGTTTGCTGGACGGGGACACAAATCTCACTGGAGGCAACTGCCTGCACCCCTGGAGTTCAGCAGGGAGNTGGGGAGTGAGAGGAGAATTGCTCAGAGCTGTGGGGCTGCTGTCCCACCTGGATTTTGCTGTGGGTCTCTCTGTTGTGTTTTATCACGGTCCCCAGCAGGGCCACGCGTGGCACAAACTCCTCTTGGGATTACAGTCACGGCGGGATGTGGATGTGTGCTGGTGAGACACAGGATTTTCTCTGCATTCAGGACGTATCTGTGTTCTTAATAACTTTACAGGGGGTTTATTGTAAGCTGCTTTTGTGGTTTCACGCAGCTCTTTGGGCTCCATCACTTCGGAGCTCGTTGCCTCCAAGAGCTTTGAAATAAAAGGAGGGAGAATCCAGTGAAAGCCCATTGTTCTGGAGAAAGAAAGGCTTTGGACCAACCTTCCTGCTTCCTGACAGTGCCTCTGGAGAATCAGCATTTTAATATCCTGTAATTTTCAGCTCATGCAAGGAATTTTCTGATATCTCCAAAGAGAGATGCTTACCTGGGGAGAATCAGAAGTGCCCTAAAATGATATTCCTGTGTAACCCGTGGATGTAGGAATTTAGAAAGTCTGTAGGATGTTGAACTTCCAGTTCCTTCCTTTCATTTTGGTTTTAGGTGTACTCAAGGCCACTGACTACAGTCACAAGCTGGGGTTTATAAAGAGAAGCACAGCCAAAAATCTGTGTCCTCCAGAGGCTGAAGGGGAGGGATCAGCCTAAACCAGGGGAGAAATTATTGCTTAGGGGAAAAATGGAAAATGGTGAAGCAGATTTAGGGAAGGATCCCTTTGAAATGACATTTGCTCCTTAAAATGGGAATGCAAGAAATGCATTCAGCATCGTGTTCCTTTGCATTGTTTTAATGCTGAACTCAATCTGGGAGTAATGGCAACTTGCCTTAGTGATTTGGGGAGCAAAATAGGCTTCCTGAGAATTGGGGAAGGGCAGTTGAGAGGGACCTTGTGGTTCCTGGCAGGCAGCTGTGCTGTGGGATGCTGTTCATCCCAGTGCCCCTTGTTCCCTGCCCATCCCTTTGAGGTGCCATTTGCTGGGGGGGTGTGAGGGCGTTTACCCCAGTGCCCTCCTGCTGTGCCAGGGAGGAACTTTCTGAGAAATGGGGACGCACTTTGCTGTCCAACCTCAGCTGCTTAGATCAATATCTGCAGCCAGAGAGTGATTTTAATAAAAGGACTTTCTCTCAGCTTTCCTATCTCCATGACAGATAGACCCCAGCTAACATAAATCCTGGCCTTTCTCCTGTCACTCTCTTGGCTTTGTGTGACGTGTAGGTGTTTTGACACAGAATACAAATATTTCACAGTTGGCTAATGGTTTGGAGCATATATTTAAAAGATTTACTTTTGCAATCACCTGGTGCCTTTAGTGAATGTGTTTGCCTTGTAAAGCCTCTCTGTTATTTGGAGAATATATCCACACACTCCCATACATGTATTCATTTTCTGTTGTTCATGAAATATCTCTGAGGGAAAATGAGTTTTGCTTTGGATAATGGTAGGGAGCCCTCTCCTAACCTTCTTTTTTAGCAATGAGAACCTCCAGTGGCCGTGACAAACCTTATTTATCAGGTGCCACGAGGGATGCACAGGGGTTGTCAGTGCTGGCAGCTGCATTAGCAGTTGTTTCTCCTCTCCAAGTAACCAGAACAAATCCCCTCCATGGTTAATCAGGTGTTTTTCAAACTTCAGTTTAACTTGCAGTAGTAGCTGTGTCCTTCAGTTCTTTCAGCTGATGAATTTGTGACCTTTAGCCACTGTACTAATGTCTCTAATTGTAAGTGGCACGACAATTTCCCAGTTGCTGTTGTGTAAGAGATGCAGAGAAACTTGCCAAGAGCAGCCTGTGACTTTTAACCACTGTCTTAACAGCCCTGACCGAAACTAAAAAGGCAAGTTAGGCCAGTGATGGACCCAGCAGAGCAGCAATAAATGAGACAACTCATCCTTTGTTCAACACTCTCCCTGCTCTGAGGTGTGGGCAGCTTTGGCAGGGTCTGCACCAAGGTGGCCTTGGCTGTGCTGGTGTGAGATGGGGAGAAATTCTCTTCTCTAACTCAGGGAATTCTGAGCAGGAGGTGGCACAGGAGCTTTGCTGCTGGGGCTGCAGGATGAATACATAAATACATTTTGATGAACAAGCTGGACCTCCTCCTTCCCAGTAATAACACTGGTAACAATCATCTTCCCAGACTGCACAAATAATGAGGCTGTGGCTTAACAAGGCAGTTCCTCAACCCTTTACAAGCAGAGCCTCGTTTCCTTGAAACAGGATAAATCTCTAATCTGGGATAGTATATATAATGTACTATAGTATACNATATATTTTATATAATATATTGTAGATAGTATATTTTTATATATACTATAATATAGCATATATAAAGTAATATATAGTATAACATATTGTAGTATATATATAATATATTTTATATAATATATTGTAGATAGTATATTTTTATATATACTATAATAATATACTATTATAGTATATATAATATATATGATCTAGTATATGATGCTGGGTATAGCGCTGCTCTAAGTATTTTTTATTTTCAACTAAGTAAAAGGTTGGGGTAAACTTTGCCTATTTGTCTGATGCATTTACTTCAGCCCCATTTTATTTGCTGGAATGTCCTTGTTTGATGTCGTGGCAGCTTGTTTAGCAGTTGCTTTAGTGTCACCTGAGATGTGTTGCAGGTGAGGGAAAGCAAATGAAGAGTGACGGGACCAGGGCAGGGCACAGACCCAGCTGGCCCAGCAGCCCCTTTCTAACAGCACCCAGAAGCAGATGCTTGCAGGAAAGAGCCAAATCCAGCAACCACAGTTGGTGTTTCCCCTAAATGTGCCCTCAGCAGCCTGGGGCAGAGCTCCTGCCTCTGCCTAACCCTGATTTAGGGAGCAGAGGGAGCAATATTCCCTCTGGAGTCCAACACTTCACGTTTCCCTTGCCAGCCTAACAACAATTTTGAGCCTTCTTGTTTTTCTCCAGTTTTCCAAACTTTTGCTGATAGAGAATCCTCAGTTTATCTTCAGGCCTTTTGGGTATTGGATTACACTCTGTCCCAGTCCTTTCTGTGGCAGCAGTGCTGGAACTGGCATGGGATGCTAATCCTTCTGTACCTATTCACTCAGTCGGAGAGCAAAATGCATGAAAGCCAATTGCTAGCCCAAGCTAAATTTAGATTTATTCAGTTGGAGTTAATTATAATCTTTATTTAGTCCCAAGCGATGCCTTCTTATCATACACTTATTATAGCTGAGAAAATTAATTTTTATTCTACCATAAAGGTGAATGTAATAATCTGGGTTCAGGGAAGGGATTACTTTAATAAGATTTATAGGCAGCCTTTCAGACAGCACGGTTTCATTACTCTCTGTAGGTGGCCTTGCTGCACACGTCTTTCAGTATGGGTGACTGTGCAAAATGCAGGCAAGCAAAAAACTCTAGAAAGCACCAGCTCAGAAACTTCACCATCCAGCTTGATCTGCTGGCAGTGGTAAGCAGGCAAAGAACTCGCCTTGCCTTGGAACACAAACCCACAATTTATGGCTGAGTGTGTGGCCTGATCCGGGATTTCATTCATATGCATGGTTTAATTTTGCACTTAAAAATGTATTTTAGTAGACAAAAGATTTATGAGGCCAGAGATGTTGCTTTAAAGCTTTTTTGGAAGCACAGTGCTGGGTAAACATAGGCATGTGGTTTCTCTATTACTCCAGCCCATAAAACCAGGTGCCTTAGTTGTGTTTCCCACTGTAGAAGGTTCCTTTTCCTTTTCCTTTTCCTTTTCCTTTTCCTTTTCCTTTTCCTTTTCCTTTTCCTTTTCCTTTCCCTTTCCCTTTCCCTTTCCCTTTCCCTTTCCATTTTAATGTCCACCTAATTAAAGGCTAATTGTCTTCTCTTTGGTGGCATTACAATATTTTTTCCTCAGAGAAGACTTTAGAAAAATCTTCTTATATTTAGCTATGCAAACAAAAAAAACTCTAAAACTTTTGGGAGGAGAAGCCCAGAGGAGTCTGGGCAGCAGAAGTTTGACACAGACATTTGGAGATAAGGATGTGAGACATTGTCCCAAGCCAACAAAAGTTAATTAACCTCTGTTCAGTTTTAGATGTTTGAATTAAGTTGATTTTTTTTTCTAATTGCATCCTTTTTCTTGTCTTTCCAAACAAGCTGCTGGTCCAGCAATGTTTTGCAAAGCAAATCTCTGTCTCCACAAATGTGTAATCAAGACTGAATGTAAGGACTGTGAATTGGTTGCAAGTCCTACATCAAGTTCTATCCTTACATCAAATTAGGATAAGAAGAAGAGAGAATGAGAAATTTAAGGGATTTTATCATCTTTTCTCACACTATTATTTTTTTATATCTTGACAACGTCTGGTCTGACTTTAATGTTAAAAGTGTACTGGGAGCATTTCTAAACTCCTTCTTGCATTTGTATTTTCAAATCATTCTGTTACAGCTGAGATCACTGATGGTCATGATGGTTTTTGTTCAGTGGGCTTCGCTGGATAAGCAAGCCCAGCAGTAAAAGGAATAAAGCTTGTTGTGAATGGAAGGTGATGGAATTTTTCCTCCTTCAGCTGGGTGATGGAATTGTGCCCCTCAGGGGGGGAACTGTGGAGGGTTCTCCTCATTTTCCTTGTGAATGTAAAACTGAGGAGATGAGTCACAGGATGGGCTCTGAATGCAGGAAGTAAACAGTGACATCTCCTTTCCTGGGTATTTCATTGCATTTGCAGTGAGTCAGGGAGAGCACGAGGCAAGTGCTCATCCTAAATCCTCTCACAACCCGGGCTGAGCCTACTCACAGTGCAAAAATGATGAATAAACTCGTAGTAGACTTCCACACTGTAATCATCCTCCTCCTTTTCCTCCTGCCAGGCTCAGGAGTCAGAGTTTTCCCAGCTGTAGCCAGGCCAAATCACCTTGACCAACCTCAGGGGTCTCTGAACAAGCATCTAGGAGAGAAAGTGACCTACACAGCTCATCCAGAATTAATTATTTTGCTGTAATTTATCAGTTTCAGAATAGCTTTCCTTGTGTAGACACCCCATTCTGGGATACAGTGTGTTTTTATCCAAGGCTAATTCCTGCAATTCCAGAAAAAAAAAAATTAATTATTCTGAATAGAGGCGTTTTTCTAGTGGAATAATGTACATGTGTAGTTTGATCTTTATGGTGTTTCAGGGAGGGCTGCTGGGAGGGGTTGGTGATTTTTCTCCTGTACAGACAAGCCATTGATTGCCCCTATGAGTCATGGATAACATCACAGCACTTACTGGCACCACATTACTTGAAATTATTCCTCTTTTACAAAGAGGAGTGTCTGCATGAGCTCGCTCTGCAGTTCTGATGATGCAGCAGGAAAGAGGAATTTGAACATTTTCACAGTTTTTCCACAGGTGCAGGGTTGGCTTCTTGTTTGTTTTCAGAGGAAAAGGGATATTGAAAGAGCTGCAATTTTAAACAGTTGTTGTTCCTTGCACCTCCAGCTTCAGAATTACTGATGGCTTATGGAAGATTTGGCTCCTGTTAAGTAGTTTGCTAAAGCAGAGAGGAGATTTAGATTTATATTCCATCAGGAGCTATTTTCCTTTTTAGCTACGAAATGATGGTTTTAAAAGACTTTCCTCTTACTACAATTTAAAACAGATGCATTGTTTTTAACACTGACCTGCCACTCTCTTCCAGCAGGACGCTCGTTTTATTTCTCATTAAAAAGTATGAAATCTAAGAAATGCAGCTTTGATGAAATCTTGAAGTTCCATGAATGGCAGATTTTTATTTCACAGTCCACAGCTGCAACTTTGCATCTTCTTTAGTCCTGTGCCACTTTTTGTGGTGGCAGTCCAGGGTCAAATGAGATCAAAACCAAAAACGATGGATAATTTTATGGTTAGATTAAAAAAAAAAAAAAAAATTACCAAAAGAACAGAACAGAAGCTTCATTTGAGGCCTGAGCTGGGCAGGGTGAGGACAGGAAGGGACATCTCTGATGCTCAGCATTGCAGCAGAGTATTGCAAGCATGCAAGAATTGCCTGCTCCAGCCTGTGCCTGGTGCTTTCCTCTCTCTCTGCGCCTCAGAAACATCACAAGGGTGTTTTCTTTCCATCTCAGAGTTTGCAGGGTGAGCTGGGCTGTGAGGATGTTGCCCAGCTCTGGAGGGAAGGATTTTAAGGATAAAATTGCAGTGATGATGTTTGAAAATTGACCTGTTGCTGTCTGGGCCAGGAGCTGTTTAATCCAAATCAGTGTCTGAGTAGGGGCAAAGCTCCTGCAGAGAACCTGTTCACAAGGTAAAAGTTTTTCCAAAATTCCAACTAAATATCTCAATTCCCATCCAACAGTGTGTTATTTCCACACATCTCCCCTTTAACACCCTCAGTGCCCCAGGAGCCTGAGCAAACCTGACTGTTCTGTCTGAGAAATCACAGGGTGGGCTCTGGGGATGCTCGTTTGGTCTCCACTTCCTTTTCCTCAGCTCCTGTTCACTTTTGGTGCCTAATTAGAGCTAACCCACGTTCTGGTCTAATGTTCTGCCCTCTTTGATCCTTCTGGAGTGCTTATTAAAGGAGCAGGTGATTTTTTTCATGGCATTTTTGCACACCAGAAAGCTCCAAAAGCTCCTGATTTCTGATTGTTGCTGTAAGGAGATTGATGCTGAGGTGCTGATGTGCTGAATTCAAAAGGTGGGGTGTTGGCCTGCCATGGTATGAAGTATTTCTTTTTAGATCTTCCTTACAGCATCATAAAATGCTGCTAAATTCAGATATCATATTTTTGTTGCAGGCTGGTTCCAGGACAAAGCCCAGCCCTGTCTATGGATGTTTATGGCTTCCCATATAAGCCTTCAGACAAAATTTGTATCTCATTTTGTCTGAGTTACAGCAGGGTGATATCCCAGTCCTCGTACCAGCTCTGAGCAGAGGCACTGAAAAGTTGCCACTGTAATGAAATGGAGGGAAGGGAAAAACATCCCTTTTAAACTTCCTGTAAATCACTGCTTGAGAGAGATAAAATATCTGCATAAAGTGTGTGTGGGAGTCCTGTAATGTAAACACAAACGCATTTAAGCCTTGTCTTGTTTTTGGATTGCAGCTATGTCAGTGTTTAAATCTCCTCTGCAACCTGGTGTGCTTTGGGAGAAGGATTTTAGCTCTTGCTCCAGAAATCAGAGGGTTCTCCTGCTGCTCTGGCTCCTTGCTTATCTGCTTGGCTGCTTATCTGTATGGCTGCAAAGTTTTTGTGATAAATGCAACTTCTCAAAAGTGTTGCTTTCAAATGTGATTCCATTTACTTACAATTAATCCAGAAAGGGGCTGGTCTGCATTTGAATTTTTAGCAAAGGAAAAAATACCCTTCCTTCCCTGTCTGCCTCAACTTTTCCAGGATCAAAGTTCTTTTTGTGCCCCTGAGTGGGGAAGTTGCCCAATGGCAGGATGTGTCAAAATGCCCAATAAATAAATAAACCACAGAGCAGAAATGGGGCTGCTCAAACATCCCTTGGTGACTTTCTGCCTGGGGAGGGAGAGCCCCCACTGCCCATCATCCCCATGTGGGTGAAAGATGTGGAGGAGAAGGACCAAGGTCAGTTTTCCCAAGGAGAAAATGGGTGGTCCCACATGTGATGTCACTGCCAGTGTCTCATCCTCTGGGTTTCTGCATTTCCCCCTGGGTTGGGCTGATGTTTGTGATGAGAGCAGGGCAGGGGACACCCTGGTGGGGCTGTACTGGCCTCTGGAGCTGAGAGGAAACCCTGGCCTGATCCCCACCAGTGGTGAGAGAGGAGATTGTTGGATAGAGTGTTCCCTGCTGAGGATTTTTTTTTTTTGCTGCTTTTGTGTATTTTTGCATGTTTACTCATTCCAACAAAGAATATTCCAATGGCTGGAAAAAAAAATCCCCTTGACACAAGTAAATATACAGCAAAAATAAAGGCAAAAGCATTGTGGTGAAATGAGAGGCATTTCAACAAGTGTAGATAATATCAAACTACCAGAGAACAAATGACCAGAATTTCAACGGAGAATAAGAGTGAGGCAAAGTCAAATGGATGGGATTTGCCCTAGAATCTGTCTTTGATAAATGTAGGCTTTAAAAATACACAACCTGAAAAAAAAAAAAAAATAGCTTCAATATTAAGAGCTTTTATCTCTGCTAAATTGTGCCTGCAAGTATCTGAGTCATCTGGCTTGAACAGGTGTAATTGTTTGTGGGTTGTGTATCTGCTCTGCCCAGCCCTGGCAAACACTGAAATCAGCACTGGCTTCAGAGGCACAACGAGAGCTTTGACCTTAGGCTGTGTCATTGTGCCTTTGTTATCTCTGTGCATTCTGGAGCTGCTGCATTTTAATTCCTCGGCTTTCTGTTTGTTTCCTCTGAGGCAGTCCCAGGAGCTCGGATTCTCTGGCTTTTGTACGAATTGTTAGTTTGAAAGAGCCACTGTTTTCTGGTGAAATAACAGCCCAGGCTGAATCTCTCTCACTATTAATTAGAGATCAGCCCAAACCAAAGATGTCTGTTTGATCCCTCCCTCCCTCTGGAATCTTTTCTTTCCTGGGAAAAATCACTCAGCTCTGGCTGGAGGATTGACCATTGTGCTGCAGAGAAACTTCTGTGGTTTCCAAATGTGTTTCATTCTCCTCAGGAATTAAACCAAAAAAAACCTTTCTGAGTGTCTGGGAACCTTCTGTGTGTTTAAAGGATTTCTCCTTCTCTCAAGTTCACTCTTGCCTATAAATCCATCCCACGGAGGCCTCTGTCAAACTCCATAGAGTTTAGTGTGAAAAGTTTTGGTTTCAAGAACATGAAGCTTTTATCAGGTTCTCACTTCACTTCCAAGCTGCTGACCTGGCAGAATGGATTGGGAGTGATGCAGATGTTCAGCCCCCATTGCTTGGTGTGTTAGTGATGGTAGATTAAAGGAAATGTTCCGTTTTTACTGCTTAAACTGTTCTGTTTTACTGCTGCTAATATTCAATGTGCCACTTTCTTAGGCACATTGAAACGTGGGTGAGAAGAAGCTGAAAGTTTGATCTGATGATAAAAGAAATTTAAAAAAAAATAAAAATAGAGTGCCAATAAAAAGTTTTGGAAGTTAGTTTGAGATCTGGCCAATCAATCCTCTTTTTGTGGTAACCAGTCCTTGATGAATGGCTTTTGAGCAGATAACAGACTGGGGAAGGTGGAAAGGGAGCTGATGCAGCCTGGGCTCTGAACAAAAGTGTTATTCCATGGTACCTGTGTCAGATTGTTCCGTGGTTGTGGCCAGCAGTACTGATCTCCTGTAACCCATTGCTTTTGTCAGGAGCTGAGGGCTGTGCTCAGCAAACATCTGAGTTGTCTCTCTGTTTCCTTTTTGGCCCGCAGTGGTGGAGAGCCGAGGAGGGATCATGGACAGCATCCAGAGATTCTCAAACCTGCCAACCTATCTCCCTGCCAGCCCTCACATCTCCAATGCTGATATTTTCTTCTTCCTCAAAGAAGCCAACCAGGATATCATGAGGAACTCCAGTTTGCAGTCCAGGGTGGATTCATTCTTTATATACAAAGCCAAACAGCCACCCGTCCTAAATGCCACGTATGGACCCTTTTCTGTCGAGCAGCCCATCCCCTTGGACCTCATGCTGACTTCTGCATCTTTTGGTTTCACAAACAAATTCACTTTTAATTGGAAATTGAAATCCCACATAATCAACAGCTCCATCTATTCCAACAAACCTAAAATCCAAACCTTGTTCTATATTGCTGGGAAGGACTGGGATGACTACGACCCCGAGGAGATGCTGCCTTGTGTGAAGATGTTTGCTTTCCTGGAGTCCAGAGAGGTGGTGGCCAGCTGTAGGTTGGCAGGCCACCTGGGATTATGTGTCGTGGAGTTGGAATTGTCTCCCAGCTGGTTCAGCTCCCCTCCACCACTGCTCTCAGAGGAAACAACCTCCCTGGAAGGGATTACTGTGGAGCTCTTCTATAAGATTTACTCAGTGGATGGGGAATGTTCTCCAGAGGATGCAAAATGGGAAAACAATATCCATGCAGGTGAAGAGAATGACCACCAAGCCTTGTCAGCTATGGAGAGGATTGGTAGCATCGTTGTTTACCCAAATCAAGACAAATTAAAGCAGTCTTCGCTGAGGGTGGATGAAAATATCATTATTCACTTACCACTCAGCCCGGTCAGAGAGGGTGACATTGTGACCTTCCATGTTTTCCTGGCTGATTACTCGCTGGCAGACCAGTTTGTATTAAGGTAAGAGAATTTTTTAAGTGTTGTATGCAAAACAAATAGGGGCAAATCAATGCTGGGCGTAAATTTTTGCTTATGTTTAGTGTTTTCATGAAAGAACTTCTGCATTTCCTCTTCAACTGGAGAAAATTATAAATAGTCTTGAACTGTCTGTGTGGATGACACTTTTTGGAACATGTGCATTGATTTTAAAGTACGGGCTCTAAATGCTTGTTTGATTATTTTTTGTTTTAATTCTGTTTGCTTCTAGTCCCAATTCTGCCTCTGTAAGTCAGCCAGGGTAACTGCTGTGATGTGTTTTGCTAAAGAGTTTGCTGGAGGGTTTTCTGTTTCTTTGGTGAAGTTTCCTGTGTTTTTATCGACTTTATTATCATCATCTTTCCAAAATGCACGGGCTGCATCTTGCACAGGTCAGAGGTGGTGAGAACTCTTTTGTTGCATTGTACAGAGCTGAGAGGTGAGAAAATGAGCTCAGCCTGTGCAGGAATCCTTTGGCAGAGCTGGGATTTGGGGCCAAACTTTACAAGCTGTCTTCAGTTTTCCTTTAAGGTCAGCCCATCCTACTTCTTCCAACTTTTAACTGCTTGTTCTGTGGCCCATTTTTATTTTGAGTTTAGGGATTCTCTGTTGACCTCATCCTTGTAATAGGAGAATTCAGGCATTTCTAACCACCCCCAGGGTTAGTGCTGCGTATTTGTGGTGTCCTTAGCTGTCAGACACTGGGTTCAGAGCTGCACAGGGACCAAATTCAGAGAGAAATGTGAGCCAAACTGGGGGAATAAAAGGGCCAAAAGGTAATTGGAAAGTGTCATCTGCTGTAAAGGATGTGAGACTCTCGGGAAAGAAGGAAAAGGAACCTCAGAGCAGATTCGTGCCTTACTTCCAACTTTTTGATCCGAGAAGGATGGGAGCAGAACGTGACAGAAGTGCACTTTGGGGACAGATGTTGAGAAGACAGACAGCAAAACCTTATGCAGCACTTTCAGATCATTCAGAATTTTGTGAACTAGCACATGTATATTAATGAACTCACAGATTGCTGCCCAAATGGGGACGAGTGGTTCACAGCACAGCGCTGCTGACGGTGGGCTGGGGGGGAAATGTGTGAGAAATATAATGAGGTTGAACCAAACTTTGAAAGGTTTGGGTCAGGAAGAGGCTTCCTTTAAACACAACTTATTCGTGCTTTTCCTTGGGTTTGCTGTTTTTAATTTGTTAAATATGAATTTGGCCAGCGTCCACGGGCAGTAGAGGGACTGGCCTCACGGAGCAGTGGGGGTTCAGCAGGAGTGTATTGATCCTCGGTGCTAGAGCTGAGAGATTACAGAATTTGCCTAAAGCTCTGCAAGGATTTAACATCAGCTCGTAATTCTCAGGGTTTTGTTCTCTCCCCCACACCACAGATAAAACTCCCCAGGTATTAGAGACAACCTAAGACGAGGACGTTTTCTTTCCACTGGAATTTCTGAAATAGCATTTACCTCGTAACAAATGGATGTGCAAGGGCAGAGCTCTGATATTTCTGCTGGCCAGGAAACAACCAAAAACATCCTGCAGAGACACTTTTGAAATGCTGTCTTTCAAAAGGAAAATAGGTCCTGGAAGCACTGAGCAAGTGACTCACCTGGGTTTTCAGGGGAGCAGGAAATGAGGGAGCAGCCCCAGGATGATCCACGAGAGCCTGGCTGCTGCTGAGACCTCACCTTGTCCCACAGCCCCTGGGAATTGCACGGCTCCAGCTGCTCCAGATGTTCTCCCCACATGTGGAACATCAGAGCTCCCGAGCTGCTGGGAAGGCAGACAGGTTTCCATGGGGATTTCCTCCTCTGAAAAGTGCATGGGATCTGTTCATCTCCAGGAAATGTTTCTGTTACAATAAATCAGCATGTTTTACGTGCCCAGAAATATTTCCTTGGAAATTTTCACTGTTGGCTCTCTGTAGTCCAGCCTGTCTGGGCTTTTATTTGGCTTTGCTTGCATTGTGCTTTTCACCAGAGAAACTGAAAGTATTTTTATTTACCCTTCAGCTGAATGCTTCAAGTGAGAGGCAGAATGCAATTTTGCTGGTGGTTCACCTGTCCTTCAGAATGGAAAGAGCACCTACAACTGTTGTTATGATAATTTTGAATGATATCAGTTGGGTCCATGGGGAGATTTTCCAGCTGAAGTTTCCATGGAAGGCAGGGAATGTTGCTGAGGGAAATACAAGCACTGTAGTGCCTACATCTAATTTATGCAGTTTCCCTCACCAGCTTTCCCTGTTTGTCTGCTCAATGCTAATGTCTGTGAAAACCCAGAAGGTTCTTATATACATAGAATTTCTGCGTGTTATAGCCAGGGAAAAAATACATCGAAGTGAATGTTTGCCTTGGGAAATATATTTTTGCCTAATACAACTGATAGTTTTTAATCATATCTGTTGTAAGTGTAGCAGGGTCTGGCTCATATGAGAGGATAGATCAAAACCAAGTCATTCTCAGCACAGCATTCGATGTCAGCCTTGAGCTCTGACAGGATGCAAAGGAGCAGATATGCCAAATTTTATGCACCTCTTCACTATTTCATGCCGTGTTGCATAGTATTTTATTTTATGCTGGATTTTTTCCTAGCAGAACTGACTTCAATTCTCATATGGGAGCTGATTCTTTTTTGTTTTGGTGAAATCTGTGATTCTCAAGCAAGCCTGGAGACTGAAAAGCAGTTGGGAGCAGTTCCTTGATCCAGCAATGTGCTGTGCTGAGAGACACCCAATTCTTATTTCCCCGTCCTCCCTGTCGTGTCACTCACAGGGTGACACTGCAGTTGTTGGTGAAGCTCCAGCCATCACTTCCAGTCCCTTCCATCACTCCAAACTGGTTTTGCTTGGCTTGAGCTAAGTCTTGGTTGATTGTTTTCATTCAATATCTTGAATTTCAGGTGGAGTTGGAGCTCTTGTGGCGCTGTGTTTTAAATAAAATAAAATACATTTGTTTCTTTTCCTGCTGGGATGCACCCAGCGTGGCTCGGTGCCAGTGAAGGGCAGGGGGGTGTCAAGGGGCAGAATTTGGGGACTGAATGTGCATTTAGTGCCTTTGCTGTGCCTGCCACTCCTATTGCTGGCTTTGTTGACAGATGATCTATACATGTGTGCCATGAAATGTTTGTGACACTGGAGATTAATTTGTGGCCTTGCTGCTCTGATCTGTACTGCAGAAATTCACCATCTGGGAAGACAAATTTTGCCCATTATGTTTGGTGGCTTTGTCACTCAGCACAGTTTAACTGTAAAGGTAGGTGAAATGGGCTATGTGGCCATGATTGAACTCTTTTATGGGCCACCTTGTTCAAAATAAAAAAGGGTAAAAATGAAGGACAGCTTTGGACTTGTACACACTTCAGCGTCACGAATTTTCAGGTGCTTTTTGTCCTTTCATGTGCTGGAGTATCCCTGTTTCCTTCTTCACTGGCAAATGAGATGAAATGTGGTAAATGAGGGAAGAAAAGAGTGAAATCACGACTGCAGGAGGGGTAACAGCGACTTCAGTGCTAATTGCTAAACAGAAGAAGTCTCCTGATACATGGAGGGGTTATAAAAGAGACAAGAGAAAACAATTCCTGCTCAACTGGAAGAACAGAAATCTCATCTAATAGCACTGGGAATGGCTTCTATTTCTTCTGTGGTGTTTGTTATTATTTAACTCCATCTCCAGACTCAGAGGATGTATTTAGAAGAAAAATGGGAGTCAATTTGTCCAGCAGGAGAACGTTTAATGAAATAAATGGACAATTGCCCCTTGGTTATAGGGAAGAAATGAGGACACTCTCTTTAGGAGTAAACAATGGGTTTTTGGCCTGTTTTCCAAGTCTCCCCATCTAAACTGTGAGTGAGGATGTGCTGCTGCTGCAAGCTGAGCATTAACAGCAAGTTGTCACACACAAAACACGGCTCTGTTGGCATTCTTTACACGTCCCCAACACCAACCACCCATCCTTCTTTTGTGCCCCGTCAGAACAGACCTGGGGGCTGGAGAAATTCCAGGAATAACAGCGAGAGCAGGTCGTGAATGCCTGGGAAGGAGAATGGGAGCAGCAGTGGCTCAGGACGTGCAGCTGTGGCTGCAGGGGGTGGCAGGACCCTGCCCAGGGACCTCACTGTCACCCAGTGCCTTGGCAACTCCAGGAGAAGGATTATCCACTCCTCCCTGTGGCCCTGGTTCGTGCCTGAGGTGTTTTGGCTTTCTGAAATTCTTTCCCCAGGGAATTTTCTGTAAACAGGAGAGATTTTTTTTTTAGCTGTACCTTTGTTATTCATTCCTTTCCCTAGGAGGGACTTCTTCTTGCTGTCCCTCTGCTCTGAGCAATGTGAGTGAAGAGGTTTGTCTTTGTGTCACCAATCCCACTGGTCTGTGTAGAATAGTATAAAAGGGAGACACATCCCAAAAATCAAGGAGTCATTTTCAGCCTTCTGAAGTGAGAGTTTGTGTCGTTGTGGTGTAAAACAGCATCACCTCCCTGCCCTGCTCCACGCAGAGCAGCACAAAGATTGCCTTTGGATTGGGGGGATGAACCAGGACAAGGTGTAATCCATGCCAGGAGACTCTTTCTGATCAGTCTCACTAGGCACAACGATATGAAGGATTTATATTAATAAACATACATCCATATGGAGGAGGTGATGTCTCCTGCTAAGGAATAAAAATTGCACAGACCATTAAAAGTGACTTACGAGGCTTCTGCGTTAATAATGAAAGATCTGGAGAAGTCTGAGCAGTCGTCTAGAAGGCCAGAAAAAGATCATTAAGAGGATGTCTCCTGCCAATAGCTGCCAAGAGCAAACAAGGGAAAGAAAACAGAAGGTTTTGGATCTGGAAATGCAGAGAAAATGAGAGAGTACAGACTGTGGGGAATGCAGCCTGGCTGCCTGTGAGGAGGAGGCTCCACATGGCCTTCATCCCTCCTGAGCAAGCTGGTGGGGATGGGGAACTGTCACTGGGATTGTTACTGGGGAGAAAAAGAAATGATTCACTGGAGCATCATTTTAGGATGAACATTCAGCAGAAATCAAAGCATTGAGAAAGGGGAAAAAAAAAATACTCTCCTGAAATCAGAAATGCTGGTTCAGATTTAGAAATAATCACAGGAATAAACCATTACTGGTGGCTTGGGAATAATTTGGTTTTTAGTCCAAAATTTTATTAAACCCGGGATGAATGTTGAAATTTTTGGTTTCTCTTTTCTCTCTGAATGGAACCAAATGTAAATATGAAATAGTCATGTGTAATATTAATAAAAATATCCAGCACTGCTAAGTCTGGAAATGCCAGATGTGTCTCTGCAACCTCACTTCAGTCCCCAAGTACTCATGCACTGTTTCATATTCCTTCAAGATAGATTCACATCATTTTTTTCCCCAAATCTCCTGCTTCATTTGATGCCTATATTGCCTTCCTCCCACTATTTTCTTTTCTTTTTGTTCCTGAATGGGAAAGGGAGTAACATCCTTTCAGGACACTCCTATGAAGCCTGGGGGAGCTGTCACCAGAATGGTTTTTTTGGCTTGAATGAACCATTTCCATAAATTCTCTTTCAGGAAAGGTTGAACCATCACTTTATTTTTCTGAGTTCTGTTTGAGTCTGACTTGTGGCCCAGAAAAATTGGCTGTGGCTGATGAAAACCTGACAGGATGGTATGGAGTCACAAATTTCACAAGGATGCTGCAGGAAGTAGTTAGACCTGAATCTCTCCTGGCCGAAGGGAAAAAGGATTCTTCCCTGGGAGCTGCTGGCAGTCCACGGCTCTGCTGCATCCATGTCCATGAGCCAACCTGGAAATAATTAATTGTGCCACACTGGCAACTCCTCTCTCCTCCTCACGTGCCTCAAGATAACCTCCTCTGCCCTATCCACGCCGGAGAGGGAGAAGAAAAGAAACCACCCCCTCATACAGCCTTAAAACCAGCTGAAGATGACAAAAAAACAACTCCCCCTCAGAGCTGGAGCAATTGTGAAAGCTTAGAAAGCCATGGATCTCTGACAGGGAATAAATGATCCAGTGAATCCTGAAAGACCCTGCAGGCCTACAGTCAATAAAGCTTTTTAATGGAATTTTAGATAAAGGTCAACTGTGTGCTGCAATAATCAGCTGCCCATGATCACTGCACAGGCAGAGCAGCAGCTCCAGTGACAGACAGGAGCCCTGGGAATTGTTGGATATTGGCTTGGAAGCGCTTCCAGATGGGATTTGCAGCCTCGTGGTGAGAAAACAGGGGGTTTTAATTGAGATGTTTCCTGCTGGAAATTTCTGTTGCCCTGCCAAAGGGGTTCTGGATGTGCTGCTTTGTGCACAGACCGAGTTCCTGTGCTGGTGTGGAGGTGCTGGGAAGGGGGAGAGGATGGGGCCAGGGTCCTGGTGACTGTGGCAGATGTTCCCATTGTCTGCTCCTTCCCTTGGCCGCCACAGCCTTGGCTCAAGGATCTTCTCTCATGGGAGTGGGGAAATGTTTGTAAGAGTTGGAGGGGAGGATGGATCAAAATGCAGAATTAATCACAAATATTTAGTGTCTGTGTGTGTATTCCACCAAATGTTTTTCACTGAGAAGGTGAAGATCGTTGTGGTGTAAAACAGCATTTTTTTGCCAGTTATTTTTAATTTTGGTGGTTTGGGAATATTTCATGTATGTGTTAGAACACACATGAGTACAGCTGGAACGAAACAGGGATCCTCTTCCCACTGGCAAAGGAGTTTGATTTGCCTTGAAACCCCATTTCTGCTTCCATCCAAGCCCTGCCAGCACCTCAGCCATCTCACCCCTCTGCCCATCTGCACCTGTGAGCAGTAAGGATGTGACAGTGTCACGTCAATTAATTTGCTGTATCTCATATCCAGAACCATAAAGTAGATAAAAGAAGAGATGAAATCATGTTGATTCAAAGTTTTTTGGTGCACGAGCAGGTGTCTCATGGCTGCTCTAGGGTGGATTCATGGCAGTGAGGACGTGGCTGTGTCACATCAATTAATTTGCTGTATCTCACATCCAGAACCATAAAGTAGATAAAAGAAGAGAGGTGATTGTGTTGATTGGAGGTTCTTTGGTGCATGAGCAGGTGTCTCATGGCTGCTGTAGAGTCGGTTCACGGCAGTGAGGATGTAGCTGTGCCACGTCAATTAATTCCCTGTATCTCACATCCAGAACCATAAAGTGAAAAGAGAGAAACCATAAAGGAAAAAAGAGAGGAAATTGCATTGATTGGAAGTTTTTTGGTGCACGAGCAGGTGTCCCATGGCTGCTCCACCAGTGGGTTTGTGGTGCTGTGTGTGGCTCTGCATCTTGTTTGACACATCAGCTCGTTTGGCACGAGTGTGACAAGGAAGGGTTGTGAGGGGAGCCCTGACGAGCTCTTGTCTGCCAATGTCAGCAGGCAGTGCTGTGCTCTGCAAAGGGAGAGGATGTGAAAAGCACTTCCCAGAGATCTGGAAGGTGCCAATGCGCCACGTGACTCGACACAAACTCTGCCTTGTTGATGGTAATGGGGAGAGATTTTACATTTCTAAACGCTTCGGGTTCCTACAAGCTTGTTCTAAGCTGAACCCCATCTCCAAAAGCTTCAGCATGACAGCTCCTGCTAATTAACTCCAGGCAGTCCTGCAGAGCTGGGTGATGCTGCGGGGCTGGGTGTGGATCTGCAGCACTGAGAGCTGCACTGACAGCAAGGCATGGGCTGTGCTGCACCTGCTTGTGGGGCTGAGCCCGCCTGGGTTGGGGATTGTGGAGGTGACATCACTCCTTGGGCTGTGGCACCTCTGTCAGTGGGAGGGTGTATGGGGTGGGGATCCCTTGGGATGAGGAGCTGCATCACCCAAAGGTTCAGCCTCCCCAGCATCACCTCTGCTCCTCTCCAGAACTTGCTTTTGCTGGGGGCTGTCGTGTCTTACCTTTGCTGTGATTAATGTTGGTGCAGCTCTGAAATGGGAAGGGAAACCACAGAAGATGGAATTAGAAGCTGAGTTTTGCCTGTGCGCAGCCGGCTCTGAGTTCAGTTACCTCCGTTAATGAACACAAAGCTGCCTTGGGGTGACAAAACTGCTTAAATTCACAGGATCACAAAGGGCAATTTAAGGAAGACAGCTGTAAGACAAACATTTTCTTCATCCATTTCTTTTATTTTTTTACCTTGTACTCAGGTTGGAAAAACAAGTCAGTAAAGGTTCCTGTCTTTGAGTGATCATTTCAAGTTTGGGGCACACTGTGGCTCTCTGCAAACTGTGTGTCCTCCTAAACGAGTCCCTGGCGGGGAGCTTGGGGGCAGCCTTTGTTTTGGACAATATGCTGAGTAGTCCCTGCTTTGTGCTGCCAGACAATGATGGCATTGATCAGCTCCTTGTACAGCTCTTCATTAGCTGGCAGTGCAGTAAATCACAGCCTTGTTTAAACAAGTCAGACACAACAGTGATTCGCTCGTCGATGCAGTTACTTCTCCTTCTATTCATTACATTCAGAGTAATGAATAGTGTTAAAAGCAGAAAAATGCAACTGCTCTGAAATTTCCTTTTTTTCCTGAGATGTTTGAGGCCGTGCATTGCTGTCATTTTATCCTGCTAAAAACCAGCTTGCTCTGCTGTGAAGCTGATGAAGTATTGCTTTGAGTGAGCACATTGATCTCAATTTCTTCACGTTCCCCCTGATGCAACAGAGAGTTGCTTTTGTCCTTGTGCTTACCCAGGAGTTTTTGCATGCTCTGATAGAAGAAGGCCAGTGTGATAGTTTGCTTTGGGGAGGAAGGACTCTCAGAGCAGGAAACCAATATCTTGTTTTGGGTGCTGCTCCTGCTCCCCACGCAATTTCTGTCAATAAAGGACTCCTAAGAAATGGTTTTGGACAAGGCAGAGCAGGGAGCTGTGCTGTGTGTGAGGTTTTTAATGCCTCAAATAGCTGCCACGTCTGCCTTGGATGCTGTACTGGGCCAGGTTATGAAAGAAATCACATTAACAAAGTTATTGGATCCCAGATGAATCTAAAGAGCTGCAGGAGAAGAAAACAGTGACAAATGAGTCTGCCATTCCGAGGCACAGCAAATGGTGCTTACAGTTAAAGCTATTTCACTCCTTGCACCATTCCCTGCCAGCCCTGAGCACTGTGTGGGCCAGGAGAGGGGACCCTCGGGCTGGCAGAGCCCCCTGAGCCCTGCCGTGGGGTCAGTGCTGAGTGACACAGGGGACACCACGGCAGGGGCTCTTCTTGAGCTTTCCAGAGCCCAGGGAGCTGCTCCTGAGTGCTCTGGCTCTCCTCTCTCCCCACTTCCCCTCCTGCCCTAAGCAGTGCTGGCTGCACTGGGTGCAGCAGTGCTTCACCCTCTGTGGGGGTTACATACACCTCAATAAAAGGGAAATGTCTCTCAAATCTGTTCTCAGGATCCCCGGGGAGATGCTGTGGGTGTTCCCAGCAGAGGAGGAGTTGCTCTGAGCAGTATTCCCAGGGGTATCCCACCCAGGAGGGTGCCCTTGGGAGCCCCATGTTTGTGGGGCAAACCTGTCACCCTCCCTCTGCCCCCTCCATGCTTTCCTTTAAATGCCTCACTAAGACCAAAATGTCCCTTCCTGTCCCCCCACTGCATCCCTTTGAAAATTTTCCTGCCAAGTGAACTTTCTCAGTTCCTTTTTTTCCTCACTGTGTGGCCCAGCCTTCCGTGGTATCAATGAAGGAGCCCTCAAATGCATTTTCACTAAATCCCCATCTCTAATTGTGCTGGTCCTAGAGGACAGCAAGTGGGGAAGGCAGAGAAGCAGAAGTGTGGGATGGGCAGTGCCTTGTTCCTGAGCTTTCTGAGCATCTGCTCAAGTCAATGAGGGTCTGGGACAGAAATGTGCCAAGCAGCCACGGGGAGCACACAGATGAGCACTTTGATGCAGATCCCTGGTAGAGGATGGTGATAAAATGGCACCAAGTGATGCTTGGGGACAGTCTGAGAAGTTTGTCCTGTCCTGGGAGATAGCAGAGGGTGAGGGAGAAGCAGAAGCAGACTGTGAGAATCTGGACCTGGATCCAAATGCATTGTGAGTTTTGGGTTGGTTTGGATCTGGGAGTTTGGCTCTGGCCCATCTCTAATTTAATTTGCCTGGCCAGAGTCTTCTCAGTCATACCCAGAAAAGAGGGGTGATTTAATTGACTTCTGTGGAGTTACTCAGGACTTGTGCCAGTAAAACCATTGGAATTTGGTTGTGTGAAGGCACATGTGTCTGTGCCAGTGTCCTGGATTCCTGTTTCCCTGGGAAATCTGTTAGGGACAGTGGCAGCCCCACGTGGGTGGGTGGGCAGGACACAGATGGAGAGGGAAGAGTCTGTTTGGAGCTCTGTTTTTAATGACACACAGTAACACCACTGGAACACTCTTAATTGTGGCATTTCCTGCTGCCATCTCCATAACGTGGTGTAAGTACCTACGCTCCTCAGCTAAACGATGACTTTTGACTCATTTGCCAAAGCTAATAACCCTTTAAAAATAATTTAAACCTTTTCAGAATTATTCCCCTGATGCTCTTGGGACCAGTAGTCCTTTATTTGCCATGGAGCAGCCACAGAATGAATAGCAGTACTGTGGACTCCCTCAAACAGCGACCTTATGTGAGATGTAGCCATTACAGCAATTAAATCCTCTTTGCCAAGGCAACCAGGGCTTTATTTCTAACTGAAGTTACATTTTTTTTTTCTCCCCCAAATGAATCTCTTCTGCATGCATTATTCATTTTTTCTTTGGAACATTTAGCCTGTGCAAATTCCACGAGCTCAAATTATTACTTATTAATTATTGTGTTGAGGTAATGTCTAGGACAGGCTGCCTCAAGGGGTCAGAGGGCACCGGGTTCCCCATGCAGAAAAAAGCAGAATAAGGCCATAAACTTTGTCTCGAGGTGGGGGCTGAAAATTTAACAGCATTTGCAGAACAACTTGTGAGAGTTTGCATTTGCATTTTTCTTGATTCCAAAACCCACGTCAAGGAAGTCTGGGATATTTTGGTCTGGTGGATTTTTGGGCCAGTACAGATTTGACCAGACCCTTAAATTAAGTGTTTGAAGGAGGTTGGTCATGTCAGCTCAGACATTTTAAGTCCAGCTGCATTCTTGTCATTGTGGCTCTTGCTTGGACAAGAGAAGGTCAGTGATCAATGGTCATGGTTAAGGTGCAACATTTTCTTCAACAATTTTGGAAATTTTCTACCTTAGGATGGTCTTTGGGATCCTTTGTTTTTAAAGGAATGTGCTACACTCTCCTTTTAAGATTACATGGTTTTCATTCTCTCTTTCTGGTATTACATAAATAGCCTCTTGATTGACAAGGAAACTAAAATGATTCTGTTTAAATCTGTACTGCTCTCCTAAGAAATCTACATTCATTATTCCTGGGATGACTGAAAGATTTACAATAGTTTATAATCTGGTATCATTTCATTCTTCTTCTTGGTATTATTAATCACCTTGTCATGAGACGTCAGGAGAACTTTGTTCAGCTTGCATGATTTGGGCTGAGAAAGCCATCCTTTAATATTAATGTTTCTTAGGAAATTGGGTAGATATCTTTGCATTCTGGGAACCATAAAATGGATGAATGATGTCCTTTGACTAGACATTAGATGCTCACAGGCTGCTGAAGCTGAAGAATGGTTGAAAAAGCCCTGCAGCTGCACCACTGTGGGAAGAAAAACGACCTTGCAGAGCAGAGCTGGTTCAGGTCAATATTTGGCTGTAGGATTTGCAGCCAGCAGTGCCAGGATGGGGTTTGTGGTTCTCCTGGAGCTGTACCTTGGTGTGGCCACATCACTGACTGTGTCCTCATGGGGACATGAAGCCCAGGTCCCAGTTATTTGGTCATTTAAAGATTCTGGGTTGCATTTCCTAAGCCTGGAGGCAGTCAACCAGGATCCTGGCTGCCTTTCAGCTGCAGTAATTACAACTTGCCAGCTCAGATTTTCTCTGCCTCTTAAATCACATCCGCTATTTTTCACTTCCTTTGCTGAGCTGCTGTGTCCCGTTGTGCTGTTGTTGGTGATAATAATTCTAATGCTTTGCCTATTTATGTGACGTTACTTTATCTGTAATGTCTCAATGTGTTTGTACAAGAAACATCTGTCATGGCTTTGGTTGTACAAATCACAGTTTTTATTGCCCGTGTTCCACCGATACACCTCAAAGAGCAGATGATTTCCAAAGGGAGGAAGGCAATGCCTCTTCTACCCTCAAACTGTTGCTTTTCAGTCAGAGCCTGGGGGTTGATGGGACGCTCCTGCTTTGTCCCTTGGGTCTGTCAGCAGGATAAATGGGCTTGGGGTGGTGCAGAGAGCGGTGGTGGTGCGGTGGGCAGGGAGGTGCCATCCTGCGGCTGCCCCCCGAGGGGACATGCCCAAAGCCCGGCCGGTGACAGCGCTCCGTGTCCCTCCATCCCGGCAGGGCCAGGAGAGGGCAGAGCGGACCCGTGTGTGCAGCAGAAACCCCGCAAAGCCACCGCGGGGAGGAGGGGGAGAGCTTGGGGAGGGACGCGGGGTTTGCTGCGGGTGTCCCGGGGCTGTGCCCGGCTGGGATCCCCCGGAAAGGACTCAGAGCATCACCTCCCCCAAAAATGCCTCCGTGGGGGGACACCGAGGAACTGTTCCATGACTTTGTTTTACACCACAACACAGACTCTGAACTTCAGAAGGCTGAAAATGACTCCTTTATTCTTGGGATGTGTCTCTTTTATATACTACTCTACACAGACTAATTTGATGTGTGACACAAAGACAAACCTCTTCACTCACATTGCTCAGAGCAGAGGGACAGCAAGAAGTCCCTCCTAGGGAAAGGAATGAATAACAAAGGTACAGTTACAAAAAAATCTCTCCTGTTTACAGAAAATTCCCTGGAAAGAGACTTTCAGAAAACCAAAACACCTCAGGCATGGAACCAGGGCTACAGTTCCATCTGTGCAAGCCCCTACAAAGGGCAGGGACCTGCACCCAGGGATGGGCTCCTACTGAGGTCTGTCCACACCCAGGTTCATAGCTGCAATTTGCTACCCCAAACTGAAATGCTTTCACTGTGGTTTATTCCTTTATTTATTTTTTTTTCCTTCCTTTTTAAGGACAAACCTTTTTTCTTCCTTCTTAAGAATAAACCTCTCCCTTCCTTAAATGATTTCTGAGAGCTTGAGTTGAGTTTTCTCTGTATGGATGTACTGTGCCCCGTGTGTGAGCTGGATATTGCAAATGTAGTTCATAAAGCAAATTTCCCTGCTGGTCTGAAGGTTAAGAAGCTGTAAGTGAGATTGTCTCTTTGCAGAACAACTTTCTTTTTCAGACTTGAAAAACAATGGAAATGTAGTTAATGTTCAGCCCGACAGAGTCTTAGCAAACATATTAAGGGCTTCATTTAATAAAATCATATTTCACTTCCATAGACAAGGAACAAAATAGACTTGAGTCTTTTTTAATGAATAAAGTCCTTAGTAAGGCACTTGCAATCTTTCTTTATGTAAGGCTCATTCTCAGGTTTTTTTCTTTTAGGAGCCAGGAAGATTTAGTGCAGCATTTTCTACATTGTGTCGTGCTTCCTTTGGAACAGAATGGAAAGGGAAATGTATCTTAATGCTAAACAGACGTGAAACAAAAATGTGGCTTTTTTCCCCAAAGAAAAGTTAAACATTTGCAAGAAAAATGTTCTTCACGGCAATTTCAATTCTGTTAAAAACACATTTACTGTCAGAAAATAATGGTGCTGGATGAGCTCTAATAATAAACCAATTTGTGTGTACCAAGGGAGTGGACTTTTTCAGCCCTTTGTTGTAAGTCATGCTGCAAGGGCTGCCACTGGGCTACAAGAGCACAGATATTTTCACACTGGGATTTGTGTCTGCTTGAATTATGTGAATAACTCCATTGAAGTACAACTGGGAAAAAAAAATCCATCACGTGACTTCTTATTAAAACATTGCTTTTTTTCCTCCCTTCAATGACGTTCCAGCAGCTCCATGCATTTTTTTCTCTCAGATTTCTCTTTTTATTTCTTCTTTTTTTTTCCTTAAATGCTCTTGTGTGCACAGTGCCTCTATTGTACAACACCCAGAGCACGTGGCAGCAAACTCCTGATTTCTGGGGGACTGGCCTTGCTGCAGCTCACAAATGCCATTACTGGGCTGCGTGGGAGCTGCACTCTGGGGGTTGCACAGTGCTCCCCTTCCCTTCATTATCCAATTCCTCGAGATCAGCAGGTGCACCAAAGCATGCAGATTTAAAATTTTGCTTTGAGGAAAACTGAGTGGCGTTTTTTCCCCCCCTGAAATGAGCTGTTCCTCTGAACATCGCTGCCAGCTCGCTCGCCTGCCCGCGAGGATATTTGCAGAAATGGAATGCAAAAAGTGGCACAAACGCAGCCAAATTGAATACATTTACAGATGTAAAAGGCTCAGCTTTTGCAGGCTGGTGAATCTCTTCGGGGTGAGGACTGTCACTTGGTGTAGATTTACAGAGTTTTGTGTGACAGGTCCCTAAACACACCAGCCCTGAGGTGCCACTGCAGCCCGCTGGTGACAGTGACAACGCTGCTCCCACCCAGCTGAGACACCTGCAGCTCTCTGCAGCAGCACAGGTACCTCTCATCCCCTCCAGGCCCCAGTCAGTCATGCTTGATAACAGTGTGGAAATTGGATTTGTCAACTGGTAATCCCTCAGTGATCGATAATTAGTTGTAATTATGCGCTGTTTAAGAGCTGGGGAGAGAAAATTGAAGTTTGTGGCCGGAGGAGGAAATGAAGAATGGCAGGTACACCGAGGTGTTTGGCATNAGGAGAAGGGGCAAGTGGGAATCACTTTTGTCTTCCCATGACTGAACACTTGGAGGAATTGAATTTACAGATTCTGACTGTGGGTAAAACCTTAGTGCTGTGTATTGGTGAGCTCTGTTGGGATGAAGTTTCAGGGTAGAATAGCAAACAAAAAAATGTGAATATGCATAATTAAAATGCCTACTTTAAACCTCATGTCATATTCTTAACGCTAAATTGCNAAGAACATTGAGTCCAAGTGCCTTCTCCAGCCAGGCCAGGTCACAAGGCTGCAGGGGCAGGAGTGTTTAGGCTGAGCAGGATAACTTAGTCCTTAAGCATCATGATTTGGGCAACAAGGAAGTTTGCTTTTGTTTGTGGTCTCCCAGAAATGTGCCCAGTGTGAAATGGCATCACAGGCTGTTATTTGCCAAGTATCTTTTGAAATAGAACTGAAAACTTTGAGAACTTCTCCTGTGTTTATAATCAAAGCCCCTTCCCCCACCTCGGTTTGAATTTTTGTTCAGTATATGAGCCAGGAGAAGCTGAAGTCCTTGAGTGCTCACTCGTGGGATGTGCCATCCTCTGCACTGTCTGAAACAAGGCACAGCCTGGACACGTGGTTTGGTTTCAGACGGACGAGGAAAGGTCTCCCTTCTCCTCTTTTTGCTTTCTTCTCTGTTCCAAAGAGCACAGCAGCCCAGGTTTCCAGATGGGCAGGAATGTTATTCCAGCTGTCTCTGAAAATCTAGTTGTGTCTGTCCTGGGATTTCTGTACCAGCTTTGCAGTTCAATCTGCCACTGGTAATTCTCAGTCTCAGAGCCAGAGAAGGGTCTGTGCTGCTCTGTAGTTACACCCATGGGTGATTGCCTCATGTGGCTGATTGTCACTCTCTCAAACAGACATGCAAAATGAAACTGCTCAGCTGCAGGAGGTGGAGGTGAGGGAGCTGGAGCAGACCCATACCCAGCGGTACGTGAGAAAGAGCCAGCAGAATTGATGGTTTCTGAAGGAGCAGTATATTTTTAAGCTTCTTGTATTCCTACANCCACCCAGCTGAGACACCTGCAGCTCTCTGCAGCAGCACAGGTACCTCTCATCCCCTCCAGGCCCCAGCCAGTCATGCTTGATAACAGTGTGGAAATTTGATTTGTCAACTGGTAATCCCCCAGTGATCGATAATTAGTTGTAATTATGCGCTGTTTAAGAGCTGGGGAGAGAAAATTGAAGTTTGTGGCCGGAGGAGGAAATGAAGAATGGCAGGTACACCGAGGTGTTTGGCATAAGGGAAATGCAGTTTGAGAACTGAATTTTCACCAAGAACATTGAGTCCAAGTGCCTTCTCCAGCCAGGCCAGGTCACAAGGCTGCAGGGGCAGGAGTGTTTAGGCTGAGCAGGATAACTTAGTCCTTAAGCATCATGATTTGGGCAACAAGGAAGTTTGCTTTTGTTTGTGGTCTCCCAGAAATGTGCCCAGTGTGAAATGGCATCACAGGCTGTTATTTGCCAAGTATCTTTTGAAATAGAACTGAAAACTTTGAGAACTTCTCCTGTGTTTATAATCAAAGCCCCTTCCCCCACCTGGGTTTGAATTTTTGTCCAGTATATGAGCCAGGAGAAGCTGAAGTCCTTGAGTGCTCACTCGTGGGATGTGCCATCCTCTGCACTGTCTGAAACAAGGCACAGCCTGGACACGTGGTTTGGTTTCAGACGGACGAGGAAAGGTCTCCCTTCTCCTCTTTTTGCTTTCTTCTCTGTTCCAAAGAGCACAGCAGCCCAGGTTTCCAGATGGGCAGGAATGTTATTCCAGCTGTCTCTGAAAATCTAGTTGTGTCTGTCCTGGGATTTCTGTACCAGCTTTGCAGTTCAGTCTGCCACTGGTAATTCTTCTCAGTCTCAGAGCCAGAGAAGGGTCTGTGTTGCTCTGTGGTTACACCCATGGGTGATTGCCTGGTGTGGCTGATTGTCACTCTCTCAAACAGACATGCAAAATGAAACTGTTCAGCTGCAGGAGGTGGAGGTGAGGGAGCTGGAGCAGACCCATACCCAGCGGTACGTGAGAAAGAGCCAGCAGAATTGATGGTTTCTGAAGGAGCAGTATATTTTTAAGCTTCTTGTATTCCTACACTTCACAGCCCAGATTAGCAGGTTGTTGACAGCTCCATGATATATTTGCTGTCACCTGGCTGGAGTCCGAAGCAAGTGATAAATTTTGGGTTTGAATGAGCTCGTGTGACATGCAGTGACAGATATATTTTTTGTTACTACAAGTATGTAGCGTGTCCTGTGCTTGGGGACTTTGGTGCTATTCTTGCTGTGGTGGTGAGTGATTTGCTTGCTTTTCTTGTGCTTCTGTTTCACCATCCAAGAAAAGGTGGGGAAAATGACACATTTCTCATTTGCTGTGATGGCTCCTTCTTTTTCTGCCGTGTTGTAACCTGACACAGGCTGAGATCATCTTCCCTGGGTTCGGCAGAGCCCATCTGCCGGCAGGAGGGAGCAAGTGCTCTGTGGAAAAGGATCCAGCATTTCCAGCTGCTGTTGCTGAATTTCGTGTATGTTGGATATATGTCACAGGAATTTACAAAACCTTGGGGTGTTTTTGAAGAGATGCTACTGTATTCTGGGAAGATGCACCTCCCAAGATATAAAATATTTAANCAGAGAGCAGGAGATTTGGTGCCAACAGTCCCTCACATTATGGGGCCTGTGCCATTTTAACATACCTTGGGGTGAAGGCTACAATAATTAATGGGTTACAGGGATTAATATTGTTTCTTTTAACTGTAAGTTAAATATTGTTGAAACGAAAGAATTATCCAGGTCCATAAACTCAGTTTACTTTGAAACAGATGGTGGAGACTGAGAGGGATCAAGAGACAGGGAAGCTGCATCTTTCCATATCAAGGAAATGTTTTGCTTTTGTGCTGGGGATCAAGCCTGGGCAAAAATTCTGAGGGTTGTGTCTATGCATCAATACCCTGAGAGGGGCCACGTGGAGCTGGCATTGCCTGGGTTAGTGGGGTGTGTTTTGTGGGCAGATGAGGATCCATATCCAGCCCAGAAGCATCTCTGGCTCTGCCCCTGTGACAGTTCTCTGCTTCTTGCTCTGCTCCCCACATGTGCTCCTCCAGCAAGGGTGGAAACTCTGAGGCATCTCCAAAACCCTGATATGCTTAGACATCAAAAATGGAAGGTGCACCTCTCTCATGTGATTGCCTTAGGGGGGAGGAGAGCATATGTACAGCAAATGGACACTTACATAACCCTATTAGCTCCTACTGGCTGATTTCAACTGTTGGTTTGCCACAGGGAGCTGGAGGAGAAGAATTAGGTAACAAAAATAGAAAGATGACATCCTCCCAACGAGCACCATTCAGCACATATTGCTGGCTGGCCTCGTGCTTCGGAGCCGATAAGCAAATTTGGCCTGGATCCTTCTGCAGCATTTGATGATGGCACCAGCAGGGCAGAATTGGCAATTTCAGCAGAGGTGGAGGCTGTGGATGTGATCCCTGCCATCCCCTGCCCGCAGCGCTGGCTGCAGGAGCCTGCTCTCCGTAGCAGAAACCTACGGCCAAATTAATTGTGATTAATTTTGATTACAGACCATTCCCTCTGAAGTGACTCTCCAGATGAATTTGTCCCATGCGTGCTTTAAAGGGCAAGTTGCTCACAAGTGCTTCTGCTAATGCATCCTCCAGGTTTATTTCAGATATCCTTTTTTTTTTTTTTTTTTCAGCAATTGGTTCCTGGTGCAAATATAGACACTTTGCATTAATTCCCTGCAGGGCTTCTATGCCATATTTTTAGGCTTTTGAGTGGCTTTGTGGAAAACATGAAAGCATTATGGTAATGATCAAGGCCGATTCTTGTGTTCTTTATTCAAATATCAGTTAGGGGAGAAAAACCCTGTGATGCTTAATCATGCAAAAATCCTCCTAAGAGCTCATTTAAGAGAGGGTTTGAGTGGGGACTTCAAGATTTGGCCCCTAGTGCATGATGGATTTTAACAACAGCGAGGTAGTGATTAGGTGGAAGAATGCAAGTACAAGTGGTTGAAGTGCTGGCATGAAAAAAGAGTGAAGAGTATTGTCCAACACGAGGAGCTGTTGCATATTATTATATTTAATGAAAAGGAAAGTACAGCGAACGCACTTTAAAGTGAATTCCTCCCACCGTTCTTTTCATTTGTTGGGGAATATTCTGTGGGACTGACTGAAGGCTTTGTCTGCTCTGGCAGGAGCCTCTCAGCTGCCTAATGGCAGTGCAGCAGGTGTGGCACAGCACCTTTCCTTGCTTATTTACTGATCAAAAGGAGTGTTTACAGAAAGCTGTGCTGTGCCCCCACTCTGAGAGAAGCCACCTCTGCTTCACTCCTTGTGCTCTTCTGAAAGCTCTGGCAATGGGCAGCGTTTCTCACTAGGAACAAACAGCCAAATGAATTTGAAAAGGAAAAAATTCTGATTGAAATGGGCATCTCAGAGCTTCCAGCTGCTGGCCACCGTGTGGCAGAAACAATTGCAACGTTTGCAATCTCTTTGCAGAAGCTGCTTATCTAACAATCAGGAGAACTTTAAATGTTTATTTGAAACTGCTTGGTTTCAAGTACTGAAAAGCATTGTTTTTTCCTTCTCTTTGCCTAATTAAAGCATGAGTGCTCAAGGTAGGTCACTTCTGGGCCTTGCAGGTCTCTGCGAAGAGGGAGAGGAATTTGGAAATGCTTGGGTTCCCTTGGAAGTTGGATTTTGAAGAATTTTCTAAANCGTCCTTCCTAAACTGATTTCAAGAGATTTCAGGGAGGGATCAGGAGCAGAGCAAAACTCCCCAGATGTTTTTCCATTCATAGGCAGAGATGGAGAGGGGCAGGCAGCTCTGAGATGGGGGCACTGGCCATGGGCTCAAACTTGAATTAAGTTGGTTTTCTGTCATCTTTCCCCATTTTTGGCAAAGGTAGATGCTGACCCCCAGCTCTGCTGCCTCCTGTGTTCCCTGCTCACACCTGAGCTCTGTGCTTGGCTAGTTTGTACTTGGGGACCTTTTAGTGGGTTCCCCTCAATTGGTCTCTCACTCTTCTGCCACAGCTTGTTCATTAGTCTCCAGTAAAGCTTTTTCTAACTTCACAACTCCGAGACTCAGGTGCAGAACTCTGAAAAAAAAAAGTTTTGTGCAGGCACTGGTGTGGCTGCAGCAGCTTCCATGCCTGATGGAAACTGGGAAGAGAGGGACTGTCCATCTCTGTGTCCCAGAAATTTCTGTGCAGAGGTACAGAAAGCGCAGAAAGTCCTCTGCCAGCCAGGAAATGCGATTTTGAAATTTATCCTTACAAGTCCTTCTGACAGCTGCTCCTATTAGGAACTCAATCAGTACAGCATTGTGGATTCAGTCAAGTTTTCCCTTGACATGCTATAAATGTATTAAGTGATGAAATGTCATAGAATCAAAGCAAATTTGCACTTGTTCCAGAAAGAAATCTGGATATGTAACCCTTGGAGTGGTGATGGGGTAAGCAGAGATTTGCATTCCTTTTGCTTCATAATGGAAGTTCTGAAGAGTTGGCTTGACCTCCCAGCTAATGCAGTGGTCATCCTGCTGTGGCCAAATTGTTTTTCATTTCTAACCATTTTTGATCAAGTTGGAATCCAAGTGTTTGTGTCTTGTTGGTTCTGGTTTGCAACTGAACGACTGACATTAGTGAAGGTTCTGACTCAGGAATTCTCTTCCTGAGCTGTAGGAAGTGATCAGGGATGAAAAGGAGGACCTCTGGCAAATCTCTTATTGTTTCAGCAAACTGCCTCTTTTCTTGAGTCCCCCTGAAGCAAGCAGCTTTCCAGTGAACAAAAGGGAAAATCTGCTTAGTGCATTCTTGGTTTGGATGAAGGCTGCAGCTTCCAGCCCTAATCTGCCTGATGTAGAAATGGGCACTTTTCAGGAAGCTGCAGCCCAAAATTAATTTCAGCAAATGCACTCACTCCTTGAAGAAACCCTGCTCAAGGGTTTGAAGTCTGGAATAGCTGGAGCTGTTGGGAAGCTTGTCAGGCTCAGGAGGAAGAGCTGAGTTCTGTGTTGGGTGTTTGGTGGGGTCTGTGGTGGGTGGATGTGGGACCCACACCTGCCTTCAACCTCCCTGAGGTCCTTCCTGGGACAGAGCCACTGTCCTCTCCAAGCACTGAGCTCAGCAGGTGGCTGAGCCATCAGTAACACACCTTGTCATCTCCCAGACAAAGCTTTCTTGTCCCCTGCTGTTGTCACAGGTCCCCATTTGTCATTTGTCATTGCCACCTCAGTGCAGTTGGTGGCTGTGGGAGCTTTTCACAGCACAGGGCTCTGCAGGGAGTGACAAAAAGCCACTCAGAGACATTGAGGTCTCTCCTTGGTTTGTCTCAAGCCTGCACATCTTGAGATTTTTCTTGTTTAAGCCAAAGAAAACTTCCATATATGAAGTAATCCTAAGATTTGGGTTTGTAACCCAAATGCAGCCAGTTTTGGGACATCAATACAGGAGGGGATTGAGCTGAGTGAGAGCTCAGTGCTGTCTCCTTTTAGGGGCTTTTTTCCTCTCTTTTTCTCCCTCCCCTTCCACAGTGTAAAATGCATTTGGAGCTCTCTGAGGCCATTTCCACAGTGTTGTGGTTCATCAGAAATGGTACTGCTTTGAATCCATTGTTTGTTTACTTTTCATAAAAGTCCCTGGCTTTAAAACCCACTTTTCACCTTTTATTTCATTCAGATTTATGTTGGTCTTGGGGAAAAAGGAAAAAAAAGTCCTGTGCACTTTGCCTTTTAGCATCTGCTTCATTATCCATTACATTTCAATACTTATTTATTCCCATGAAGGAATATAAATGTCGAAGCATTCTGCAGAAAGCCGGCAGTAAAAAGCATTTTTGATCAATTCATTCATTTTTCTTTCTGTTTGCAAATTGCTTGTAAATATGCCTCCATTTGTACAACTTTGGAATTACTCTGTGAAGAGATTACTCGAGTTGTCTCACAGTAGGCAGAATTTCATCTGCTCAGTTGTAACTCAGTGTTATTTATTTTTAAGAGTAACCCTCCTGTTTGTGCAGTGCTTGGGCAGCACGGGCTGTCCTGATGCATTGGCTTGCACCCTTCCTCTAGATCAACTTTTAACTAATTTGTAGGAGTTAAATAAACACCAATGACTGTTCTGATACATTTGATACATTTCCAGCCCTTTGTCCTTGTGTTTTTTATAGTATTCAAGCTCTTGGGCTGCATTCAGGTTGCAATTAGTTTTTCCCCCAGTATTTCCTTGCAATCCTTAATGAGTGTGACCTGCCCTACCCATTTATTAGCCTGCTCTTTATAAAATAAAGTCTTTATCATAGCACTCTCTGAGACATCTACAACCCACAAAATCCTGAAAACTCCTCTGCTATGAATTGCCAATCAAATTTCTTTGCTCCACAGAGCAGAGCTGACTTGTGCACAAGTCCTTAAGGTGGGCATAATTGTTCCTTGTGAGACATTTAATGAAAATGAAATCTAAAATCAGTGGTCATCTGCTGAAACAGCATCCTCCTAGAAATTCAAGGTTTGAGCTTACTGGCAGTTCATGACTGCCATCTTTGACAGTCCTGGGGAATTCAAGTGGTCACAGAATATTTTCTCCCTTTATGCAATGCTCTACCTGGCTATGCAAAAGTAGTCTTACATCAAGTGTCATGTTCAGCATAAATTGAGAATGTGGGGGAGGCTGCACTTTTAAACCTGTGGCAGGAAATCACATTAAATTCAATGTAATTACATTGTTCTAGAAATGTGATTATGTGTTTCAACTACCAGCCTCCCAGTAAATTACTTCAGATCAGTCTCAATCTGTGGAATGAAATCTGCCTGATTTAGATGTAAAAAAATGCAATAAATATGAGGAAATGCATTTTGCATTTATATTTTATGTTCACCTGTGGCTGCTTATTACATTCTCCAAATCCAGCCTTTCCCCACCTCACCTGCTGTGTGCAGGGAAATTAAACCCTGGCTTTGCTTAATATCAAGATTTAGTCTTTGCAGCACCATGTGTATGACACTGGCTACTTAATTTCACATAAAGCTGCAGAGAGATCATAACTGCAGGAATATTCAGTAAAGAAAGGGCTTCCCCAAGTGAAAATAAGATAAAATGTTCCCAGGACTAAGCCAAAACTTGAATGCAATGATACTTCTGAGGTTTCACTGTAAAAGTAGAAAAGATGGGTAATATTGGTATTTCTGAGAGATGAGCTCGAGATCACAGCTTGCAGAGCCACTTTTGAAACCCACTGCTAGTCTGGTGGGCAGAGTGTTAAAACTGAGAATAGTTGTGCCTGAAGTTAATTGAGGACGATGTCTTGACAGTGAAGGTTCAAGTCAGGAAGGCAACGCCACCAGGAGGGCACGGAGCGCTCCCAACGCCACCCAAAGTCAAAAGATGTCAGCTTTATATTTAGTGATTTTTTTAAATGGTGCCTTTGTAATTTGAGCTCTTCCTCAGCCAATCAGATCATTTATAGCCCAGATATCAGCTCAGAAAGCCATCTCAGCCCAGTACCACACTGTCTTCACTTCTAATCTCCACAAATTATTGACATTGGTAATTGAGAATAAGGCTTTGTATCAGCAATTACTTGTTGGGAAGACACTGTCCCTTAATGCCTCAGCACCTGACTCCAGGATAAGGTCTGACACAGTGACAGTAATTGCTGGAGGAAAAAATTACAACCACAATCAGGCAGGAATTGACAGATACCGCCCATGCAGGAAACTGCCCTGAAAGGTGAGCTCCAGCTCGGTGTTAACCTTGCAACTGGAAAGCAATTGTGACTTGTAGGTGCAAAATTGTGTCCATAAAAATACAGGGCAGGTTGCTTTGCTTTTGCTTCTTCATCCCACGGCTCTGCTGTAGGAATAAGCAGAACCATTGGATCAGGCTGCATTTCTCAACCTGTTAGTCCCCACAGCATCTCCTGTGTGCAGAGCACCACGAGACCCAGTGACTTTCTGAAAGGGGAGAGCTTGATTTATGAATAAATCTCCTCCAGCTGTCTCTGCCTAACTTAAGTAGAAGATAATTTTAAGCCTCCCTCCCCACCTCCTTTCCATATGAAGTCTCAGGGAATGGGTCTCCCCCTTTGGTTTAATGGGTCTTTGAATATCTCAGCAGTGCAGTCAAAAGGACCCTGGACATAAAGGTTTGGCAGCTGTAGAAACCACCCAGATGTTCTGAGAAGATGAAGTAAGGAGGAGCATAACTAATCTTTCTGTCTCTTTCGGGGTGTTTTGAGATCAGAAAAGGTCATTTTCTGAGAAGAGCTGGGGAGGAGCTCAGGAGGATAAGGGCTTGTCTTCAGGAATTAATTCCCCGGTCTCTAGGATTGGGCTCCTGAAACAGCTCTAAAGTGCCTGCTGGAGGAGAACAAGGAACATTCCTTCCATCTTGGTGCATTTTATAAACCATTTCAAGTATAATTAAGGCCCCCCCTCAACCCCCAAATTGTTATGAATATTAATGGACACGTGATGAGTGATACTATTTAATGGAAAATACTCTCCTTTTGTTTTGTGCTGCTCTATCAGATTTTTTCATGTCCTGAGAAATACATTTTTATGTTAGAGTCACCAAGAAGGCTGAGGGCCTTGCCTGGCCCTGCTCCCAAGCCTGGAGAGCAGAGCTGTCCTGCCTGTCCCCATGCTGTGGGGGAATTCTGCTCCTCTGGACACCCTGGGAGCTGAAGGCTCCCCAGAGACAGTTCTTCCCTGGCAGGCACAGGGAAGAAGAACCACGGAGACACTTGTTTTACACGTCCCCTCGAAGCAGGAGAGGAGCAGCTGCTGTTTTCCTGCTCAAGCATAACGAGCCATAATTAGTTTAGCCCTGGGTTATTGGTCCTTGCTGTACAAGCTCAGGAGATGTGTGTGTTCACAGTTAAGGATTCTGGTGTAAAACCACGCTGGCACCATCCTCGCTCTGCTCACAGACTGTTTTTTTTGACTGGCTCCAGATTTACAAGTAGATGTTAAACATCCTTAACACACGAGGATGGTTTTGCCCCCAGATGCCAAGCTGGGAGGCCATCCCATGGCACCAGGGAGCCGAGAGCACAGCGTGCTGCCCCTTGTTAGCATGACTTAACAGCTGATTTCCTTCACTGGAGGCTTGGAATGGCCCCTAAGCACAGCAGATTCCCTCGCTAAATGACATTGTCTTTCTGCACTTAGAGCCTGCATATCAGAGCAATTTCAGCGCTCACATCCTCCAAACAAGGCTCATTAATCAAGAATTCATGACTAACAGGGTTAGGGACTAGTAGAATTGGGAAAGCAGAACGGGAATGGGAAGTGTTTAATGCTCAGCTGGATACAGTGTCTCACTGTGAGTGTTTTTCTCTGAAAATCGCTGAATGTGTTATAAATGCATTGTGACTAGTTTTCGAGGTAGCTGATTCTGTGCCCCACAGCCCCCCTCGGTGGGAAAGCCTGGTTTTGGAGTGTTACTGCAAACACAGTGTTTTCTTTGACATGCTGAATGTTTAAGAGGCTTCTGGGCATCCAGCACCTAGGCCGGTGTAGTCTCCATAAAACACGAATTGTTCCTCCTTCCCCCTTTTTTGATTGTGACCTTTGGCAGAGCTGGTTTTTCATCTGGAGTCTGAGGATGTGTGAGGAGTTTGAATCACAAAGACAGGTCCGGAAAACAGGCTACCCAAAATCAAAGCTGTGAGAGGGGCTCGTTCATACCCTCAAAAATTGGGCTTTCCTCTGCATTTTGTCTTGCAGTTGCTCTCCGGGGCAGTGCTGGGTGTTGGAGCCACCTGTGCCTCTGCCTGTGAGAATCAGCTGCTGCTCAAGGAGCTTTTTTTAGTCTTTCCCCCGTGGCAATCTCCTGAATGAATGTTGTTTGCCTCCAAACTAGAGAAGCAGCTCATTTAACAAGGATGTTGTGACTGAGTGGTGGAGGAGGATCCGCTGTCCTTCCAGGGGAAATGCTGGTTCTGCAGGTGAAACAAAACCAGAGAAATCCTGGTGGCAGCAGCTGCAATGGGAAAGGAAAAATGCTAAAAGGTAAAGGAGGTTTTAGGATGGTGGAAAGGAAAAGGTTTTAGGAAGGAAAGGAAAGCTGCAGAGGGAATGGTTCCATCTCGCTACTCGTTTGGGAAGTGAATTAATCCCCAATCCTGGAATACTCTTCTGAACACAGACAAGATGGGAGCATGTTCCTCTGCCACTGAAGCCTCCAGTTTTTGGTTATGGCCTCTTTGTCCTGTTTTGTCCCCAACTTTTTATTACATGCACGGTGCCAGGACTTAGGTCTGTGTTAGAGATTAACGATGTGGAAATGGATTTGGCCTCCTGAAATCTGCAAATGTAAGAAGGAGTCAGGAGCAGAGTGTGCAGCTGCCTGTCACCCTGCTTATTGCTGTGCCAGACCTGTCTGTCCATGCTAGATCATGCTGGAATCCATCCTGCAGCCAGCTGCTGTCTGTGACTGATCTTCAGCCCTACGAACACTAGAGTTTAATTTAAAAATTGCTGTAAGGTTTAGAGAATCCTTCCCCCAGTCCTGCTGGTCCAGGGTGAGTAATTTCTTTCGACAGGCAAGTAAAATGCCATTAGCTTCCTGCATTACCATCACACTGGTAAGGGGCGAGTAATTTTTGTGTGGTGGCTGGTAAATTTTCCTGACAGCTTTGCAAGGCTGGTGGAGCTGTGGCAGCACTGTGAGCAACACACTTTGGAGGGCTGAATGCTCCTGAGGTCTTTGCCCATCTTTAGTTCTGGGGCTGCTGGGCTCTGTCTGTCAGGCAACAGCTTGCAGGATGATTTTTTGGCCAGATCTGAAGAGCAGAAGCTGGGACTTGGAGCTTCAGGGCGTCCAGAGGCAAAAAACTGTCTGTCCATCTTCATAGCTGAAATATTGCAGGCAAATCCAGGCAGACAGGGGTTGGCACCATCCATTTGTGGGGCTTTCCCTGGACTTTATGGCTGTGGATTATGGATCCAGCCAACCTCTGCTGCACAGCTGGGCTCAGACCAGAGACAGAGCTTGGGACTTGCAAAAAAGTCCTTGCCAAAACACCATCACACCAAAGGGGGATTCTAAGGGTTGTTGGTGAAGGCTCAATCTACCTGCAGAGAGTGTTCAAGGAGCCCCTGAGAAGCACCACCTGAAGAAACCAAACTGGGCTGTCAAAGGTAAAAGCTGTTGGCCCAAAGGGTTGACTGGGGCTACCTGAGCACCAGAGTGAGGTGCTGACTCCTGAGGAGAACCTTGGAAAATTGTCTGCAGGTTAGGAAAAAAGAAATCTTATAGTGAAGAAAGGAGAATGGAGGGGAAAAAAACCCAACAACAACAACAAAAAAAGCAACACACCAGCGTGAAAAAAAGTCTTTGATGTTTTATCCCAGCTGGAGGGCTGTTCTCTTCAGAGCTGGCTCGTTATTAGCCTGCTCCGTGGTCATTGGTGCCTGGAGTACAAACCACATTATCATAATGCTCACTAAAGTTTTCACTAGCAGCAGAAAAATGCTTCTCTGCCGTAATATATGGTGCCACCTTTTCAAGGAAAGTACTGGCCTGAGCTGTGCTGGAAATTGAATTCCATCTTGTGGAAAGGGAGATTATTTCCTAAGGTTTCCTTATTCACCGTCCTGGCACACACTGCTCAAGGTAAAGGTGCACTCCAGGATGATTGATTGGCAAGAGGGAGAGGGCTGCTGTTCCAGGTGACAGGGATATAAAGAAGGATATTTTTATTTTTTGACAGTGAAGGGGAAATGGCATTACTGGCAATATTCAGCAATGTACTCTGCAGCCTCAGTTAGCTCTGCATATTTTATGGCATCCATTTTCTTTCTTCGATTAAACAACATAAAACCCCATAAAATACTCCAATAAAAACAACAACTACTAGTTCAGGCAAAGTTCTTGTGGCCTTTTTAATTCTGGGAGGATTTTCATTGCTGTGGTTTTGTTGGTTTTTTTTTTCCCACTTCCCTCTAACTCCATCCCTTGTGCTCAGGTCAGTGTCTCCTTGGCACAGCCTGGCTGGAGGTCCTGGTAACAACCAGGTTTTGTGTTCAGAGTGCTGAGCAAGCCTGGGATAACGTAGGGAAGAACCCTTGAAGACCACTCCATGCTGTTAAACAGCTGCTGGATGTGCCAAGGGTTGGGGTGAGTTCAGTGGAATCAGAAATGTCTCTAGTCTTCAAAGATCTGCTCTTTTCAATGACCATTTTTAGTTTATTTTTCTGCTGCTGCAGCTCGAAGCAACCCAGGAAGGTTCTTTTTGGCCCTAAGTCATATATGTTGATGTTTGGTAAAAGAGAATTAATTGCAATAATATTATTATTGTATTTAATAAACTTTTTAAGGGAAATGTCTGGGGCTCCAGGGTGGTGAGCAAATTCAGCTGCAGCCATGGAGTTTTTTAAATGCTGTAAACCCTGATCCCAGTGGTGACCAGGACAATGCCATGGAGCTCGTTATCTGCTTTTGCAAGGAGAGGGATGGAAACTTTTTATTTTGTTGTTGTTTAGGTGCTTCCAGAATCTGTGACCTCCCGAGCTCTTCTTTTATTTGTAGAGGCAGAAAAAATGACCCTTTTATAACAATTCTTTGTCTCCCAGGAGGCCTGAACTCTAGTCAGGCTGCAGTGCTGATTTCTGGAAGGAACTTTTCAATAAAAAGAAGCCTGTAAGTGGCTTTGTCTTTGCAGGAGGAAACTTCTGCCTCACTTTGATTTTTTTTTCATTATGGTTTCCAAAGCTGTGTTTCTGCATGATTGCAAGAATTCCAAGTTCAAGTGCTTTGAACTCCTTCAGGCTGGTGATGCATATTCTCCCTTAAAACTTGCAGGTTTTTAAGGGAGAGTTTCATTTCTTAGGGCATTGCCTTTGTTTCAAGGCAAAGGACATGGTCTGAGCGTTTTAGATCTTTCAGAGGAAGGTTGAAGAGACTGGAGGGGCTTTGATTTTTGTTCTGTGGATGTGTTACAGAAAACCACTCCAGCTCTTCACCTCTCCTCTCTGCAGAGAAGGTTCAGCACAAATTGTTGTGTCGGAGGGAGGAGGGCACCGAGTTCAGCCCGGGAGATGTCGGAGGGCACTCCCAGCTCTTGGAATAACAATCCCCACATCGCAGCTCAATTAACTCCACCGAGGCACCGGGAGAAAGGAAAACATTTCTTTCAGGGGAGGCTTCAGCTGATGGTGCACGCTAAGGAGAAAGGGATGTTAGGAGCTGTTCCATGGTACAGGGATCATTTAGGCTTGGAAAAAGACCTGTCTCCTTCTGATTAATAGTAGGAATGGTTAATTCGTGTTTATTGGATGCTTAGAATGTGCAAAGTGTCCAATGAGCTCTAGGAATTGTGTATTTATTTGAAATTTCTGGGCAATTTTCCCTGCAGGCAGGCAGAGGACAGAGGATCTGCTCCCCTGGGTGCTGGTGGAGCAGGATTTTCTGGAGCTGGGCTAGTGGGATGCCAGGTTTGGCAACCCAAACATCAGGCTTGTCCCACTGCTGTCACGAGTTTGCTGGGATTTTGGAGCTTTCAGCACAATCTGGAACCACACTTGCTTACATTTGGATTAAAGTAATTTATATTTCAAAGGTACAACAATGTTTTCAGGTGGACTCCAATAAATTCTGACTTAGTTTTATAAAGAAAATGCCAATTTTACAAAACTTTTTGACCTGCAGTTTGAAGTACTACTGGAAAATCACAGGAATATATTGAAATTCAGTGTCTGTGCAATTTTTAGGTATCCAATTGCACAGTGTCTCCATAGAAATAGTAGGGGATTTTTTTTCTCCTTGCATGAATTTCCAAGCAAAGGTGAGTAAACACCCTCATTTTGAAGTTGCCCAGAGAGTTAAATGGTTAATAGCATGTCTTGAGTCAATAGATTTGGACCTGATGTCTCCTGTCTCAGTGCCTGGCAACCCTTTTTTCTCCCAGAGGGACAGAATTCCACTGTTGACACATTTCAAAGGAAACAGTGCTGGCTGTGGGAGACGCGTTTTCATCTCGTGTTACATAAAGGCTTCAGAACCTCTCAGGTTTCCATAGCAGTGTTGGAAATCCATATGAAACAGGTCTGGTTTGTGACAGGAATAAATAAGAATAAAAATTAATAGCTTTAATTTCAAGCCAATTAGGATGCCTTTCTGCTGTTTTTCTAAGCTCTCTTTGCTTACCTGAGAGGGAGAGAGAGCAGATTGAAAAATGGAGTTTCTGCTGAAATGTGAAGATGAAATCTTAAAATGTCTCCTCTCCTTTAAAAACATGACAAAACTTGGGAGTTTTTCTTTGGATATGGAAATATAACGTGATGCTTGACTGCTTTGAAGTTGATCACATCCTCTTTGCTGATTTTATGAGCACAGTCTTATGCCTAGAGAATGTTTCTCAGACACTTTCCCTATCAAAAAAATCCTAAGGAGGGGTGACACCTCTTCTTCTGACCTTGCTTCACGGATGTCAGATTTAACATCTCAGTGTCAAACAAGCACTTTAAAATTCATCAATCCGGTCATCTAGAGCAGCTGAAGAACTCTCCTAAAATATTGAGACATTCTTAGGAAAGATGGGGGGCTCTGGAGAGAAGCTGCAGCATTTTTTTATTTTTTTTTAAGAGAAGTTATGTGCACAGTTTGGTGAAAAGGAGGAGGAAGAATTTTTGGTAAAATACTCCCTCCATCATCATCTCCTGGTTTTTTTCATCCTGCCTTATTTTTATCATGCTTCTGTAAAAGCTTCCTCAAAATCATAAGCCATCATACTCAAGGGGTGGTTGTGTTAATTTGTCTTCCCTAATAGTTAATTTATCACATGGAAAGCGCCTTACTGTCAGAATCCAAATTAAAATCCTGTTTACTCTTTTCATTATTCAAAATCCAATATGCTAGTGAGCTCGATGTTTTACATAATTTGGTACATTTGATGGGCTGGGAAGGGGAAAAAAAAAGGTTGACAGCTTCACCTTTTTGGGTAGAAGAGTGGCAAATGTATCATTCTAAATCTTCAGCATTGATCCCCTCCATGATTTCAAAGGGTTTTCTGTTCTCTGAGTAATTGGACTTTTTTTTTTTTTTCCTGTCAGCCACCACTTCTGTGGAGCAGATTTGCTCCTGCCTTGCACCGTGCTGGTCCCTGAACCTGTTTTGTCTGCTGTGTCCTACCCAGAGCTTTTCCTCCCTGAGTATGTGTTGGATTGAGCTCTCCTGACGTGTGACAGCAAAAGCTGCAGCCCCAAAAGCTTGGCAGGGTTAAGCACGGCAGCTACAAAAGGTTACTTAAAAATAACTGCAAATAAAAAGTGCAGGGAGGAAGTGAGGTGTGCCAGAGGGAGGGAAAGGCACATTTCCTGGTGAGGTGTGAAGGTGGGAGGGTGCTGAGGTGAGGGGGCACAGGAAGGGCAGTGCCACCAGGCTGTGGGGCAGGGAAGGCTCAGAGCCTGCAGTGGGGAGAGGTTTAGGGGCAAATGGGGCCGAGGCAGGCAGAGCACAGCACACCCAGAGCCTGTTCTGGAAACACATTCCAGCCAGTTATGCACTGAGGGGTCAGGCACTGGAGCAGTTCTTAGCGTGGATGAAATTCAGAGGTCAAATCTCAAGTAAAACTCCAGCTGACTTTGGAAGTCGCTGCCTTTCTCTGAGTGTTAAACTGCTTTTAGCCCCAAGGGCAAACCTGGGGGGTTTTGTCCCACCATTGTTTCCCTGGCAGCACCTATTGGCACTGGCTTTTTCCCAGGGCCACGCTGAGCTTTTTGCCTGCTGGTACCTTCAGTCAAAGCCTTTTACCTGGGGTTTCCTTTAGTTTGGTGCCTCACAGTTGCTATTTTCCAAATTGCCATCTGCTCACCATCGAGTTCCACCTCTCCATGGGGCTGTGTAGGCTGCTTGTTTTACTCTGCTATAAAGCAGAATATTCTTTGTGTTTCTACTCTTGTGACCTCTCTGGAGAGGGCTCGGGTCTTTTACAGGATCTTTGTGTATTTTGAAGGGTGTTTTACATACTTGGAAAAATAACTTTGCTTGTGGTGACATTAATATGGAATTGAGGAAGCAAACACAGCTGGCCCAGTGCTGCTATTTAAGGCAGAATTTGATGGGGAAGTAATTTGAACATTTAAATCTGTGACAGGTCTTTTAAAATATAAAAGAACAAAGAGCTAAAGTAGTTGGGGAAATATTTTGAAAAACAAACATTTGCTTGGCTTGTGAAGGTTCCCGACCTGGTCCCCTGAGCTGTGGTAAATTCCGTGAGAGGTGGGGCAGTGCAGGGTCCCTGATTCACACACCCCAAGCCCACAGAAAGGACATTTGCCAGGGACTGCTTTTCCATGGCTGACTGCTTTCAGTGGGTCCCAGGAGAGCTGCCTGGGTGGAGGGTGAAGACACCAAAATATTCCTTGGCACCTCTGGCTCTAATTCCTGGTTCTGCCATGTGGTTTTTTTTTCTGGGTGACTTTACATCACCTCATTTTCCTCCTATTTCGGGATTGCAGATGAAGAATTCTGGCCAGGAGGCTTGAGAGGACACAGAAGAGAGGGATGGTGCCTCTCCTGGGGGAGCTCCCTCTGCTCTGACTGCGTTCCCAAGAGGTTTTGCTTCCTCACACTCTCAGGGATGAGCCCCTGGCGGTGCCTCCCCCCCAAATGCCACGGAGTGCACTGGGTGTGGGAATTCTGAATCACACACCTGCTTCCATCTCCCAGCCAACTCCCTCTCCTTCCTCCATTGTAGGCCTGGTTTGTGCCTGAGGTGTTTTGGTTTTCTGAAATTCTTTTCCCAGGGAATTTTCTGTAAACAGGAGAAATGTTTTTGTAACTGTACCTTTGTTATTCATTCCTTTCCCTAGGAGGGACTTCTTGCTGTCCCTCTGCTCTGAGCAATGTGAGTGAAGAGGTTTGTCTTTGTGTCACCAATCCAATTGGTCTGTGTAGAATAGTATAAAAGGGAGACACATCCCAAAAATCAAGGAGTCATTTTCAGCCTTCTGAAACTCGGAGTCTGTGTCGTTGTGGTGTAAAACAGCGTCACTCCACCTCTGCAGGAATCCTTGTGTTCCTTCCTTCACAGAAACACTGCCCATCTCACCCACAGCCAGGAGTCCCCAGATGCTGTGTCTGAGTTCAGTGATGATTTTAATTTCTAATGCTTGGTTTAATGTCTCCTAAAACACATGTATTTTAACTAGAAACTCCCCAGGGACCTTGTTCAGAACTAATTGCTCGCTGTTTGTGCAATCCCTCAAATATGCTAAATGCTCTGTGAGGGCTTGGAATTACTCAGCTCTGCTCTGGTTTGGTCTTAAAAGATGAGGAGGGGTGTCTAGCTAGGAATTGGGATGGATCAACCCTCATTCTGGCTCTGCAGAGACAGTATAATTTGGGCAAGTTGACTAAACTGGTTACAGCTTGGATTTCCTGCAGCGAAAGGATAATGGCTTTATTTTTAATTGGGCTAAAAACGTGTGTGGAAGGGCTGACTACAGAAATGGTTGGAAGTTGCAAATGAAATTTATCATAACTGTTATTATTAGTACGTCATTGAGAGTGAATTTAGCACAGATCATGCTTTCCCCCCATGACGGAGTGGGGAGGGGATAAGAGGATTTCTAAAATAGCTCTGAAAAAGTAGTTTTTCTCATCGTTTTGAGCATTTCCCATCTGCTGCAAGCACATCTCTGTTTTATTTCCCAAATATCTTTTCCTTCTGGTTCTATTTTAAAGTTCCTTTGGCCAAGACTTTAGCTCCCAACTCCCGCTGCCAGGCTCGGGGCTGGGGATGTGTGACGAGCGAGGATTTATTTACCTTTCAGATTTCGCACTTAATTGACTGAAAAGCTGCGGGATTCCCCACACCGAGTGCTCGGTGCTTAAACCCCTCCTGCAGCCCCCAAGTTTCTTCCCATCCCTGGCGATTTCTTGTCCCTTCTTTCCTCGTGTTATGAGAACTGAGGGAAGAGGTTTAGACTGGCTCAGTTCAGTCAAACACACTTCGGGCTGGGATTGCATTTTAAAAGAGATCTGGGAATGCTGCTCCATCCACTCCATCACTTTTTATCTTTACATTCTGCAGTAAATGGGGGACAGATCGTTCAGGGGAAATCCTCCCAGGGCTGCCAAAGGTGCTACAAAATCTACATTTTAAGCAGCTTCTCCTTTGGAGCTGCAGGAGGGGGCAGCACTCACTCTGAAGCAGTTTTTGGCATTTCTCCCCAGCTGCAAACCCTGGAGATCTTGTAGGGTCAGTGGCAGCAAAGACAGGGCTGGAGGGGTCACATTTTGTGGGGTTTTCCTCATCCCTAGGGCAGAGATATCCCGGATAAACAGAGATATCCCGGATAAACAGAGATATCCCAGATAAACAGAGATATCCCAAATAAACAGGCCCTGTTGCAGGGTAATTCCTGCCCAGCTCCCTCAGCATCCCTGTCTCACATCCCTGCTAACTGCATTTTCAAATGCCNATTTTGTGGGGTTTTCCTCATCCCTAGGGCAGAGATATCCCGGATAAACAGGGATATCCCGGATAAACAGAGATATCCCGAATAAACAAGCCCTGTTGCAGGGTAATTTCTGCCCAGCTCCCTCAGCATCCCTGTCTCACATCCCTGCTAACTGCATTTTCAAATGCCACGGACGCTGCAATGTTTTAAAGGTGGGCTTTTAACGGGACACTTTTCTGTCTGACAGTTCTGCTTTTCAGAAAACAAGAATTTTGTGGGGATGAGACGTCGGTTTTGCCAAATTTCCAATTGGCTATCATGTTTTGTTCCTTTTTTCCTTTTTTTTTTTTTGCCCCTCTCATTTCAAAATTATATTTATTAAAAAAAGTAATGAAGCCAGCTTAGTGGTAACAGTTGCTTATTGGGTCAGGGTTCTGTGAAATAATTCAGCAACTCCTTTCCACAGTTCCATGCACAGGGATAGCAGGATTTGTGTCAGCTGCCAAATTCAAAGGACATCAGATTTTTTTTTTTCAGGCAATTCCATTTATCCTTACAGCTCCCTCTGAGTTGGAAGAGCAACACTTCCCAGTATTTTAGACGTGGGGAAGGGAGGTATAAGAAAAACTAAATGATCCACCCAAGCCTCTAATTGAAGCCTGGAACAGAGTAGGGCCCACACACGTGCCATTCACCATCCTTTCTCCAGCTCATGTCAGCTCTGGTAGGAATTTCTTACTCTTTTTCAAAGCCTGGGTCCCCAACACTTTTACAATAATTTTTGTGCCTGTGGAGTTTGGGGGCAGATTTAAAGACATGAATCACTTATCTGAGGAACAGTAGGCTCAAACCTCCCATCTGTAGGCTGGTTTCATTTGAATTTCTTGACTTTTTCCTAAGTGAGAAGCTGAACGTGGTTTCTTCCTTCTTCTTTCAACCTTCCTGGCTCTACTGATATCCAAAAATGCAAAATGACATCTTGTCTCAGCCCACCAGAGCAGATGCAACCAAGGGATTAGACTGGAATTTTTCCTAAAATGCAGCGTTCTGAGAGGCTTTTGGGAAAGGTGGCTGGGGAGCAGTGAGAGCTGTTCACTTGCTGCTCACCCAGCAAGGCAGGGCAAGGGGGAGGCACAGCCAGAAGGGCAGCATGGCCAAAAAACCCACAGGGACACCTGGGAAGGGTCACCCTGAAGGGAAAGCCAAGCTGGGGTGAGGCTGTTTTACACCACAAGGACACAGACTCTGAGATTCAGCAGGCTGAAAATGACTCCTTGATTTTTGGGATGTCTCTCCCTTTTATACTATTCTACACAGACCAGTTGGATTGGTGACACACAGACAAACCTCTTCACTCACATTGCTCAGAGCAGAGGGACAGCAAGAAGAAGTCCCTCCTAGGAAAAGGACTGAATAACAAAGGTACAGTTACAAAAACATTTCTCCTGTTGTCAGAAAATTCCCTGGGAAAAGAATTTGAGAAAACTAAAATATCTCAGGCACAAAACCTGGGCTACAGTGGGGTCAGAAGGAGAATCTCAGCTGATGGCAAAAACCATCTGTGGCTGTGCTCAGACACAAGGGGATGAACAGCAAAGCTCCGTGGCTGAGGGAGGGGACACAGCTGAGGGAGGGGATACAGCTGAGGGGCTGGGCCAAGAGGAGAGTGGTTTTTGGGGTGCAGAGGCTGTGAAAGGGATTGGAACAGCTGGATATGCACAGCTGGATATGCACAGCTGGATATGCAGAGGGAGGGGGATGTTGGAGTTGGTGTATCCCTGTGCTCTGAACTAAAATATCTAAGGGGAGCAGCTGCAGCAGGAGCTGCACAGGGGTCCTGAATCCTGCCCAGGTGTGCAGGAACTGTGTCCTGCAGCTCCTCATCCTCGTGGCTCTTTATCCTTGTCTAGCTCTTCATCCTTGTTCTAGCTCCTCATCCTCCTTGTTGCTCCTCATCCTCCTTGTAGCTTCTCATCCTCCTTGTAGCTCCTCATCCTCATTGTGGATCTTCATTCTTGTTGTAGCTCTTCATCCTTGTTGTAGCTCCTCACCCTCACTGTAGCTCCTTACCCTCACTGAAGCTCCTCATCCTCATTGTGGCTCCTCATCCTCATTGTAGCTCTTCATCCTTGTTGTAGCTCCTCACCCCCGTTGTAGCTCCTCATCCTCTTCATTCCTGGATTTGGTTCAGAGCAGACAAAAGTAGCTGCTGCAGAGTGAAGATCTCTGCAGTGCAAGAGCTGTGTAGGAGGACAGAAGGAGCTTTGGCAGATAGGAAAAGGCTGATGAGTCCTGAAATCGTGGATGAGATCCAACTGTCCTGGTGTGTGTGTGTGTCCCCAGCATCTCCTGCCCTTCAGTTAACCTTTGATTAACCAGGATTTGTCTTGGGTGAAAAGTCAAGTTAGAAGTTTTCAGACACATTGTCAAGAAAAACATGGGGACTTGAGAGAATGGTGGTGTGAAGTTCTTAAAAAAATGCAATTTTGGCTGGGAAAGAGAAAATTTAAAAGTGGTACTTTGATTTGTTTGTTTTTTTTTTTTGTTTTTTGTTTGTTTGTTTGTTTGTTTGTTTTTGCCAGGCCCTAATGATTTTTATTCAAAACTGGTTGACTAAATGTAATGAAAGAAAATATTAAATCCATTGCTGAGGGCCTAATTCTCTATCTCATATGAATTACAAGTCAGTCTGAAATGAAGCCATGCAGGTGTCTTGCAGGAATTATTTGGTCCACTGTGATTATGACAGGATAAGGGAATGGCCCTCTGAAAAAAGGAAGGTGAGGTGATAGGAAAGGGGCACATCAGCTTTGAGGAATGCTGTTTGGAGACAGGAATGCCTGTGGAAAAGCAGGAAGGAGACAATTAGAAAAACATCAGCTAAAATTCTGTTACAGGGAATATTTTTCATCCGATTGGTTATGCCAGGCATGGCTTTAACCCATCAAGCCAGTAAAGCCTCACAGGCGAAAACAAGGATATCATAAAAGCAGGATGAATTAATTCCTGCTCAGAGGAAAAGGCCACCCGTGGAGTGGTGAACTCGCTTTGATCCGAGCACGCCAACCCAGCCAGAGTTTCCAGGAGGTTTTTAACGGTGTGACATGAGCACCAGCTGGCCATGAGGCACGGGGCAAACCCATCACAATTCACGGCTAAATAATGCCCCAGGTCCCAGCGGTGCTGTTTCATTCCACCACATCACTGAAAGGTCCCTCTTGGCTTTGTTTTTAATTAATGAAGTGGCAGTGGTGGCGAGCGCGGCGCTGCAGCAGTTTCCCTGTGCCTAATTGTTCTCCAGGCACGTTTGCAGCACTCCTGGTGTAATCCCAGCCTTGTTTCAGGAGTCAAGCTGCACAAACGAAGTTCCTGCTATTAAAAGCAGTTTGTTTCCTATTCTTTGGCAATCTGTTCCTAGCGCTGAGCCTCGCTGGAGCGCAGACTTTTATTTTTGGCAAGTTTTATTTCTTTTGAGCCAAAAAACGGTGACATTTACCAGCTACCACACTGCTCCCAGACTCTAGCCACACTCAGGAAATCTAAGTTTTCCATGTCAACATCAAATTATTTTCAGCAGCAGCAGTCTGATGTGCCCAGTTTGATAGATCCTGGTGCAATGACATAATTATTTTCCTCCCTCAGTCTAGGATAACTTACTCCTTTTCTCTCCTTCCTGCATTATGGTCTTTGAGCAATGAAACTCATTTTTTCCCATGCCGACGGCCCCTAATACTACAAGACACTTTACTCCCAAAGGTTTGCAGGCAGGAGGATGTATTTTATATCACATTGCTCTTACTCCCCATCTTAAACTGCGGGACAGACACAGCAAATTAAATCAACTTCTGCTTCGTCACATCTGTTTCTTTTGTATCACACTGGTGCCACAGAGGCAGAAACCATTCTCAATCTCTGCACATTGCTCAAGCTAAAGTTGACTGGCTCTGCAGAGAATGAAACTCATACCTCACCTCTTTAAAATGATTGGTTTAATGTGTTTAAAGCAGAGCGACTCATGGCTGCAACCTGTTATGGATGGGAGAGGGATTATTTCCTTTCACCCTCCTGGTTCACCTCTCTGGGTTGATCCGTAGCTGAGGCAATCCCTGTCGTTCCCCCACAGGATCAGGACGGCCCCAGGGGTGAAGATCTCGGACATCAGGGTGAGCGATGCGGACCAGTGGGGCGTGCAGGAGGAGACGGACAGCGCCAGGAGCGCGGCCACGCTCACCTGTGTGCACAACGACCCCGGCGCCGAGGACAGGTGAGCCCCTCCCGCGTGAACCTGCGCTCAGCCCTGCCAGAGACACACAAAAACTTCTTAGGGACCCAGATTAGCAGCGTTTTCGCCTCCTTGGGAAAGCTGTAGGTGATCTGATGAGAGCTTGTTCACTTTTGTTTCACTTCCAAGCTTTTGGGAGTAAAGGACAGGTGAGCCCGTGCTGCACGAACCTCTGCTAAATCCTGCCAAAAAACGTCCTTAATGGCCTGGATTAGCAATGTTTTCTCCTCCTCAGCCTCCCTGGGAAAGCTGTAGGTGATCTGATGAGAGCTTTTCCCCCTTTTGTTTCACTTCCGAGCTTTTGGGAGTAAAGGACAGGTGAGCCCGGGCTGCATGAACCCCTGTTAAATGCTGCCAGAGACACAAAACCTTCCTTAATAAACAAGATTAGCAGTGGTTTTTCCTCCTCAGCCTTCCCGGAAAAGCTATAGGTGATCTGATAAGAGGTTTTTTTTTCCCTTTTGTTTCACTTCCGAGCTTTTGGGAGTAAAGGACAGGTGAGCCCGTGCTGCACGAACCTCTGCTAAATCCTGCCAAAAAACGTCCTTAATGGCCCAGATTAGCAGTGTTTTCTCCTCCTCAGCCTCCCTGGGAAAGCTGTAGGTGATCTGATGAGAGCTTGTTCACTTTTGTTTCACTTCCAAGCTTTTGGGAGTAAAGGACAGGCGAGCCCCTGGTGCATGGACCTCTGCTAAATGCTGCCAGAGACACAAAAAACTTCCTTAATGACCCAGATTAGCAGCGTTTTTTCCTCCTCAACTCCTTGGGAAAGCTGTAGGTGATCTGATGAGAGCTTTTCCCCCTTTTGTTTCACTTCCGAGCTTTTGGGAGTAAAGGACAGGTGAGCCCGGGCTGCATGAACCCCTGTTAAATGCTGCCAGAGACACAAAACCTTCCTTAATAAACAAGATTAGCAGTGGTTTTTCCTCCTCAGCCTTCCCGGAAAAGCTATAGGTGATCTGATAAGAGGTTTTTTTTTCCCTTTTGTTTCACTTCTGAGCTTTTGGGAATAAATTACTGAATTAAACTGGAAGCAGCCCCCCAGTCCTAGCTCACATCTGCTTTCCCTGACCTTGGGTGCAGCAGAATTCCCATTGCCAAAGAGCTGACAGAAAAAAATGATCTGAATTAAAGAAATATGGAAAGCAATGGAAAGCAATATAGGATGATGCAGCCTTCTTTATTTTAAAGCTATGAAAATAACAGCTATTCTCTGTTATTTATTAATGCTGCAAAACACCTCCGAGTGTCTCAGAACTCTTGGAATGCTCTGTACGTTTGTGATGGGATTGCTCCCACCAGCTGGATCAAAAGTAATGAGAAATTTACATTGTTAGCCAGAATTGTGGATTTTTACAAAGCAAGAAATTTCTCCCCAGCATCCTGAAGTTACTCTACAGTTAAAGTACACGGTGCATAAATGGAGCTAGAAATTGTATAATGACCAGGAAATCACAAAACTTTACATCAAAATTTTTATTCACAGGGTCGTTTGCATCCATCTTTTTTTTTCCTGGAAACTCCTGTAAGGGAGGAAAATGGTTGCTGGTAATTGCTCAGACCTAGGAAGGTTATTGTCAGAGGTTTGGAGTACAAAGAGAGTTTCTGCTCTGTTCAGTTTCTGAAGCTGTATTTGAGGTGCAAACAAATCCCATCCAGCTCTGGAGAGAAGTGTTGAGGGGAAAGCAATTTAATTGAAGATATTTAATTCCTTTTTAGCAACAGGCACTGCTGAGGAGAGTTTTCCTGGCTGTGTAAATCAGGCCTGGTGAGCAAGGAGGGGAAATTGCCTGGGTCTCTCCAGCACCGAGGCAGAGTGGAGGCGACTGAGTGGGATGCAGACGTTTATTTGCCTGGTGAAGCTGTGAAGTGAGGGGAGGTGAATTCCCCTCCCAGAGTCTCTGTAGAGGTGCTACAGAGCCTCGTGGCATGAATTCCAGGCAAGATTTCCCCTTCATTAGATCTTCCATGCACTTGTTCCTCAACTAAAGAAAAAAAAAAAAAGGATAGGAATGAAAAGAAAAACTAAGAGGAGGGAAAAAAAGGAAAGAAAACAGAAGAAGAAGGAGAGGTGGGGAAAGAGCCCTCCTGTTTTCTAAGCACATTTGTAAGTTGTAGCTCTGAGGGGATGCAGGAAGTTCCAGCCACCTTCCATCATTATTTTTTGGGGGGTTTCACAGAGCTCTGAGCGCTGCATGTGGCACTTTGTCTCCAAGCCTTTGTCTTTTGGCAAAGTGTCCCAGCTCCCCCCAGAGCTCCTGCTGAGCCCCNCAAATGGATCAAACTTATAAAAGTTACAGAAAACCTGTAACACATCATCCATTTTTGTGTGTAGCCCCTGGGGGACCCTAGATGTACCTGAAGGTCCTTCAATACATATAAATAGAACTGCTTTCTATTCTCTTAATTCTATCTGCCCTCTGTTTTTAGGTGGTCCCAAAAAAGCAACAGATGGCTGGGCAAGGTCTGCTCCCTGTGAACCTCATCAGGTTCTTTCCTCTAACAACTGTGACCTCTGTTCCCTTCAGAGCAAGGTGGAAAGCCATCAGTTTGAAAGTGAAATACTGAGGTTAAAGGACGATTAAGGTCATCTGATGGTACTGAAATCAAAATGAAGGAACTATTTTNTGGTGGCTCCAGCAGGGAGGGCTCAGCCTGGCTCAGCTCCCATGGCTCATGGGACTGTGATGCCTTGGGGTTTTAACTGTTGTATTTTTCACATACTTGTAATTCTGTAATTCTTTAGTTTAGAACTCTAAATTCATTTACAGTGTTAGCTGCTGCTTTCCCATTTGNAAAAAAAAAAAATAGCCTGAACACTGAAACTTATTGCCTTGTATGTGGTTTCACTAATCCATGAAATTATACCTGTCACAGTAACTTAGTTTTTATTAAAACTGAGTTGTGCTTTGTGTTGAACTGTTAAATTGCACAAAAGCAATGCATCTCAAGTTAATTAATACTTTGACCCTTTCCTTTGTGAGATTAGTTTAATATTTTTGGATTAATTAAAGTATGCAAATAGAAACTGCTGAAAGATCACTTCCAGATTTGCAAATATTGTAGTGCTTAGAGTAAATATTTAACTTTGATCTTTCCTTTAATTTGTCTTTTTGGTCATAATGATGGACCTCCTGTTTCTTTTGAAGAATGTCAAGTGTTTCTGTAGAAGTTCTGCTGTCTCATTTAAATGATCAGAGACCTGAACTTGCTCCTATTAAGGCCAAAATTGTTGCTAGACCTGGTTCATGTTTTCCTCATTTTAGCAATGCAAGGAGTTTCATTAGAGGCAGTTTATGTGTGAGTGAGAGTGCAGGATCAACCTCTTTCATGGCAGGGCAGGATCTCTCAGTGAACAGAACTGTATCCACCTCTGGGGAGATGCTTTTTTCCCTTTTGGAATTAATTCTCCTGCTGCTGACTCACCCAGCTGGTGAAGGAGGGGTGGGTAAGGCAGGACTGAGCCTCTGAGCCCAGCTTGGCTCATTTCTGGCTGAGATTTGGTGGCTTTGAGCCTCCCTTGGGCTTTGTGAGGGGTGGAAAGCCCTGTCAGCCCCGTGGCAAAAGGAGCACAGCACAGCTCAGGGAAAAGGAGAAATCCCTGTGAGTCACAGGCACCCTGGGTGAGATCTGTGCCCTCCCAGTGCCCCTCACCCCAGCCAGGCCTGCTTTGCACTCGGGCTGTGCTTTGCCCAGTGCTCAGCTCTGATAAGAGCCCCTGACAGACACAGCCTGTGACTCTGGGCTGTGACATGCTCTAATCCTGCCTGTGCTCCCTGCAGTCCCCGTTATCAGCTGGAGCATTTTCAAATTTGCTTACTTTTCTAATCTTTCCTCCTCTCCCCTCTGCAGTGTTGCTGCTATCGTGGGTCCTTCATCTCCATTTCTCACATTTCCCTACGCAAATTGAGTGTCCATTAAAATGCTTTAAATTAAGACCTTTCCTCCTTTCATGCAGAGAGCATCGTTGCCTTTTTTGTGCATTACTTAAAAAAAAAAAATTCCTTATCACAGTGTTTCAGGCAGTTTACATTATATTCTATTAAAAATCCATTTTGTCCAAGGTTGTCACAATTCATAGATTAAAGCCTTCCAGAGTGTGTTTTGTTAGGAATACATCCATAAATTCACCTCTTTAGTAGTCCCATAAGCTTATATTTAAAACCTCCTTTTCTTGATAATGCAGTTGAACAAAGAGCATAAGAAGAAGAGATTTATTTTAAATACACACACACCAGCATATATGCCCTCATCTTTTCTGATCTGTGTGGAGCCTTGCTTTGCCCTTATTTTTGCCATCTCAAAAATTTTGGTTGCTCATTGAGTTGAGGGGATTGGTTGTTGCCATCTGCATCTCTTCTCCCTCCATCTCATTTTGGTGGGGATGGTTGAAGCAGCAGCAGTTTTGGCTCAAAAAAACAGAATTTATTCTTCAAAACAAATAGGTTTTTGCTCTGTGCCTGCAGCTGGGACCCAGCATTTCCATTCCATGGGGAAGGATCTGTGTGGATTTCTGCTTTGAGCTCAGGCACGGCTTGTAATGAAGTCAGGGCTGGTGGGCTTTGCTGAAAATCAGCTGTTTTCAGCCCTGTGTGCAGAACAGCTGAGCTGCTGAAGGGCTGAGATCTTACCCAGGGCTGTCATTGCTGAAATTAGTGCAAGAAAGGCTTTTGAAATACACAGCCAGAATTTGGGAGTCTACCAGACACGAGCCCTTGGTGGTTTCCTGCAAACAGATCCCACTCTGTAAACACCACGCAGGGTTTTTTTTTACCACTGCATTTGCCAAAAGATGGATGGAGCCTTGCAATTCTCGTGTCCTTTGCTCCTGAGAGTTCTCTGGAAGCATTCCAGGAACACGCCACAAATCAGCCTGCAGAGGGACCAGGGCAAGAGGGCTTGAAAAAAATGCCCTGAGAGCCTGGTCCACCCTGGCAAGCTGTGGTACCCCATAACTCAGGGCTGATGTCCTGAGGAGTTCAGGAGCTTTGCCAGGGTGATTTAGCATTTTATGGGATTAGGGGCTGAGTTTCCGTGGTCTCATTTGAAAGGCTCCAGAACAGAACATATTTCATGGTGCTCGCTGTCCTCCTGGCTGGAGGGGTGAGGAACAAACACTTCATGTCACCCAAACTTTGGTTCAGGACACAGGAGATGGCACCAGCACTAAAGCTGAGGCCAGAGAGCTGCTCTGAAAGGGAATATCCTGAAAGATCATTTCCCTTCCTCAAGAACAGTCATTAAATTGTGTTGGATTATTACCAGGTAAGGAGATCCTTGACAAACCAGTATTTTAATCAGGAAGGTGATATTTATGCTAACTAGCAAAGTTAATAAAATCGATTTAACCTGCAGTGCTGAGTAGAGCCTTATTGAGACCAAACTGGTTCTTCTCACCAAGGGATTATTTTATCTTCATGTCTATAATACAGCTGCTGTCTCTCAGGATATCCGTCACTGCACGAATTAAACTTGCATGAGGGGCACTCAGCATGCAGGAGTAGAAAGAGTGAAATCTTTAGAAGGCTTTTTTTCAGGTGTCCTCAGTATTTATTCTGTTACCTGGAAATTTATATATATTTTAAAATCGATTCAGTCCAGCTCAGCTCTAATATTTGACATCCTCTGTCTTTAAAATTGAAGGAAAAATTAAGATTCTATTATGATCATTCAATTTCTTTGCTATTTTAAGAGGTGTTTAGAGAATTAAAATTAATTTATTTTATAAAACTGTAATTGTAATGTATCTTTACAACAGGAAAAGCAGTTATTTTATGTATTTATAGGCATGCAAATACATCCTCCTGTTTTAAAATAATTCACTTCTTTTCCTGTGCTTGTGAATACCCTTTGAATCAGGAATATCAGCCAAAAGAACGATGTAAAATTTGCTGCCAGTTCAGATTTGTGCATTTATTTACCTAAAGTAAACATGTGTTACTGGAGTGGATGATCAGCTGAGCAAAGATGCATCATTTGGTTTTGTTTTCAAAGCTTTGGGTATGTCTTGAAAATGAGAACTGGGGCTCTAATTGATAAAGCCCATGGTGATAACCATGGCTGCTGAACTCATCACTCTCACAACAGATGTCCTGACCCCAGGAACAGAATGGTTGTGTCTTGGATTTTGGGGGGTTGTTTCCATAATTTAATCACCTTTTTTTCCCTAGAAGTAGCCTTTTCCTTGGTGTTTGCTGAGGTGAATACCCAGGAAACACAATTCTTAGTGCAGCACATCTTCTAAATGTGGGCTCTGCAGAGTTGAGGTGTCTTCCCTCTCTGTGCTCACTTTGGCAGAGTTTGTGGCAGAGGTGGCACAGGTGACAGCTCTGAGCCTGTTGTCCCTGTCCTGTGGGCATCGTTACAACTCAGGACAGCTCATGTAAAGACACGTAGAACTCTGATTTCTTCAGAGGGCTTAGAGCAAAGTTTATTGGAAGGCAGATTCTTTTATCCAGTGTTGGGGTGCAAGGAATAGGATTGGTCCTTTAGGGCACCACCTTTTTGTGAACATCTCTACCAGTAAACAAGGTGGAAACACACCAGGTGTCAGGGGGAAGATATCTACAAGATTGTTTTGGGTTCCTCCTTGTGATTTCCCAGGCCAGACTGAGAGAGTTCTGTCCTTGGCTTTCCCACAGGCCTCAAGGCACTGCCTGGAGCCTAAAAATCCATGTTCTGAGCACTGTCAGTGCCCACACTGTGGGGAGCACCATTCCCCCCTGCACTTTCCAGTCCCCAATTTATGGGGCAATAAGCAAACACTCCACCTGGAGCCTGAGGCTTCCTGGACTACTCAGCCCCTCTCTGCCAGACTGAAATTCTTCCTCAGAGCTCTTTGGAGGTGTTTCTGTGTCGAATTCCCCTCCACTCTGCCCCAGAATGACACACTAGGGTCTGATGCTGCCTCCAAGCCATCCAGAAAGGGACTGAGGGGCAGAGATTCCCAATCCCTGTCTGGCAGGCAGAGCCAGGGCTTTGCTGAGCTGATTTACTGCAGTGCCTCGGCCTCCCGGAGGCTGAACTGTGCTCATCCCCAGTGTCAGCTCAGCACAGGGCAGGCTGAGGCTGCAGTGAGGACTTTGGTGCTCCTGGAAGATAAATAAGCCCAGAAAGACGGGCTGCACACAGCAGAGTGTGATTCCCCACGCTGGGGATGTGCACTCCAACACTTCCTGATGTCTTTATTGCCACAAGGAACTCTCTTGGCCCCAGGACACCAAGTGTGTGAAGTGCCACCAGCAGCAGCAGTTGTCTGACAGGAGATCAATGGCATGTGTTGCTGTGCACAAAGGAGCAGTAACGGGTGCAGACAGACAGCCCTGCTCGGGATTGTTTTAGGCCATGCAAAGGCAGTGGGCTGGGTGCCGTGGAGTTCACAGAGTACTATGAAGTGAGTGAGTAAGAGGAGCAGAGGGAGGAAAGAAACACGGGGAGGGGTGGAAAGCAGGCAGGAAAGGATGGAGAATAGCTGAGGGAAAAAAGGCAGGGAGGTGGAGAGGGAAAAAAAGCAGGGAGGTGGAGAGGGAAAAAAAGCCAGAGAGGTGGAGAGAGGAAAAAAAGCCAGGGAGATGGAAAGGGAAAAAAAAGAAAAAAAAGGGAGAGGGAGAGGGAAGAAAAGCTGTGGAGACTGAGAGGGGAAAAGCCAGGAAAATTGGAACGGAAAAGCCAGGGAGATGGAGAGGAAAAAGCCAGGGAGATGGAGAGGGGAAAAAAGCCAGGGAGATGGAGAGGGGAAAAAGCCAGGGAGATGGGAAGGGAAAGCTGCTGCTGTCACCCCCTGCCAGATTGATGTAGGTGAGGACACTGGAGTTCCTCAGGAACTCTTCCCACCATGGAAGCCATATTTCCATGAAGCCAGACCTCGGATAGTTTGGAGAGAAAAGCTTTGAATTAAAAATTCGGGGTGCTTAAGGTGTGGGAAGAAGCCCCAAATGCTGTGGTGCTGTGTACTTGGGTGTTCCCCTCTTCTTCCTCTTGCTGCTTTCCTTGGGTCAGAGGTGTTATGGGCAAAGCAATGTGCTGTGGCTGTGGGATGCCCATGGCCTTTAGATCCGGGAGGAGTTCATTTCCCGGCCTTTGGCCACCCCCCAGGCAGCTCTGTCTCCTGAGCCATTGATGAAGAGGGTTTTCTCTTTAATGCAGCAGTTTTCAGGCTGTGACCTCTATTGTGAGTGACGTTCTGCCTGGTGTGAAGTGAGAAGCATCAATACACATTTTCAAATGTAAGCGACTCCACTGAGCCACAAAGAAAACTTGAGTTAGAAGGATTTTAACTAACCTTTATTCTTTATATCTCTGCTTTTTTTGTATGAAAGAACCAAGGCCAGCTTGGCAACGTTCCCATTAGATGAAAGCACTGACACCTCACCGTAGCTTAGAGAGCACATAAAAATAACAGACAAATTAACAGTGAGGGGAACAGTTTATGGTAGAAAACTGTGGTGCAAGGATCAAATACCATTTCTGGAGAGTCTTTTTTCCTCTTTCATTTTTTCCTCTTTCATTTTTTCCTCTTTCATTTTTTCCTCTTTTCTTTCCATTCAAGGCCAAAACCAATGAAATTGTCTCCATCTCTTGTAGGGAGCCCAATATCTTGGAAGCCACATGAATTCCCTGCTGGCCAGGCAGTTCTTTGGGGTGGCTGTTTCTGCCTCTCTCTCAGCTGGGCTTGGTGCTGCTCGTGGCCTTTAGATCCTGGAGGAGTTCATTTCCTGGCCTTTGGCCACCCCCAAGGCAGCTCTGTCTCCTGAGCCATTGATGAAGAGGGTTTTCTCTTTAATGCACCAGTTTTCAGGCTGTGACCTCTATTGTGAGTGTTCTGCCTTGTGTGAAGTGAGAAGCATCAATACACATTTTCAAATGTAAGCAACTCCACTGAGTCACAAAGAAAACTTGAGTTAGAAGGATTTTAACTAACCTTTATTATTTATATCTCTGCCTTTTTTTGTATGAAAGAACCAAGGCCAGCTTGGCAACGTTCCCATTAGATGAGAGCACTGACACCTCACCGTAGCTTAGAGAGCACATAAAAATAACAGACAAATTAACAGTG